>CM060962.1:117594075-117811575 GCA_030765045.1 Tenodera sinensis
ATGAAAAAACCTGATGTGTTGCACTCACATGACTTTCTCTACTCTTGTACTAAGCATTCTTACAAACTCTTATTCCTATATCTTCTTCGTGTTAGTTAAGATAAACATTTGTACAAATTATCTTATTGCTTATTTCCTTGTAGGTGCAAGAGGAATATTAGACTACAGTAGGCTTTGCGCGATAGTCAAATGTTTTAAAGCTTTGAGATTCTGTTGTCTTTGCACACTTAACATATAAAAAATGAACAACGATGATCCATTCCACGGAAGTTTTTAAGTTTTCCGAAACTGACACACATAACCAGGAATATCTCCGAAATGGTTCACCCTACAAGAAAATTTATTCGGACATAAATTGTATATTTTAGCAAGATCTACATTTTTTGTATAGTATGATTTCGTCTGTCTCTAACGGTTTACAAGTTATGCAAAAGTCGTCCAGAGTAAATACGACTACATAGGTTATAGCCAGAAAATTCAAAACATACATTTCATTTGTCATAAAAATATCTCAAACATATGACATTTTAATCAAAATCGTTGGAGCCATTTTCAAGAAAATACAAATTTTCGAAAAATGTTCCATGTAAAGGGTAGTTTAGGGTGAGGCTATTTTGTTCAAAATCTTCGTGTCGCATGCTTGAAAGACATTAAACATAAATACCAACTTTGGTTTTTAACCGACTTTTCGTTTTTGAGTTATGCTGTCCACAGACACACACAAACACACACACACACACACACACACACACACACACACACACACACACACACACACACAGACCTTTTTCTAAACATGCTTTTTGGATTCAGGGGTCTCAAAACATATATTTCCAGTGAAATATCGACATCGAATTTTTGGGTGGAATACAATACTTCCCCTACTTACCAGTAGAGAAAGTAAAAATGGCAGT
This sequence comes from Tenodera sinensis, assembly GCA_030765045.1. Classification (NCBI taxonomy): domain Eukaryota; kingdom Metazoa; phylum Arthropoda; class Insecta; order Mantodea; family Mantidae; genus Tenodera; species Tenodera sinensis. The sequence goes on from CM060962.1 coordinate 117,594,990, forward strand.
GAACTAAGTCATCATTGGTTGCTATATAACCCCCCCCCCCCTCCCAAAGAGTCAAGTCTGGAGCGCTGAATTCGTTTAATTAATTCCTACACGGCATAGCACCATGTTTACACCATGCGCGATACAGTTGAGTAGAGGTAGCAGTAAGGTATCACAAGTTCCAAATATTAATACTACTAACCCATATGATCAATCAAGGTGCTGTACCGTTTAAGACTTGGATGAATTTGCGTTCCACCCATGACTCATTTTTTTTTCACACGTATACCTAAACTACCAAAATTCGATGCAGAGATTACGAATGGTCACCATTTTAGTCATTTGCGAGTCTGGTGGTTCTTTTTCCTAGAAACAGTTGCACATCTTTATTTCTACATTAGTGTCCAATTACTTGCAATGCATTGCATATATTGTATTGTAAAGCTTAGTAAACATTATTATTATTATTATTATTATTATTATTATTATTATTATTATTATTATTATTATTATTATTATTATTATTATTATTATTATTATTATTATTATTATTATTATTATTATTATTATTATTATTATTATTACTATTATTACTATTATTACTATTATTACTATTATTATTATTATTATTATTATTATTATTATTATTATTATTATTATTATGATATTCAGATCAATTTATGCCATACTACCGTGTTGTTTCACTAACAAATATAAGTTTGTTCCAAACTTCTGTTGACTTTCTGTACCAAGTAGGGGAAGTATTGTACTACAACCAAAAATTTGATGTGATTTCACTAGAAATATATGTTTCGAAGCCTTATGATTAAACAATAGAGTCTCTCTCTCTGTCTGTGTGTCTGTTTGTGTGTCTGTGTGTGTCTGTGTGTGTCTCTGTGTGTCTGTGTGTCTGTGTGTCTGTGTGTGTGTGTGTGTGTGTGTGTGTGTGTGTGTGTGTGTGTGTGTGTGTGTGTGAACACCATAACTGACGTAACACATGACATGACATACCATAACTAAGTTGGTTACGTACCAAAGTTGGTATTTATGTTCAGCATTTTCCAAGGACGGCACCCCTCCCCAAACTACCGTTTATATGAAACATTTTTCAAAAATGTTTATTTTGTCTAAAATAGCCATAAGCATTGTCACTTACCAAATGTTCAAAATATATTAATGACAAATGAAATATATATCGTCAATTTTCGTCCCCTTCTCTCTTTCTCTCTGTCTCTCCCCCTCCCCCCTCTCTCTCTCTCGGCCATGCAAAGAAAACGGAATTTCAAAGTTATTAAATCGCCACTCGCTAGCGAAAGATTTGACGCTCACATTGTACCTAAAAGAAAATATGCGATAAAACAATTTCTACAAATGTTTATCTCGATTAATATGAAGCACATAGAAGAATAAGTGATTTGCAAGAATAATTTGTACAAAAAATTAAATTGAGTTTTTATTTATGGACACTTTAACTACTGGGGTTTTCAGCGTCCCATTCCATACTGCGCGTGAAAGACCGCTTAATTTTGCTCAGAAGCTTCTACATTGGGCTTGAGGTTCTGTTAGGTGCCGTAAATCTACCACACGGGACCAGCGGCTTTACTTCCCTTCCGAAAGAAGCTATGCTAAGGATTTTTACGCCCGAGAAAAATTCCTCATCCTCTGCCAGATTTGAACCCGCGAACTTGGGAAACAGAAGCTAGCATGTTACCTTTACGCCATGGAGGACGACAATTTGTGCAGCCATGGAAAAATGATTGAACATTAGGAGAGCAGGATATTTCTGAGTCCCACGTTGTGTTGTAGCGCGGTTTACACAAGTCGATATTTCCAACATGCAGCTAGGTTTATTGATACTCTCTGTTCCATATGCTATCGTCTGCTGGACACACTGTGTATTAAAACTGAACATTACGAAATTATTTGCCTCCGTCTAAACCGTAGTTCTCTTTTTTGTAAGTTGTCATTTATAAGGGCAGAAGTCAGATGTGAAAGAGTGCGCAGTAAAAACGGACATTAGGAAAATGGTGGAAGTGCCTGTCATTACCTTTAGAAACGAAGTAGGTAATGAAAGACGCAGAAAAAGGCTACACTGATAAAATCAAGCAAAGAAAGGTGTTAATTCCGGATCTTAATTAACTGGGCACTCAGATCGATACAGCAAGTCGCTTCCATTCTATAACGAGGAAGATATACAAAAGGGTTCGTAGCTTTTGACCTCTGTAAAGTCTTGGCTAAAAATACGATCTAGAGATGGTGAATGTATCACGCCCTCCCAGGCGCTCAGAGATGAAAATTACCGTATGATTTACGGAATGATTTATAATTTGAATGTTTAATAAAAAATATAGTTCTACAAGAAGTAAATATTTGGACATTTACATATGTTTTAAAAGGTGGTCACGACTGTTCCAGTGCATTGCTGCTTGGGGTCCTAGTTCGATTCCGGAGTTCAGATAGGCGGAGTTCATCTCTGCTAGGAGATGTGATACGGAATGCAGGCCGTCTTATGAGTTAAGAATAAATAGAAATGAATGAAGTGAATGAACGAATGAATAAATAACTATTTTCAGGAAACGTAATATTTTAAACCATGCTTTCTATCATTAAGAGAAAAAAAAGCCCTTTTACAGTTTAAATCTTTGTTTTAAACGTAATTTTGAAATATATATTTATTTATAATTTGGAATTTTTTCAAGCTTTTCTTAATATTTTGCCTGTCTAGGGAAGAATTGAACAGTTGCCTGGATTTGAAAGTGGTTCACGGAGCACCGGTGTGTGCAATACATGAAAACCCCAAATGTCCTCTGCCCATGATTTCCTCTATGGATGACAGGGTACCACAGTTGTACGGTACATCTTGGCGTTCACGTTCCTAATATACTCCTATAAGCGTATTAAGAGAATTCTCACAATTTATTAAACCGGAAAATTTGCAAACGTACTCACCAATAACTGGACTTAATCAAAGATGAAAACAGAACTGGAAGGCTTACCTGAAAAAAAAAAAAAAACAACACAAATATACATAATTTTTGCAATGCTTAGAAAAACAAGATTCTAAATTTATATACAGTAATCTTTTACTACCAGCTATTATTTACTTCAACAACTATTCTGCAAAGTATTCATCCATTAAATTCTGTTATAGTGACTATTTCACTCATACGTGACTTGGTAAAACATCAAGCAATCATGTGCATAACAATTTCAAATTTCAGCCAATGACAGCTTCCATTCGCGAAAAAATTATCAGGTTTCATAATCACCTCCTCTGCATTCCTTATGTTATGATCAGGTTGGAGAATCTAGCTGCACTGTCCCACAGATGCGCAATAAACTACGTTATCTGGCACAACAGAGCCACTAGGTTTATATGTCAAAAATGGCTGACTCTCGCTTCGGTAAAGCATCTAATGCTGAAACACATGAAATAATTCGAAGAGGGAAACTTCAGAACACACAAAACAACAGGAAATATACTTGGAATCAGTTTGACAAACTTTGTATTGAATGAAATTATAATTTAACAGCATATACTCCAACTCGTAACATTGCCAACATCTTAAAAGATTGGAGCATCAATATGAGAACCTTGTAGGTCGTGCCAATACACGCTGATGTACGCATGCCTGCTACATGTTCCATTAAAGAGGCTAGTAATTACAATACAGCATTTGAATAACATGTCTTAGGCTATATCATCCTTTAATTGGTGAAATAGTCTTAATAAATGCAACTCGGGATAGTCAAATTATCAAGATAAACTGACAATCACTCGTGATACTACTTTTGATAAATGTTCCTCAAGCTGTTACAGGTAAGCAGGCATCGAGGAGGAGACTTATATCATAGTGTAGTGTGAAAAAATATTGCAAATAATGTGCAAGCCTTGATAGTGTGGATCGGCAGATGAGAACTAAAACAATGCACATCACATTTTAAAAAACGTGATCCCTATCACATTTCGAAAAAAATCCAAAGAACAACAAATATCCCTGCCAGAAAAGCATTAATTAACACAAACTACATAGTTTAAAATTCTCAACATATTCAATAAAATGATGTTGCCGGATTTATTGGCCGTGGTTCAGTCGATGCGTAAACACCTGACGTTTCGCCCGCCATTCCGAAGATCATCATCATCATCATCATCATCATCATCATCATCATCATCATCATCATCATCATCATCATCAGAGGAAGGTGACGTGTTGTGAAAATGCGCTCGTCAGGACCTTTCTCTAAATATGGCTTTTCTGGATTCAGGGGGCCTCAAAACACATATTTTCGGTGAAATCTCGACATCGAATTTTTGGGTGAAATATAATACTTCCTATACCATACGTAGTGGGCCCTAATGACCAAGTAGTCGACCGGCCCTTAACACGACACACTCGCTACTATACGTAGTAGAGAAAATACAAATCGTTATTATTTAGTTTTTTTCAAAAATTACTCCAACGATTTTGTTTAAGTAGTATATATTGAAATACATTTACACTGGAAAATCTGTATTCATATCTTGAATTTTCTAACATTAAAGTTCTGAAAATTCGAAAGGAATTTAGTATAATTTTTGTATAACGGTAAACCATAAGAGATAGATAAAAACATGACAAAAGCTCTCCTTAAAACATAAAGTAGGTATATTTTAAATTCACTGTTTGGGCTTCAGCTGTTTTCGGGCTATCCGTTATTATTGGTTTGAACTTTTCAATTTTTTGTGTCCTATGAAGTGCAATCATTCAGCTGTGCTCGCGATGTCATGGAGAGCAGTATATCTCAATCTCGGTATACAGTGAACCGTGGAATCTCGACAACTTGGGAGTAATACAACACTTCTTTTTATCTCTAATATGTAGGTAGGTCGCCGAGAAAGTAATACTCTAGTCATTAATAAAATAATGACTGCATTTACCTGTCTTTAACATCAAGCACATTTTGTTTCATAGGTATGGCCCAAATCCAACTCATGGCTTTCTACAAAGAAAGGCCTCTCTTCATCACAATGGACCAACGGCATCAAGTTGAACTCTAATGTGCCTTCAGTTCACAGTGTTCCAGACAGAGACCAAGTAAACCGTTGCCGAGTGTGCAACGAGACCGAAACCCTCGCACTTGACTTGGCTTCTACAGGAAGGGCGAACTTCTTAGAAACAGACATAAGACAGTGCGGTCGGCGATTGTTGAATCTTCAGGGCCAAAAGGAAATATGAGGTCTATGTTCCTCTGTCTCCAGCTCCATCAAAAGAGTAGACGCAATTGTCATTGATAGACAAAACGACGGATTAATTCGTGACCGCGCAATCCGATTCGGAAAAAAAAAATGTAGACCAAATTAAGGAGGTTGATAAGGGAAAAAGAAACTATACTATGAGTCTTGCATTCCTTATTTAAGAGACAAATACCAAAGTTCAAACTGGCAAGTGATTGGTCCTCGTGAAGTGGTTGCTAAGTTTACTGTTGATCTGTTCCGACGCTTTGAATTGCAAGTAAGTGTTTTAGAAGACATTGGTTTACAAATTATTCATTATTCTTTTTACATTTTGCACAATTATTTTTATACTACACTAAATGAAATAAATAATTCTAAAATGGTTAGCTGTCCTATTGCCGAATTTTGCACATTGTAACACTTTATCAAATACCTTTACATTGTACATTTTTATCCTTTATTATTAATATTTAAAATTGCCTTTTTCCGCAGATTTCTTAGTAGGCTGTGTGATTATGACAACCCTAAAATAGGGCAGCCCTCAGCTACTGGATTTTCTCTCTCTAAGAAAACAATCATCTAGAATCTAGTAACCGCTCTAAAAAAGCGTGGTCGCTTTACAGAGCTCCACAAGTGTAAACTCCACACCATCATCAAAATGCCTCAAGCCAGGCTGTGTAACAGCTTTTTCCACTTGTGCAGAACACCGAGTGTGAAGCGAAACTCAGGTTGCAATAATATAATTAAATCGCTCGGATGGCCTGAGTACAAAGCACACCTGCCACAGTAGCTTCACACCTCTACGTGGAGGACATGGGACTACCGCAGGACCTGTTAAATAATTATAAAATCAGTGCTCGCTAATTTGCAGTTGAATTGAGAGGCGTTAATAAACTCCTGGCCTACCCAATGAGGGAGGGGGTGCGATTTTTCTGAGGTGTTCGTTACAAACGTAGTACCGAAAGTACAGGCTCTGTTGTCGCTCAAACAATTAGTTAATGCAGTTCAAACACGAATGATGGATGCACTCTTTTTTTCTCTCGCTTTGAGACCAGGCACAACAAATAAATCGCGTTTTTTTATTGGGTTAATGCACCAGTTTCGTGTGTACTCGCTACCAATTACTTTGACTCATGCCTTGTTGCAAGAGAAAGCTTCAGCCCAAAAAACACCCTTCTAAAAACAGCTACATTTCCAGCTTCAGCCAGCTTACTCCTGGTTTTTGTCTGCTAATTATAAGCAAACTGAGAGAAGAAACACTTTGGTTTATTAAACGAGTTTCGAAAAATTGCTTCGAAATTGACAATCGCCAAAGACTAGAAAGATATCTAAGCCCCTGATATTTTCACCAAATAACCATGCGTACTTCAATATACATATTCTTGCTAGGTATAGCGAACGGAACGGTGTCTTTCTCAGAATTCGTAAAACTCTTTTTATTAGTATTAATATATAATAACCCTTTATTAACATTATCTCTCAAAACTAGTTCTGACTTTTATAATTGAATTAAAGCCGCGCCCCCAATGTAACAGTGTAGAATGGAATATTACAAACTGCTACTTCTGGATACTGCTACCAGCAACCGTAATACTCGAATTCACGTATTACTTGCCTACTCCTACATAAGCCACTGTTCTCATTCCTACACTAGTATATATACCACTTTCACAAGCACTTTAATGGAAGCTATTTGAATTGAGACTGCAATAAAATGTTCCTGTGGAAAAGGATGGGGAGGCCCACGTAAAATAACCGGTATGGTGACACCTGAATGGTGACGCAGCTACATTTCACTGGAGCTACATGGATATTGGTTTTTATTCTAAAAACAAAACTACAATAGAATTCAAATAATTTATGGTATAAAATGGTTACATATGCCTTTATATTATCATTAAAGACCGTATACTTGGAAAATAGGCAAAAATATGTTAAAATGTTCTAGAAGTTCCACTTACACCTTGTTGCCTGAGAGGAACATTATGCAGTAGAGTTTAACATAATAAGGCCTTATTGACTTGTTGATTACAATTAGTCATTAAGAAGTGTGTACCCACGTTCCTATAAAAGAAGAGCAGCATATATTAATTGGTGTAAAATCAGATTAACTAACCCCAATACCCGCCTAGATACGTTTTATCCCCTCTGTTATATGCTGCATTACGTCTGTACTTACTAATATAAGAAGGAATATTTTAATGCACATGTATGTATAATTTCACTAAGATATATCTCAAAAATCAGTAAATGATTAACCATAATTTTTGGGAAAGTTTATTCTGTAGTCTATTTGTTGGTTTTGTAAACGTATCTATATTTTAGTTAGATGACGCCCAAAACTTATATGTATAGTAATTATTCGTTACATCTTGATTAAAAAGCTTGCTCTTCCGAATCTGAACTCTCATGGATTACTGAAATAACACGGTTTGTGATTCCGATACTTGGTACCTACTATTTCTCTGTTTCCTGCATGTGTCCTATATTACACCTCCTATTTCCTGTCATAAAAGTGTTCTATAGAATTTATCAAATCCCACCTTTCATTTGCACTTTTTTCTCTCAAAAGGGCTCCCAGGTTTTAGTTAATTTTAGGCTGAACGTAAACTTCACGAAGGGGCTACCCTGGCTCTCTATACGATATGTATGTCGTGCTTGCTGCTTCACGGGGCATTTTACCAACCTTCCAGTCAGCGCGTACAAAGAACGGAGGGGTGTGCGTTTGGCGTTTGCATTGTGTTGTTTGACCAAGCATTGGTGTATATTGGGAACCATAGGTGAAAATGGCTCTTTCGGTTTATCTTTAGGCGCCTGTGAATCATTTTGGCCAAACATTGTTCTCCATCTGTCATTTTTAAATGTCCAGCAACATATTTAAGTAACCCATGGAGTTCATTTTTAACACACTGGTGCTTTTTTTCTCAGTTTTTCATTTCCAATGAAATTAATTCCTAACATTTCAGTTTTGCTCTTACTTATATGTAAATTTGCACAGATGATATAAGCGTGTTATCTAAAGATCAAAATATGCACAATTTAACATTTTAGACAAATGCATTGCATAGTTTATGAGAACAAATTATGGATGGACGGACGGACGGTGGACGGGTGGACGGGTGGACGGAGGGACGGAGGGACGGAGGGAGGGAGGGATGGAGGGATGGAGGGACGGATGGACGGATGGACGGATGGACGGAGGGACGGAGGGAGGGAGGGAGGGAGGGAGGGAGGGACGGACGGACGGATGGATGGATGGATGGATGGATGGATGGATGGATGGATGGATGGATGGATGGATGGATGGAGGGATGGATGGACGGTGGATGGACGGACGGACGGACGGACGGACGGACGGATGGATGGATGGATGGATGGATGGATGGATGGATGGATGGATGGATGGATGGATGGATGGATGGATGGATGGATGGATGGATGGATGGATGGATGGATGGATGGAATTTAGGGGCCCGTCGACAGCTAGGTCATTTGGGCCCAGTAAAAACAGTGATTGACAATAACTAGTATCTGCACGCCTTTAATAAAAATTAAAAGACAAAATTTTAAAAATTACGGAAAGTGGGCATTAAGTACCCCCACCCCCTCTTGTTAATGCTAAGGTTAGTAAGTAGATCGTACAAAGTGCTGCGAATTTTGAAATAAAATTTATAATACACTTTGTTTCTAGCTAAGACTCCATAAGCCTAGCATGAAGGTAAATATTTAATCCCACCTAATCTTTGATTTACTAATGCCTACAGCGTACAAACGAACGTTTTCCCTCAAAACAGCATGTGTAAAGATGCTAAACACTCAGCAACACGCATATGGATATATGGAAACAAACGAAGCAATTAGGTCAGTGGGACAGAAACAAATATAAATAAAACAAATTTGGAAATACAAAACACACGAAAACAACACTTAATAACATCACAACAGCCATTACATGGTTCTATTCGTAATCCAAATGATAGAAACAAAAACATGTTAAATGATGAAGGGCATTGCTATGTGGTGGCGACTTATCACAAAATGAATGTGCGAAGTAGTCGACTTATGCTGGATTGCAACAATGCATTTAGAGATTTCTTTAGCGTTAAAGTGTTCATTTGCCTCTGAAATGAGTTGCAAGACCGATATGCAACGCTATTTAATCGAGTGTCACTAAAGATCAAATCTCGAATCTATAAATAGTTAGAGAATGACATCCTCAGATAGAAGTAAATAAAAACTATTGCTGTATGCATTATTGTCGATTGATGTATGTATAGAATTATAGTTTTATGCCGGGAAGTGTTGTATTTCTATTTGTCCGAGAAAGAGGTTATATTAGATCTGAGTGCATTTCGTTTAAGATTGTGTGTCTTGAAAACGCTTTTTCGTCACAAAATACTTTTTATCAGTATTTTTAGCAGTGATGCACGTTTCCAATTTCGACAAGCTACCGCACCCAATACGATAAATGAAAGCTTTCTCTATCCACCCACCGTCCTCTTTGAGCGACTTTACTTTTTCAAGCATATATGTATACTGTAACTACCATATCCTGATGAATTATTGTAAATTACATTTGTATTACTACAAGTGCTGCAATAAAGGAATGCGCCAATATAATTCTACATATTGGCAATAAGCGAAGTTGAGCGTGGACCATGATCCTCAATTTAGACGGCTTTACTGCCTTATTTCAAGTATATACATGCATATAACTGCATGGTGTCACAGTAACTACCATATCCTGAGGGTGAATTATTGTCAATTACATGTATTACTACAAGTTGTGCAATAAATGGGTGCAATGTAATGCTACATGTTCGCAAAATGAAGTGTTTTAGCAAAATACGAAATCTTAACCTGTGTTTCTACCAAGACCGAGGAATTTTAGATATAGTTCTATACCTTTCAGGAATATGACAACATATAATTTAAACTTATATTTAGGCATCCCAAACATTCATGGATATCTTGCACGTGGTGGAGTTGCAACTGACTGCAAGAAGCATATGTCCATGTTGCCACAAAATCAGCTGTTGGTTACATATGTGTATAAATACAGAATATCTTGCGTTCACTTACTGTGCTCAAACATATTCCATTTGAACCATTTTCTTCGAATAAAACCACTGGCATTTGAGGCTTTCAATGCAACATGTTTCATACCCTGAAACTGTAAAACACCTCTTTCCGTAAAATTATGGACCAACTACCTTCCACTATTTTACCTCCTTACATCTGTTTACTTTATCTACCACAGATTTACAATAATTAGGGGAAGTATTGTATTCTACCCAAAAATTTGATACCAGGATTCCACCGGAAATACACGTTTTGGGGCACCTTCTTGTTGTGCGAGGGCTCCCAGGATCGATTTCCGGCTGGAGGGTGAGAGTTTTTTTTCTAGCCAAGACTATATCCTACGCTCCCTGAGTCTGGAAGAATGGATGGGAGTGTGAATGTGTGTGTGCTCATATGTATAAAGCCCTAAAGAAATCCAATGAGAACTATAGACGTGTTAACACCATTACCAATAGGCAATACGTTCCAAAGCTAAAAGGCCGCTGATGTGATCATTACAGAGGAGGAATATAAATGGAACAACGATAATAAAATGGTTTGCGGCGTTAAGCCTTTGGATAAATTGTCTGTTATTTGTTTGAATAATTTTCAATTTTTCTCAAGTGCAAAACTGGCGTTCGTTTGTCCTTGTCATACAAAGAGCATTGAGTTTCAAAATAATCACATAGGCACGCGCTTTTTAAAAATCTTACTGTCCCTTTGCTTACCACGAAATATGTAAATGTGTAATGAAAATTTATCTTTATCAGCAAGAAACAGTCGGAGAAAGAAGCTTTTATAACAATAATATATAGAAAAGAGCAGAGAAAATAATGTGGTTGCAACACATCAGATCTTTTGGAATAGAGTTCAGAACACGCAGTAGACATGATGACACATGAAATGATAATGGTATAAGGATTGTTGGGTGTCAAAGGTTCCAGCTGTAAGTTTAGGGCACCTTCCGGCATTTGCCAATTATGAGGACTAAGAAAACCTGGAAGAAGCCTTAATCAAGGATGTCGATGTTATAAAACGAGACTTCCCGTTCACGAGTCGGTGCCTCAACGACCATGACATTCGTATCCGTTCCCTTTACATCTCATATCGAAATACTGATTGCTGTTTCCGAATGCTGCATGTAACAAGGTGATATTGCATAGACAAACCATTACCATGACTGAAGTAAGAAAACACAAATATTGCTTTTCATATGGTAAGCGTAAGGGATAGTGCCTTGAACGCTACACAAGAGCCTACGATGCATTAACCGAAATTACTGAGCAGTTACGCTTCACGAAAGAAACACTGGAATGACAGTTTAAAGAGGCAATGAAGCAGAACACAAAAGACAGGCTGCGGTGCACTAGAACACGTGTAATGCCGAGTCGAGAGGGAAGATTGGCTTAACCCCAAGTTGCGATAGAGCACACAAATGTGTCAGCATCAATCAGGACCTCCTTCCCTTTTCTACTTGTCGATGGGTAATTGTGAGCAGCGGCGTTGCTATGACGACAGCGGCTAATACCTTTATCCAGGATGTCAAGACAATACACGCCGCTATCTTCCTATGTTAGGCATCATCAACTGACGATAGCTTACATTTGTACACGGTGTTCACAGTTGTGCAGCACTGGTGTGGCGGAAGAAGGAACTTCACACTTTGTCATCAAATATATATTTTACTTTGTCTTCCACTTACGCACCTATAGTAGCTAAGTGTAGCAAGTATTCCATTCCACCTAAAATTAGATATCGAGATTGCACCGGAATTGCTCTGCACTAAATTAACAAACATTACAAAAATATAGGTGTCTGTGGACAGCATAATTCAAAAGCTAAAAGTCACTAATTAAGTTCAGTGTCTTCTAAGAATGCGAAACGAAATTTTTCAAGAATCTCCGCCACTCCGAACTACCCTTTACATGGAAAATGTTTCCTTGTATTTTATTTTCTCAAAAATTGCTCTAAAGGTTTTACTTATTATATCATATAAGCATAAGATATTTCCACAGATATGTAACAAATATGATCTGCAAAAGGGGAACTTATTTAACAAAGATGAAAAAGGAACAGATGAAGGGCAGTAAAATCGAAGTATATTTGTCTATTTAGGGATAACACTAAACAACAATGAAAGATGCACCAAGCAGAAGAAAATATTCGGAACGAGAAAACCAGCTATGAGCAGCTTAAAAATATCTGAAGAAAATTCCGAACATGAAAGTCAACTGGGTTATGAGAGTTCATGCAGTCACAGTGGAATCAAAATTGGTGTATGCAGTAGACATATGCACTACCGAGCAGGATTCGGAAAATATTGTTTGAATTCACAGATCATTCTGCAAATGGATATCAGGATTGCCTTGAACTTCTCGGAACGCAGCTCTTTAGCTGAATTGAGAAGAGTTGGGAGAAACTGCTTAGTGGTAACACATATATTAATAGATTACAATTATATAATTGGAAGAAGCAAAGTTTGTCTCAAGACACAGGAAGGGAAGAAAGGAAGGTAGCTGGCTAGTCCAAACTAAAAACCTTGTACAGCAAATTACAATAGACCACATACATGAATGTTCATCTAGAAAAGGAACAGGGAGGAAGTTAAGTTAAGGTTTGAAGACACGGACAAACAAGAAATACTTGGTATCTTAAGGAATACGTGTACTTTAAAATACCATAGGAATAGAAATTTCAAAAAGGAATGCAGGAGAGAAAAGTATGCTGATATCTCTAATAAAAGTGAAAGGGGAGGATTATGATACGCAAAAACAGGGAACATGGGTCTAATTCGGTTAAAAATGAACAAGAAAGTGTGCCCACTGTGCGCAAACAAAGATAGTAACTTACATTGTATAATGAACTGCTGAAATACAGAGGGAAGAAATACGGAACAAGAAGTGCGATACTTACGGCTAGAATTTATACTTTGGAAATAGCAAGGACATTTTTCAGTAAAGTTTCGGATACCATGTATGGAGGCTGAGATAGAAATGATGGAGGAAAATTACTAAGGCAAAGGAGGAGTTAAGTGATTATAAGAATGAACGGAAAAGAGAGAGAATAGAATTACTATAAACACTATATATATTAGAAGAACGAAGGTCCACTATGCATAAATAACAGGAGTAAAGGATACGAAATCAACAATTTCATGTAGACACACGAAGCCATTAAGGCATTAATTCTCATAAACTACACCTGATCCACAGATTAAGTTTAGGTACGCTAAGGGAATATCATGGTTGATTTTTGAGACCACAGACCCATGGTGCGCTAATGACTTATTTTGTGTGTTTACTATCAGAGATAACCAAATACAGACCCCTAGCGGTGTTGCTGGACAAACAAGACTGCGTGATGGACGGCTCATAATGATCAACTGGACATGCACTGCATTGCTGACGTAATTTATTGATATACAATTACACAGTTATCCACTTGGTTACGGATTATCTACAGCAACCATATACAAAACCAGACACTGAATTAACAACTAAATAAAGTAATACGTTTCAAAATAGGCTTAAAACTTTGAAAGGGTGGCAAAGAAATAAAAGCCTGACTATTAGTCAAACTGTGAGGTTTACTTTCCACAATTTGTTCACAATATGTCGTAGCTGTCTTCATTCACAGTGCCTTCTGTGAATTTCCGCACAAAATGTTCCTACTTTTTTGCTGGAAGAAGTATTCGTTACCCTAGGATTGCTTTATAAACCATCAAAATCCTTGTTTTCAATCGAAAGCCGGATTGATTGACAAGCTCATATTGATGGATTGTGGCTACCGTTGACATAGTGAAAGGTTTTGTACGGCTGAAGTTTATAAGTACAAATGAAACACGCCGTTGAAACATTCCCTGCGATAAATTTGCTCAACCATTGAAAAAGGAATCTTTTCTTGCAACAGGACCGGACCAGATGACCACTTTAATTTTGCTAAACAGTCATTTACTTATATTTTGGGAAAGCATCAGCTATTTAATACTTTTAATTCAGATAATCTCTTTTAAAGAATTTGCCTTTAAATGTACATATAACTTAATTGGCATCCTTTTTAAATGTACCTACTTATTTTACGCTTCTCTTTGACTTCTTCAAATACTTAAAATGGTACTAAAATTCGCATTAAGTTCCGTAGAGTTCTAGCTGTACAAGAAAATAAAAGGAAATGTTTAGTTTTATGTTAAATTTTAAATAAAAATTAATTTTAAGCTCCAGATTTCAACACAGATAAGACATTATATTTTGCTTTATATAAAATAAGACTAAACTACTAGACTTCGAACTTTATACAGCTATCACGAAATGAGGCTATCGCAAGTGGTCTGCCACATGGGCAGAGCGGGACGTCATTGCACGAGTACAGTGATAGCACGAAACACAACTGGGCTCACTGCATACAGTGCATAGTGTCTCGTAACTATTCCACACAGAATAAAATGCCTCCAGCCCGAAAATTGGAATATTCACGTACTCCGGAACTTGTACAAGAATTTGGGAGTGAATATTTCACTGCAAATGGTGACACATAGAATATAAGTTATGCTACAACGTTCAAGCGTCGACTGTAACTGGCCTTCCCTGTGCTGGGATCATGTGACAGACTAACCCCTCCCACTTCCTATATTCTACACTCCGCAACCTTTCGTTTCCTGTGTGAAGATTCGTACCCTATTAATCACCTACTGTGAGGGACAAACGTCTTGCTTATTATGTATTGGAAAATTAACATTCTTTACCGTAGTTAAAAGGATTAAGACTAAAAGAATTATGAATGAGTTCCACTTTGCAAAGAGGGCTGCAGTTCCATAAAATATATGCTTCAATCTTAACATTGTTAGTGTTTTAATTTTTCTTTGCAGTGTATAATGAGTTCACAAATGAAGTAAAGAATTTGAGGATAGTTCATTTAAGTGATCACACTTTGCACATAAATATGATGCAAGGATAACGTTCATAAAGCGTTCTCACAACTAAGGATACGGGAATTTGGACCTTTCTAAAAAGAGTGATTCAATTGGTGTTCTATTTATTTATAAAGGAGTACAAAGTTTGGACATAAAACGTAATCCAAGGGTGGTTGTTCTAGCTTTCTCAAAACTAAGCATACGAGCATTTGTACCTGTCTGCACGAAGCGATTAAATTAATACTTTATTTATTTATTTCTGCATCCTAGAAGGAGCTAGGACCATAAATTATCTTCCACGCTACCAGATTGACACCCTTTAATGAACAATATAATAGCATTAAATTTAAACTACAAAAATGCATGAACTACAAGCAAGAGAAAAATACAAGAAAAAAATCTTGTCTTGCTTGAATATAATATGCACAAAGCTGCAATACACCATAATTAGTGATGGGACGATTCCACTATTTGTGGATACTCGATACTGATTTTTAAGCACCTAAACTCGATACTCGATGTGGGAACTGATTTTCAAGCACCTAAACTTGATATTTGATACCGAAACTGATTTTGAGCACCTAACCTCGATAGGTAATACCGAAACTGATCTTAAGCACCTAAAGTAGACCCTCGATGTCGAAACTGATTTTTAAGCACCTAAACTAGATACGTGATACCGAAACTGATTTTAAACACCAAAACCCGATACTTGATATCGAAACTGACTTTTAAGCACCGAACTCCATACTTGATATCGAAACTGACTTTTAAGCACCGAAACTGGGTTTTAAGCACCGAACTCCATACTTGATATCGAAACTGACTTTTAAGCACCGAAACTGGGTTTTAAGCACCGAACTCCATACTTGATATCGAAACTGACTTTTAAGCACCGAAACTGGGTTTTAAGCACCGAACTCCATACTTGATATCGAAACTGATTTTTAAGCACCGAAACTGGTTTTTAAGCACCTGAACTCCATACTTGATATCGAAACTGATTCTTAAGCACCGAAACTGGTTTTTAAGCACCTGAACTCCATACTTGATATCGAAACTGATTCTTAAGCACCGAAACTGGTTTTTAAGCACCTGAACTCCATACTTGATATCGAAACTGATTCTTAAGCACCGAAACTGGTTTTTAAGCACCTGAACTCCATACTTGATATCGGAACTGATTTTTAAGCACCGAAACTGGTTTTTAAGCACCTGAACTCCATACTTGATATCGAAACTGATTCTTAAGCACCGAAACTGGTTTTTAAGCACCTGAACTCCATACTTGATATCGGAACTGATTTTTAAGCACCGAAACTGGTTTTTAAGCACCTGAACTCCATACTTGATATCGGAACTGATTTTTAAGCACCGAAACTGGTTTTTAAGCACCTCAACTCGATGCTCGATACTCACTTTGTAAAAAGCTGTAAAGGTAAATAGTTTGTTCACGGAACTATGTTTTCTGTGTGTAAACGCATGTAACTTCAGATGTCACGGCATCATATTATGACAGCAACGGAAAACTCGTACATTGCTTTTTCAGTAGAGTTCTGTAATCTTTACTCGGAATGTAACATGCGTCGTTAAATCTCTTGTATTGTGTGACTTACCACCGCGCAGAAATGTGCAGAAAAATGTTTTTCTGCACATCACACACTTCTCTGTTATCATAAGTACTGTCTACCTCAGGATAATTCCCCACTTCACTCATGATTTATTCAACATCTCTGTTGCTGGTTTGGTAAAACAAAATATTTATGAAAATTAGTCGTACGGTACGCCTGTAATGTACAGTCATGGCCGAGCTTGACTTGCGAAAAACAAATAACTGAAAAGAAAAAACAGGCATTTTCATACATTGCACTATCCCACGTCTTATGTTCTGATTTTTTTCTGCTAGATTCGCAGACTTTGGTAACCGGAGTAGTTTTCCGAAACTGACACAAATAACAAGGAATATCTCCGAAATGGTTCACTCTACAAAAAAATTTATTCAGACATAAATTGTGTGTTTTAGCGAGATCTACATTTTTGTAGAGTAAGATTCTGTCTATCTCTTAGGGTTTACGAGTTATTCAAAAGTCCTCCAGAGTAAATAAGGACTACAGAGGCTATAGCCAGAAAATTCAAAATATACATTTCATTTGTTATATTATATACTTTAAACATATGGCATTTTAATCAAAATCGTTATAGCCATTTTAAAGAAAATCGAAGTTTTCGAAAAATTTTCCATGTAAAGGATAATTTTGGGTGGGGCTATTTTCTTCAAAATCTTCGTATCGCATCCTTAAAGGACATTAAACGTAAATACCAACTTTGGTTTTAAACCGACTTTTCGTTTCTGAGTTATGCTCTACACACACACACGCGCGCGCGCGCACGCACACGCACACACACGGACCTTTTTCTAAAAATACTTTTTTTGGATTCAGAGGGTCTCAAAACATAGTTCCGGTGAAATCCCGATATCGAATTTTTGGGTGGAACACTTAGCAGTAGAGGAAGTAAAAATTTAAAATTGAATGTTATCGAATATTTATCTCAAAGATACCACCGACTATCGAGAGTATTCTCGTACTGACGATGTCGGGCTCCCATCCCTAATTATAATAATGGTTGTTTTAATACTTAACTTCGATGTGTAGTTCATACAAAGGGGAGAGTGAGTAGAAGAGAGAGAGAGGAGAGGGAGAGAGGACAGCGAAACGAAACAAAAATATCAATCTCTAACAGCCATTGCTACTAGTCAATATGTTGTATTTTAATTTACCCTCAAAATGTGATAGTCAAACTCTGATTCGAATAGGAAGGGACTTCCAAATAGGGGCTGATATGTCCAATGATAACCAATAGAGGGGTATTTGGTGGTATGGATAGATTAGTAGGAATATTTACCAAAATTCGGTAAGCAAATCTACAGGAGATATGAAAGCGAACGCGTTTATAGGGGGAAAACTGGGCAATATTTTGTTCATTCAATGGGAGTCGAAATCACGGACTAGGAGTACAGGTTGTAAAACGTTATAAAAAGAGTGTTTTCTTTTTGGACATCTTAGCCAAATTTTAATGGTGTATCGCCTGAAATATAATGCAAACTGGCTTAGACGTACTCTAGTACTACTTGTAGCAAGTAGAGGACGTAATGTATTCCATCCAAAAATTCAATAACGGGATTTCAGCGGAATACGTGATTTGAGAACCGCCGAACAAAAAAGATTTCAAAAGGGATCCTCTGTGTTTATGTGCCTATCTGCCTGTTTGCCTGCAAACAGCATAACTACAAAATACGAAACTGTATTTACGTTCAGGGTGTCCCATATAACACAAACCTTTGATGAAAATCTCTGCACTACGAATTAGCCTCTCCATGAAAAACTTTTCGTTATTTTTCCAAAATTACTAATAATTTTGATGAAACTATCCTTCGTTTAAGATATTTTCATGACAAACAGAATGTATATCTTGAACTTTTAGGGGAATGGCCTGCGAAGTACTGTTTATTTTGAATGATTTTTGTATAATACGTAAACTGTAAGAGAGGTTTAAAATCTTAGTACTTAAACCCAACATTTATATCTCGGTAAAGCATCGAAAATATGAAAACTACAATTTTTGGGGCATTTACCGTTTCCAAGATATTCTTTGTTTTTGGTATGAGTTTGCAAATAATTTATAATTTTCTGAAATGCAAATAACCATTCTTTTCTTTTTCTCTTTCCTATTTTTTCTTTCTGTTTTGCTTATCTAAAGCGAACGGAGCTTTAGAGACATGACATAGTGATCGGGTTTGAAAAGTTTTGATTATTGCCTTCGCATATTATATTCTTCTTATGTCTGTAATCAAATATGTTAATTAAACAATGAGAGTTTAATCTGTATTAACAAGTAGACAGAAGAGTAAGCTTTTGTAATAATGGTTTGTAGAAGAGTGACTAGAGAGTTTTATATGGGTGCATTACATCGGAATTTATGTACACTTACGGATCCTTTAGCTTGAAAAAAAAATAATAATAATAATAAAATAAATCTAACTCTTGCGGAACGAAATTCGGCACACCGACGGCGCTGATATATTCTGGCAATTGATGGCGTTGTTAACAAAGTATACAGTATTTCTTTCCTTTTTCTTATTTTCTTTGTAAGTACAAGGCGAATAGGGGAATGCAGTTGGCTTAAGTAATAGTCAAATCCTTTAAGAGCTGGTCATTACATGAAATTCCATTCTCTAACACGGATAAGAGTTGGAAAAAAACGAACGACTTCCTGCTTGAGAAAAGTATAAAAAACTAAGCTCCGGCACTACAGCCCATTAAGAGCCAAGATCTATAGTTTTGTGATGTAAACAAATCTCTTTGTTATGAAAATATCTTAAACATATGATATATTAATCAAAATCGTTTGAATTTGAGAAATTCAATTGTTTTTAAAAAAATGTTCATGTAACATGTAGTTTGGTGTGCGGGCATTTTCTTGAAAATCTTCATGTATTAGAAGGTGCTGAACATAAATACCAGGTTTGGTATTTGAACACGAGCGTGGACACGAACCTTTTCCCAAAAAAGTTTTTTTTTTTTTTTTTTTTTTTTTTTTCCCCGAATTCTGAAAACTTCAAAATGTATATTCCAGTGACATCGCATCGCAGTTTTGAGAATAAAATACGTTCTGTACCTGCTATGCATGTGGCACAGACTGACTGGGTTGCATGCTCTGGTAATTAGACAGAGTGGCTTGAGTATTAGTTAAGAGGTATTCTTGTGTCAAATTCAAATTGTCAGTTCGTAACCGGGTATAAATTATCTGGTCCTTTCTGTTCTTTGAGTGGATTTGATTGTTGCTGAATAATGAGTTCCTGGTTTGCAATAGTTTATTGGGGCAGCTCTTCATCTATTCAACATGCTTCAATTTCTTGTTTAAACTAGTGAGAGATGTTCTGAGATCCGTATGAGAAACTGATGTTTCATTGTGGCTGATGAATCTTGTTGCCGGCTTGGCTCCATTATCTTCTTGTTCATTCCCAAACGTTCCAATATGAGATGGTATCTACATAGTGATAAGTTGTTTGTGGTAATAATTTCATTACAGAGCTGTTTGATTTCTTCAAATATAGGTTCCTTGTTTTCATGGTTAAGATGCTTTCAATTAATGCATATTTCTGTCTTTCACAGATAAATTGCTTAATTTTGGGACTGCCAGTCAGTCTTCTACAAAAATTATAATTGACAGGTTCAAACAAATAAATACTTTCCGGAAAACAGTCACGTTACCATTTTATTAAGTTTATTGCTCACAGAATTACATAACTTGGAGAACATGGCAGTGGACACGGAAAATGTGAATGTTCCGTTTTTCCACTGAGACATCGTATTCCGGAGTTAAATGCTGGAATTCTAAACTTTGCGTTTTCCTCTTTCCGGTCACGAGCTGTTTTTACCCACATTTTTAGGAAACACAAAACACGGTGTTAAGTTTAACACTGAACCGATCTGTGTTACAGAGATAAAACTTTCCATTTTGTGTATTCCGGCTTATATACAAATACGGGTAAAGGATCGAGCGCTTGTTTTATGCTCTGTTTTGTGAGGAAGCGAAGAACGTTTTATGGACGTTTTTAAGAGTTGGAGTGAGAAAAAGTTTGAAGAGATGCTTTTATCCGGCCTGTGTTTGGACTGCACTCTTTACGCACCTGTCGGAAAGGTTGCAGACCCAGAACGGCGTCTACTCTTGTTTCAACTTTGAGTTGTAATACCTATACCTTTACTTCCAATACGAATATTTCAAGTAATGAGTATTGTGATCCGTTTTAGATATTTAATACATAGTTTTTGTTTAGGATGTTATGTTCCGAAATCGAATACTGTATTTTTCAAGTTTTTGTTGGCTAGCGTTTATTATTATCTGTGTACTATGATGTTCAGGTACATTTACGGACCTAGCTTGCCTAATTTGTAACAGTGTACCTACATATGTGGGCCTCAAGTAAATTATCCTAAACTACAAGGCTAAAATAGAAGTTGCTGATCCCCTTTACAAAAATGCAAATGACGTGATCTGAACAATGGCATTCACAAATATCGGCTATGCATTATACATAAAAACGACTTTTCTATCCATGTTAGGTAATTCGCAATACATTACTTTTCCCAGTAAATAGGGAATGTAGGTATTACATTCCACCTAAAAATTAGATATGGGGATTTGGCTAGAAATATACGTTTTGAGGTCCCCTAAATAAAAAGTTTCAGAAAAAGGTCCGTATGTGTGTGTCCATATGTTTGTGAATAGCATAACTCAAAAACCTAGCAGTAGGCACCAACGGCCTCGCTCCTTGGCCGAAAGCTCTTTTGTGCTAAGCCTTTCGGCTACTACGAGTTCAGTGAATTGAACACTGGAAGAATACCTGAGCTTAAAACCCCACGTCTATGGATGGGATCGAAGCTGGGAACATTCCGTACCCGGGAACCAGAGCTACCACGCTCTAGCCTACTGTAGCACGGCAGGGAAAACGAATAATAATTACTTATATCTATTCTTATGGTTTCACACTTAGACAAAACTACGAAGAATTCAATCAGAATGAAGGGGAATTCAAAGGTTATTCGCACAAAATTCAAGATAGTTATAGGTTTTATTTCTCCTGTCCTTGTCTCAAACATATTAATTAATGAAAGTGTTCTGAGCTCTTAATAAACAAAAATAAATTAATATTTTACCACATAAAAGGTGGGAGACTGATGCTGGCGAATTTCGTGAAAACCTTCCCATTGTTACCGAAAAATGGTGGGCTTTAAATACCACCCAATCCTGTCGTTTCTGTGTTAAGTAAGCTAATGCATGAATAATCTCTAGAATAATATTAAATAAATTACAATATTAAGAGGAAGTGGTACAATTATTTTCCCTAAGTTTAATGGGTAGTGTAAACTACATTAACCAATTGATTTAAGTTTTACGAAAGCCCTGTTATAGCTTTTAGGAATTCAGCCTTAGCAGATACGTTAAAAAATGACATGACCCATTTGAAGCTACTGATTCTGTTGCTTTAGGTTGTAACTAGAAAAACTTGGTGAAATGCCTTTGTCTTTAATCTTTCTTATTCTGACATATCACTCAAGTGAAGTAGCCGCAACTTTCTCGAGATGTCGAGCAAACGCCAATGCCTTTTCGGTTGCTGAAGTTTTTAGGAGACTACTTCTAGTACTTCAATTTGCGCTTTCTAAGCGTCACACAGAGGCGCGGAGGCAAACATGGCAGTTGCGCTGTTCATTAAAAATATAAACTACGGCAAGGGGCAGCAGTGGCATAAAAGTCAAAGATCACGGGTGGCGATGTGTAGAGGTGGCACTCATTTGTTTCAACACAATCTCCACAACCAATTATTTTTCGCAATATTTGATATGTACGTTAATTTATTAACACATATTTGGCAGTGTAAGCTAAATTTACAAATAATTTATCAATTCCCATGGCAGCAAGGCTAAAACTGGTAATTAATACTTACGGTACCAGTATGAAATGAGTAACGCCCAACAGCACAGTAACCTAAAAATAAGTTATTAATGAATATGCAAACCTATGAACTATCTATTGATTGAAATATTAAATGTGCAATTGGACATGTTAAAATTAAGAAGCGATTCAATTCTTTTTATTTCTTCAGTACATCTTTAGGTGGAACCTGGATTTTCACGTGAAGTATACAAATAATTAGGCCTATGCAAAATTCATTTGCCTTTCATTTTCTCACATTCAGAATTCATTTTCTTTTTTAGTGTCCAATAAAATATGGAAAAGCAATTTTGATTTACTATTGCTTTTTACGGCTTTTTCAAGTATTGCAAAAAGTAATTGGCTAAGCACGAACTGTAAGATACCTATCAAATCTCGAGTGCTTGGGAAAACTCGGCCCTGCGGACCTTATATTCCCAAAATGTACTCTCGACCTGATAAGTATATCTTACTGTTCTTCGTACGCAATATACTATTATTTATTCAGACTATTACTGTGTTGAGGACCAGGGATGTTTAGTGACATGAGGATCAAGAATAACACATCAGGAGCAGCAACAGCTTCATTAATCCAATATTATTACTAGTTTTGGGAGTTGGGAAAAAAAAACCTTTACTTTTATAGTGTCCAAATTCAAGACCGAATATAATGCGGTTCTTTTTTACTTACTGCACATCAGAAAATCTTGGGTTTATATGTCATTTATCTTCTTGTTCCTATTTAGCCTCCGCTTCCCCCCCCCCCCCCCCCCCTCTCAGTTTCTCCTTTCAACTACACTTTTACTGCTTTCTCAGTTCGAACAAACAAAACAATGGCTTATACAGATTAACATAATCTAAAAAGTATAACTAAAAGAAGAAGCATTTTATTCATAAGATTTTTCGTGCTGTGTTTTATACCATCAGATTTTGTATTTCTTGTTATATTATTATATGGTAAACTAAGTGTATCAACCTCTCACTGCAATGTATATACTTTAATGTATATCAGTGGTCTATAAATAATACAATGTGGGCAATAATATTGTATGTATCTACCTGTCTTCAAGTTACTTCTTTTAACGTTTCAATAAAGTGCGAAACTCTCTTAACCTTTCTGGCCGAACTCCCCAGTAGCACAAAGCAATTCTCTACACTGTCCAATAGCCTCAAGATGATACATTCAAATCAAGCAACCCAAAATCCTCCTTCCTCACTTGCTGCAATGTTGCTTTACTCATTAGCGCGCTATCGCATGAGGTTGACAGTGTTGATATGCAGATACAGTATTGTGACTTTTTTTTGTGGGTGTGAAGTAAAGACGACAGATGTAGTCGAGATAAAGAAACACTTTTATTTCCGTAAACAGTAACTTGTACACTCGTTGCAACAGCAAGAAAGTCTTTTCCGATTCTCCAACAGCACGACTCCCAATTCGTAACACAAAGAACCGTCCCTTCTCCGTCGGCACAACTCTTCACATCGTCTGTCCGTCTCCGTCGGCACGACTCTCAACCTTCACATACGTCTGACTGACTCTTCTCACACTTTACCGCTATTTATATCTCCCAGGCACTATTCTGGAAGCTTCAGGAACGTTCACTTATTGCGGCGAGATACAAAGTAGAAGACTCTAGAAGAATCTATCCTTTTCTCTCTTTCGGCAAGCGCCCCAACAATGCGGCCATTCTCTGTCTCTTTCCTTCGGGTCCTTTGCGGTAGTGCCGACAATAATGCGATGGGTGACACTGCGGTTGTCGGCAATTAGATGCGGCGGGCGCGGTGACACTGCTCCCTCCTCAGAGCTGGTCGTCCCGACCAGCACTATCACTGCGGCATCTCCCTTGCGCCCCGGCGGACTATCCCATCGAACCTCTTCTCCAGGAGGCACGATCCTAGGTATCGCTGTTGGATAGTGTCCCTTGGTCTGGGTAGGAGGACGTATGCCATCCTGCTTCGAAATTCCGCAACAGTACCGCCGGTCTTGACGGTCCCTCGTCCAGTTGCCCTTCTTCCTGGTGTGTTGACGGGCCATCCTGCGCACTTGGAAACGGCTCACTGGGTACCATGTCCGCGGACCTCTCTGGCGCAACTTCGCAGCCACCTTGCTTCCGATGGGTCCGGCAACAAACCCCGCCACATCCGCGCGAGTCGCGTCCACCGCTGCACTCGTGTTCACTCGTGCTCGGCACGGCCTCTCCTGTATCCTGCCGTCCAAGATGATGTCCACCATTCTTCCGTTCACGGCACTATGCGTCAGGTGATTGGATGGCCCCGACGGTCCCCCCATGTCACACGCCAAGTCGGTTCTCGCGTGTTGCTCGTTTGCTTGTGCGCTTCCCTGCTGATCGTCCTCCACGTCATATCCTGGTTGGTTACGTACCCGACACACTCCTCCAGGGGATCGACGACGCCCCTGAACAGTCCCTTTGTCTTCCCCGAGACGTACATTTTCGTTATCTGAAACGGGCGCAACTGTCGCCTCGGCCACTAGGTGCTCCCTCCCCGGGTCCGCGCTATTCCGTCTGCCCCTGGCATCCAGTACTTTGACGCTCTCGTCAACTCTTACTACCAGGGCGCCAAGACGTTCCCCGTCGTCCTCCACGACATCCACATGCTGGCAGAGGTCTTCCACCTTTTCGCCGAGTTCTTCCACGTCTTCCGTCACGCCAATCAGTTCGCCGAGTTGTTCCACGTCTTCCGTCACGCCAATCAGTTCGCCGAGTTGTTCCACGTCTTCCGTCACGCCAATCAGTTCGCCGAGTTGTTCCACGTCTTCCGTCATGCCAATTAGTTCGCCGAGTTGTTCCACGTCTGCCGTCACGCCAATCCGTTCGCCGAGTTGTTCCACGTCTTCCCTCACGCCAATCAGTTCGCCGAGTTGTTCCACGTCTTCCCTCATATCATCCGAAACGGGCGCAACTGTCGCCTCGGCCACTAGGTGCTCCCTCCCCGGCTCCGCGCTATTCCGTCTGCCCCTGGCATCCAGTACTTTGACGCTCTCGTCAACTCTTACTACCAGGGCGCCAAGACGTTCCCCGTCGTCCTCCATGACGTCCACGTGCTGGCAGAAGTCTACCACCTTTTCGCCGAGTTCTTCCACGTCTTCCGTCACGCCAATCAGTTCGCCATCAATTTTCGCCGATAGCTCCGTCTTCATCTCTTTCAGCTCGGCAGCGAGGTTGTTGTTTGACGTTTCCATTTTGGCAGCGAGGTTGTCGTTTGCCGTCTTCATCTCTTTCAGCTCGGCAGCGAGGTTGTCGTTTATCGTTTCGATTTTGGCAGCGAGGTTGTCGTATGATGTTTCCATGTTGGCAGCGAGGTTGTTTCTCCTCTTCATTTCGGCAACGAGGTTGTCTTTTGCCGTCTTCATCTTGGACATTTCTGTCTTCATTTCGGCGAATAATTCTTCCATCATTGCCATCATCCTGGTTTCCGAATCTCCCTCCATCTTGGTTCTAACGTTGCAACTTCTAACGACGATGTAATGAAACTAGAAGTAATTCGACGAATCCCACTTCTGACACCAGTGTGACTTTTGTTGGTGGGTGTGAAGTAAAGACGACAGATGTAGTCGAGATAAAGAAACACTTTTATTTCCGTAAACAGTAACTTGTACACTCGTTGCAACAGCAAGAAAGTCTTTTCCGATTCTCCAACAGCACGACTCCCAATTCGTAACACAAAGAACCGTCCCTTCTCCGTCGGCACAACTCTTCACATCGTCTGTCCGTCTCCGTCGGCACGACTCTCAACCTTCACATACGTCTGACTGACTCTTCTCACACTTTACCGCTATTTATATCTCCCAGGCACTATTCTGGAAGCTTCAGGAACGTTCACTTATTGCGGCGAGATACAAAGTAGAAGACTCTAGAAGAATCTATCCTTTTCTCTCTTTCGGCAAGCGCCCCAACAATGCGGCCATTCTCTGTCTCTTTCCTTCGGGTCCTTTGCGGTAGTGCCGACAATAATGCGATGGGTGACACTGCGGTTGTCGGCAATTAGATGCGGCGGGCGCGGTGACAGTATTTACTTATTTCGCGCAGGTAGCGCTGCTGCTTACCAAGTGGGAGACCTGGGTTCGATTCCCGGTACCGGCGTGGGGATTTTCTCCAGCTGGGAGACCTGGTCCGGTGTGCACTCAGCCTCTTTAGTTCCCTAAGGGACCAATTGAAGGCCTAGTTGAGGAGCTACTTGATTAAGAAGTAGCGGCACATGGTCGCGAAGACCGCAAAACCGGCCGGGAGGGCCCGGGGCGCTGACCACATCCCACCCTCAGTACTGCACCCCACTCATGACGCCTGTTGCGCTGAGGTTTAGTTAAGCAAGCAGCCCTATCACTAAAAGCCTCATTGGTCTCATTGGTCATGACCTACCTCGCTTCGGCCATTTTCTTTTGATATACATCATATGGCTTTGATACGGCAGATCACCCGAGAAACTGTTATGTTTAGTTTAACTATTTAGTTTTATTGAAGTCAGTTTCCTGTTATTCCTACTCCAATGCGTCCATAGCATATGACTTATCTGTGGTATGGAATGGAACTACGTTTCATTTAGAAAGAAAAGCTGTACAGAGCAAGAAACACTGGTTTTAATTATTATTTATTTATGCTAACAAGCTTACTGCTCCTGGTTTTAATATTTATCACTAAGTAAATTAAAATGAACATTCGCATTACAGTAATATGCATATATTTAAAAACTGTACTGTAGCAATGGTAACATAATTCAATCTGAAGATGCGGACAGTTACTACGAATATACGTGTCAAAAAAAAAAGGACCGACAACGCTTAGTATGTTGTGCAGGATGGCAAACTGATCGGGTTTAAAGCGGGAACTCCTGTCCGGAAATGCATGGTCTGGGTGCTGTAGGTTGTCGAAGTCTGAAAACGAACGGTTGTGACAATTTGTTCCGATTTGTTGGTGTCTTAATGGAATGTATACAACTCCTTAGCCATCTGTTTACTGCGGATGAACGACTCGAGTCTAGTAACATTCCAGCACATGCGCTAGATTCCTCCATAGCGCCCTTGGTGCGTATCCTACTGCGTCACTTGTGTAGTTTCCAGTACAGAAAGGTTGTTAACAGCATTGCGACATGCAACAGTACACAGCTGTAGAAATGGCTGACATGAGCTCCAGCACACTTTGATGCAAATGTGAGGAATCACCTCAACATCACATATCCAAATCGATAGATTGGTAGAGGTGGAGACCAGTTTCATGGCTAGCACGGTCGCCACATCTGACACCTCTCGTCTATTTGCTATGCGGCTGTATGAAGAGTATGATGTATGGCACTCCTGTAACGTCAGTGGAGGACCTCACTGCTCGAATCCAGAGCGATTGAAAATCTTCAAAGACAACCGCACGTATTGGGTCATGTGCGCGAGGCTCACCACCTCCTATATGGGCTCTGCAATGACATAAGAGGTAACAGGTCGAAGTTCGTCCTTACTGTACACAACTCGCTGTGCTTACTCATGTTGGGTTTACTGACAAAATGTGAATGTAGACCCATTTCACACTTCGATGCGCTACAGCGTCCAACCGCGGGTTTTCGGATAGCGGTTCCTTCTTAAAAACAGATCAGCTTGCCATCCCGTACAACATACTAAGCGTTGTTGGTGTTTTTGAGGCACTCAGGCTATGTACTGCAGATTGACAAACCCAAAGAAGCCTGAAAACTGATACAGTAGTTATTAATTCAACACTGTCGTCGTCGTTTCGTAACTTGTACGATATTCAAGGCTAACCATTTTTCCTTTGATGCACCGTTTTTTCAGCCAACATACAGTTGTCTGAAAACTGTTCGCCGACAACAGGACGGATTCTAATATTTATTATTACCGGAGGACCCGGGTTCGATCCCCGGTACCGGCATGGGATTTTTCCACCGCTGGGAGGTCTGGTACGGGGTGCACTCAGCCTCGTTAGGTCCCTGGGGGGCCAGTTGAGGAGCTATCCTGATAGAAAGGTAGCGTCCCTAAAAGGTCGAAGTAGTCGCCTTACGGTCGGGGGAGTCGGCGTGCGGACCCCCGCCACCCCCAACCTGCACTCCTCCGTGGCCTTGGCTGCGGCTGGAGGACGCAGCGGCCGGGCGATGAGTGTAACCTCTGAATAAGGGGAAGACGCCCTAGGGAAATTATATTATTATTATTATTATTATTATTATTATTATTATTATTATTATTATTATTATTATTATTATTATTATTATTATTATTATTATTATTATTATTATTATTATTATTATTATTATTGTTGTTGTTGTTGTTGTTGTTGTTGTTGTTGTTGTTATTATTATTATTATTATTACCATTATTATTACCATTATTATTATCATTATTATGAGTAAAGGAGAAATTGAAGGAAATAATTCGTAAAGCTGACAAGACATCTGCTATCATCGCACAAATGTAACAAATCCAACGAATAACCGGGTGTAAAAAGGTATGTATCAGCAATTTTGCTGCTGCTGTAAATAAACTAGGTGTGCGAAGGTTCACAACTATGACCACATACGTGATAAGGCGGCGTGATAATTAGTTTAGTTATCTGGGTAAAGGGCATTAAAAGTACATCAATAACAGTTCCACAAGCCAAATAATGCTACTGATGAAAAGGTCCTGTTTCACACGTAAATACCAACTAAAATTGTCATACTCTTACATTGGGAAGCCTTTTTACTCCTAACTGTATATTTTCGAGAAAGGAAAATGAGAGAACCATAAACAACACTGACAAATTTTAACTTTCGCGCAAAACACAGTTCTAAAATTCTGATGTGTTGCACTCACATGACGTTTTCTACTTTTTCTAACCATTCTTACGAACTCTTATTCCCCTACCTACTTCATGTAGTTGAGATAAACGCTTGCAGAAATTATCTTACCGATTATTTACTTCTAGGAGCAAGGGGAATATGGGAATATAGTAGGTTTTGAGCGATAGTCAACTCTTTTAAAGCTTTCAAATTCCGTTGTTTTTGCACGCCTAACATAAAAAATCTGATGTGTTGCACTCACATGACTTTCTCTACTCTTGTACTAACCATTCTAACGAACTCATATTCCTTTATCTCCATGTTAGTTAAGATAAACATTCGTACAAATTACCTTATTGCTTATTTCCTTGTATGTGCAAAGGAGATATTAGAATACGACTTAGAATACGCTTTGTGCGACAGTCAAATCTTTTTGACCTTTGAGATTCCGTTCTCTTTGCACGATTAACAAATTAAAAAAATCTGATGTGTTGCACTCACATGACTTTCTCTACTCTTGTACTAACCATTCTAACAAACTCTTATTCCTATATCTTCTTCGTGTTAGTTGAGATAAACATTCGTACAAATTCTTATTGCTTATGTCCTTGTAGGTGCAAGGGGAATATTAGAATACAGAACGCTTTGTGCGACAGTTAAATCTTTTTGACCTTTGAGACTCCGCTCTCTTTGCACGATTAACATAAAAAATGAACAACGTTGTTGCATTTCGCTAAACTTCTAAGTTTTCCGAAACTCACACACATAACAAGGAATATCTCCGAAATGGTTCACCCTACAAGAAAATTTACTGAGACATAAATTGTGTATTTTACCAAGATCTACAATTTTTGTAGTGCAAGATTTTGTCTATCTCTAACGGTTTACCAGTTATGCAAAATTCGTCCAGAGTAAACAGGACTACATAGGCTATAGCCAGAAAATTCAAGATATACATTTCATTTGTCATAAAAATATCTCAAACATATGACATTTTAATCAAAATCGTTAGAGCCATTTTCAAGAAAATGAACATTTTCGAAAAATTTTCCATGTAAAGGGTAGTTTAGGGTGGGGCTATTTCCTTCAAAATCTTCGTGTCGCATCCTTGAATGACAATAAACTTAAATACCAACTTTGGTTTTTAACCGACTTTTCGTTTTTTAATTATGCTGTCCACAGACTGACACACACGGACCTTTTTCTAAAAATGCTTTTTTTGGATTCAGGGGGCTTCAAAACATATATTTCTGGTGAAATCTCGACATCGAATTTTTGGGTGGAATACAATACTTCCCCTACTTACCAGTAGAGAAAGTAAAAATGAATAACGTTGCATTTCGCTAAAGTTCTAAGTTTTCCGAAACTCACACACATAACAAGGAATGTTATGTTATGGTTCTCCGAAATGGTTCACCCTACAAGACAATTTATTGAGATATAAAATGTGTATTTTAGCAAGATCTACATTTTTTGTATACCAAGATTTTGCCTATCTCTAACGGTTTGTCTATCTCTAACGGTTTACCAGTTATGCAAATTTCGTCCGAAGTAAATACGACTACATGGGCTATAGCCAGAAAATTCAAGATATACATTTCATTTGTCATAAAAATATCTCAAACATATGACATTTTAATCAAAATCGTTAGAGCCATTTTCAAGAAAATGAACATTTTGGAAAAATTTTCCATGTAAAGGATAGTTTAGGGTGGGGCTATTTCCTTCAAAATCTTCGTGTCGCATCCTTGAATGACAATAAACTTAAATACCAACTTTGGCTTTTAACCGACTTTTCGTTTTTGAGTTATGCTGTCCACAGACTGACACACACGGACCTTTTTCTAAAAATGCTTTTTTTGGATTCAGAGGGCTTCAAAACATATATTTCCGGTGAAATCTCGACATCAAATTTTTGGGTGGAATACAATACTTCCCCTACTTACCAGTAGAGAAAGTAAAAATGAACAACGATGTTCCATTTGAGGAAAATTAGTTTTCCAAACCTCACACAAATAACAAGGGATATCTGCAAAATGGTTCACTCTACAACAAATTTATTTGGACATAGCTGGTGTGTTTTAGCGAGATCTACACTTTCTGTGGAGTAAGGTTTGGTCTATCTCTTACGGTTTACGAGTTATTCAAAGGTCACCCAGAGTAAACAGCACTACATAGGCTATAGGCAAAAAGTTCAAAATATACATTTGTCATAAAAATATCTTAAACATCTGGCACTTTAATATAAATCGTTAAAGCTATTTTCGAGAAAACCAAAATTTTCGAAAAATTTTCCATGTAAAGTGTAGTGTAGAGTGGGGGAATTTTCTTCAAAATCTTCGTGTCATATCCTTAGAAGACATTAAACTTAAATACCAACTTTGGTTTTTAACCGACTTTATTTTTTTGAGTTATGCTGCCCACAAACTGACAGACTGACACACACACGGACCTTTTTCTAAAAATGCTCTTTTTGATTCAGGGGCCTCAAAACATATTTCCGGTGAAATCTCGACCTCGAATTTTTGGGTGGAATATAATACTTCCTCTACTTGCTATATGTAGTAGAGAAAGCAGAAAGCAATACAAGTCGTTGTGGACAACAAAGCTTGAAGCATGCGCCTTCATGACATCCACAAAAGAAAGCAAAAAAACCTGAGAACATGTTTTTACCTACAACAGTTGTTGATAAATAGTCTTAATGAAAATAGTTCATGTTTAAACCCCTAACTAGATGAAAAAGAACAAATATTTCTTAATATAGGCACTTCATGGAACAGGAGTTGGACAGATTTCTTATTTCCATTCATTAATATTTTGATATAGATGGTTAAACACTGGGAGTAAAGAATTATACTTTCGCAGCTCCTGGTTAGAAATCAACTAAAGTTATTCTTGTTTGACATAAAACTGTTCACACTTATAGAATTCCAAAATTCGTTTTATTGTCTGGCTGGCTTCGAATCAGTGCCCCAATCAAGGAGTTGTCTCCAGGTAAGACATTTATGTTCATACTTGCCAGACTAAACTGCACATTGGTTGACGATGAAAAGCATGTGCTTAACTCTCGGTCCGAAATAGGCAGATCGATGAACGTCATCAAGTTCCTTGGATGGAATGGGGAGGAGGAAGGCGGTGTCAGTCTGTAAAATTGGAGAGGCCCTGGGGGACTCCGGGTACGGGTTTTCGGCATCTCAAACGCTTTACCTTAAGACGTCGGGTTCCCTGTAGGCCCTCCCGCCAGTCCATAATGACTACAGCCTGACTCCAACAGTAGCCAATTACTAGAATCCCCCTTTCCAAGAAAAGGGCTTTTTCTTGAGCGATAAAGTCCTATTTCCACGTAAAGAAAGGCTACGTCCTCAAGATATCTGCAGATAAGCTTCTTCCTCTGTGATGCGTTTATTCATAATGCAAGATTCTCAAGCTTCAAAGAAACTCAGAAGCTTTCTTGATTTCCTGCCACAAAACTTTAGATTAAAGGCAAAACAAAAATGATATTTTCCGTGTTTACCCCATTCCTTTGTAGTAAAAGTCGAGCGGCTATTAAAACTGTTGGAGAGAATGTATAAAACCCCAGCGCTCCAAATTGCACACTGCGAATAACCGCGTCAATTTCGTTCACCATGTCTTGCAAAATTTAGAATGTACGATATGAGGAAACGCCACACCAGTGGCGGCTATTCAAGTGAAGTAGGTGAAGAGGTTTTCACCTGAATATAGCTGTATTCTATTTTTGTTAATGTTGGCATTATTACTGCATTCTAACAGTTTAGTCAATAATATCAACTGCTAGCAGCCGTGGCAGGGTCAGTGACCAACCCTTCTTTTGTTTGGAACTTACAGCCAGGCAGTCGGCAGGGAAAATTGCTGGGAACGCACCCTGTGATCGGTTACAAGGACAAGTGCAAAAGTCACAGTTACGGAAGAAAGTGCTGCACTAAACAGCTTGGTTGCCAAGGCAACATGACGTCACGAAACAATGTACTACGGGGAAATAACATGTGGATGCACATGTTTCAGGAAAACAAGAAATATTTGCACTTGGGTAGAGGCACAGAACATGGTAGAGGGGATGGTTTCCGTTTTCGCGCGCTTAGAAGATAGTAATCGTGTACCTCGAGGAAGAGCTGGTGGTAAACTTAAAACGTGGTGTTTTAGATAACTGTGAACGGTATAATTTGCGAGTTTGCTAGACTCCAGTGCTTTTGATATTTAAATTACGGAATATAAGTGCTTTGTTATGAATCCAGTGAACGATATAGTTTGCAATTTGTTAGAAACCCCATTTTCCAGGTGGAAAGATGAAGACAAGAAAGATGTTTTAAACTTTGGGCGGCCCACCGATATCATCGATATACGTATTAAAAGAGAGGACAAGAAAGTAGGAAAGTCATATAACATTAAATTCAAAAGCTCTTGGTTCGATCATTATTCTTGGTTATGCAGTAGTCGCAGTTTGCACTTGCTATTCTGTTGGGCTTGTTTACTTTTTAGCAACAAAACTAACGTGTGGAACAAAGAGGGATTCACAGATTTCATTAATATAACCCGTTCCCTTCACAAGCACAATGATTCTGCGGAACATTTAAAATGTAAATTACAATTAAATACTTTTGAAAAAAACAGAAACACAATAGCTGAACCTCTTCAAGAAAATAGCAGACTTTTTCAGGTACGTTTCAATGAAAACGTGAGATTAAATAGGCTTTTCCTGCAGTTGATCATTAAAGCAGCATTGTATTTAGGTAAACAAGAGCTTGCATTCAGAGGTCATGATGAGAGTGCGCTTTCGCTAAATCGGGGAAATTTCAAGGAGCTTGTGTCCGTATTAATCTCTGAAAGTCCATTAGAAATGCAAAACCACTATAGTAATATCAAAAGTGTATTCAGCGGTGATTCTAAATATGTACAGAATGAGCTGATTGGGTGTATTTCGGAATACTTACAGGGCCATATTAGAGCTGAAATTAATGCCTCAGATTTTTTTCTGTTGAAGTTGACGATACTACAGATAATTGCCAACAGTCTCAGTGCTCTATCACTGTAAGGTACGTGAATACACAGAGCACATTGGTTGAACGATTTTTGGGATTTCATTATGTGAGTGCTGACAGGTCTGCAGAAACATTGTTCCTTTTACTGCATGGTATTCTTGCAAATTTTAATTATGAACGTAAATTAGTTGCAAAATGTTACGATGGAGCGAGTGTTATGTCAGGACATTTGAATGGACTTCAAAAAAGAATCAAGAATAATGCTCCTCAAGCAATTTTTGTACATTGTTTGGCTCACCGTTTAAATTTGATTTTAAAACAAAGCTGTAGAGCCGTTTCTAAGTGTCGCATATTTTTTGCGAATATTAGTGGTATTCCATCATTTTTTCATTGTTCGGCAAAACGGTCGTACATGTTGGATTCCGTTTTGACCAAAAGAATACCAACATTAACTGAGACAAGGTGGAGTTCCAACTCAAAGGTCATCCATGTAATGGTTCACAATTGGCAAAAGCTGAAACGTGTGTTTGAAGTTTTAATAAACGATGTAGACTCAGATGACACAACAATCACATCTAGCGAAGGGTTTCTCAACAAAATGAACAATTTTCAGTTTACCATTCTGGCAGTGGTATTCGATGATATTTTCAGTTTAACGGACATTTTGTTTGATATCCTACAGAAAAAGTCTCTCGACATTAACTACTGTGTTACGAAAATTCAAAATACCAGCGACTTAATAAAAAGCAGACGCAATGAAGAATATTTCAGAACACTGTTTAACAAAGCGTCACAGCTCACCAGTCTGGGTACTACAAGAGAATCAGCTGACAATTCTTTCCAGAATTCTAAGCTCATTTACTTTGAAATTCTTGACAACGTATTGATGCAAATAAGCGTTCGGTTTCAAGATTGTGAGAAATTGCAGTTCCTGTGTCTAGTCGACTCGTCAAAATTTCAAAATCATTCCGTGAATTTTCCTTCAAACGCTCTCTGCCAGTTGCAACAGTGTTACCCTCAATTATTCAGCAAGCCGCAACGCCTTAAAAATGAACTGTGCTTGTTTTACGCAGATCATTTGATCTATCAGGATTTTGCACTCCAGGAAGTGCTGTGCTCATTGAAGAAAAATCGTGATGTGCTTGAGGAAACCTACAAACTTTTCTCCCTGGTTCTAACAATTCCCTCAACCAGTGCATCCGTTGAAAGAAGCTTTTCTTGTCTGAAGAGAATCAAGACTTGGTCAAGGAACACCACTTCACAAGAACGGCTTTCATCTTTGGCGATCATTTCCATTGAGAAGGAGCTATTATCTGATCTTATGGAACGTCATCCCTTTTATGATGACATTATCGACAGATTTGCTGCTCTAAAAATAGGAGGATCGACTTAGTTTTCAAGAAATAGGTGAGTCGGGCATGCTTATTTTATGTTACACTAATGCTGACAGACACTGTTTCTTTTGTGTACAATTCCATTGGATACAAAAAGTTTGGTAAAAAATATTGGACCCTGGGACACCGGCTTTGCATTGTATATTCAGCATGCTTAAGTGAACTTCTTCACCTAGTTTGTAAGGCACGAGCCGCCACTGCGCCACACTAGTCTTCAAAGCTTGTAATAGTACCATCTGGTACTCAATTTTGCCAGAGCTAATTTGTACCCTAGACTATGTATAAAGGCACTGCTGAATAAACATGGATTTTTAAGTAAACTAACAAAATATAATGAACTTGTAATATTTTACTTAATACATTCTGCGCATAAATAATTTAAGCGGGTAACTATTTTTTAACAAAACTCGATACACTGAAAAGACAAATCTAATGCATCTGTTACATT
This sequence comes from Tenodera sinensis, assembly GCA_030765045.1. NCBI lineage: Eukaryota > Metazoa > Arthropoda > Insecta > Mantodea > Mantidae > Tenodera > Tenodera sinensis. The sequence goes on from CM060962.1 coordinate 117,631,264, forward strand.
CACATGTCTTTCTATAGAAACTATCGTTTATTTGTTCTACTTTCTACAAGCTATTCTTGCAAAAGCTTATTTTCCTATCTAATTTATGTTAATCGAGATAAACGTTTGCAGAAATGCTTTCTTTGCACATATCCTTATAGATACTGAGACTGAAGCAATAGGCCAATGTGTCCTATATACCTATTTACTCGCATTGAAATTCCATATTCTTTCCATGACATCGACAGAAATATTTGAATGGTGAGAGCACTTGAAAATAACCATTGAAAAGTTGGAACCAACAACACTATATCTCGGAAATGGTTAATGCCACTACAGAGTAATACCACTCGATCCCCGTGGCCGCGAACTCTGACTTGGATTTTTTCGTGCTTTCCCTTTGTCACGTAGGCGAATGCTGCAGTGCATTCCTTCATATCAAGGTTTCCTTTCCATCATTTCCCTTCTTTCCATTTCCTGATCTTTCAGGAGTGTGGTGTTGACGGTGCCGGATAGATGGCGCGGATGCTTGCGCATGGTAACTGCTGTTCTCGGCACTAGGTGGCGTTATGGTGCCGCTGTCCTCCGTCGGGGGGACGCCTATGCGACACCTATCGGATCCACGGATCCCCCCCCCCCACCGGGGAGGGAGGGGGGAGGGAGGGGATGCCTGTACGACACCGGACCCGCGGTGTTATACCGCTCGCAAAAGTTAAAGGCATGTGAACGCTGGCCAATGCTCAAGCAGAGCGCTGTTGCCAAGCGTAGTGCGTGTACCGGCAGACGGTCTGTACATAAGGTTGTGTGAGATGCATGCACCACATTCGGCAGCGCTGGAAGGAGGGGCAAGCGTAAGATTCGCTGGAGTCCGCAGTACGCCCCGCTTCCATATGCCCTACCATATGCAATAAATTGTGACATACACAAGAGTTTGTTTAGTAATCTGCTTAGTATGCGTGTGTGCGTGTGCGTGAGCAACATACCTCAAAAGCGAAAAGTCGGATAAATAACTAAGTTCCTAATTAAGTTCAGCATCTTCCAAGGACGCGACATGAAGAAAATTACTCAAACTGCTCTTTACATGGAAAATATTACGTTATTCTAGTGTTTTTAAAATAATATCCTACGTCGATTCAATACTATATGTTTGAGATATTAAGACAAATTAGACGTACGTATAGCTGAAATTTCTGGCAGTAGTCTCTGAAGTCATCTCAAGTCTAGTAATGGACTTCGTATAGCTTTGCATAACTGGTAAACCATAGGAGGTAGGCAAACACTTACCATATATATCGAAGTTTTGGGGGAAAATGTAATACTAACGTTATAAAAAAATGTTGGGTTTGGAAAAAGTGAAAAGTAAACTAAGGTAAATTTGTATGATTTATGCTATTTTTCCAGTTCATAAATAATGGAGAAAACCGTACAATTTCTGTTTTTGTTTTGCCAGATCTCAGCAAAGTAAGTAGGGGCTTATTCTGTACTTTTATTTGCAGGAGAAACCCACATTTGAGGAATATAACCTCATTCACTCGTTTATCAGGAATACGCGCCTTATTTATTAATTTGTTATTCGGAATCAAGGCCACAAACAAGCATTCTTTCACCATGGTTGTATAGCCGTATAGTCTCCATCATAAATGGAGGTGGAAAATGACAGTTGCCGCGCGGTTCCAAGAAGAGTGAAAGGAAATGGACGCCAAGCGGATAGTGGTTTGGTGCGAAGCAGGCGACACATATTTTCGCTGTTATAGCATTACGTATCTTAATATCCAACTATATATCATATCTTACCTTACTCTTTGTCACTGGATTGCCCTTCATACTTCATACTTCGAATACCGAACTTGTTCGCACGGTAGAGTCGATTTATAGCTGACAGTTTGCAAATGTCACTTACTAAACAACAAGCCGATTATTTTTCGGAAGGTAGACCACCCATCAAACGGCATTTGCGCTTTAGTCCAGTTTTACTCTAACTAAAACGTATTGCTTTGACGTTGTTAGAGAGAGGAATGTGCAAAATTTAGAAGAACAGCGGCTTAAAGGACAGAATATACTCCTCGCTAAAGTACACCTCAAAAACACACGACTCGTTTACTGAGAGCGAATTCCGGTTTCCAGCCGACTTGACGAACTTTTTATTTGAGTATACATAGCAACGTAATTCAGTAAACCTCTGAAAAAATGGACCTCTTATATCACTACACTAACATCACCAAATAAAAAGAAAATGGCTGATTCTTGTACTTGGAGCGGGGGGATTGGCACGCCTCAATTACCATGGACCCATAGAGTCAAAACGCACATAATATTAAATAACGGTTTATTTAAATGTTTGCGTAAACTACGTCTCGTACATCTCAAATAACATGCATAATAGCTTTTGCCATTTAAGCAATAATATTAAAACTGCCGGCAAAAGAGTCCCTGAGGGTTTAGGACATTATTACTTAAATCATTTTTGATTTTCTTTATTTTGTAATAGAACAGGTATAATGACTTCTGCCCCAATGGACTGACATGATGTAGAATGCCCACTCCCTTCACTCTCCGGGCGTAAGCTGTTACATGATATTTTGAACCTATCATTCCTTCACCACGTATTCGACAGATGAGTACATTGATATGCTTTTGATCTACGGAGAGGCAAGAGCCAATGTACAAAGCAACTCGGCATCTATACCGGGAGAGATATCCTAATAGACAACAATACCATAAAATGGAAACAAAACAATTACAAATTAAAATAATAACAGCTTTTAACATATTGTTCAGCCAATGTTATTTGTGAATGTTACACGAAGAAAACCACATTACGCAGGGGAATCGAACCGCATGTACACCAGACGGTAATCCACCTACGAATCAGGCGCTCCTTCCAACTGAGCTACTTAGTAACGTCAGAGATAGACCTTCCGTTTAACATGTAGTATTCGCTGGTCCCAGTGAATATTTGTACAGGCGCAAACGTCAACTGTCTAATTATGAGTATATTAAAAGACGAAAGATGTTCAAACATCTATATTAGCACCTATTAATTACATCGAGTGTGTAACCAAAGACATCCATGTTAAATATTTGGATAGAACCGAGCATAGGATCTGTTTTCATTTTAAAGTATAAAATGCGCATTGCTTAAAACTGGAAAATAAGGGGCAGCTGACTCACCTAGTACTGCCCAGCGTAGTTGTTAAATTACTTCACTGCTGAAGATGTTATTTGCTGCAAATGACATAGCGCAATTTCAAAAAGTTTTAAAATGTTGGGAAAACGGATTACATATTTCGTTGTGGTCACAAGAGGGATAATGGAAACCAAAAAGATAGTATGATGTTCAAAAGGAAACCGCTATTTGTTGAACTTAGACTGGCATACCCTTCCCATGACGTAATAATAAACAGTTGACAACACTTCAAAAAATTTACACAAGCATGAAAAAATTCAAACCAATAATGTCGCATATCTCGGAAATAGCTGATGTCATAAAAAGCTTATTTGAAGTAAATCTCGTGTTTTATAACAATATGCATATTTTGTGCTACATTGTTTACCTAATCTTTTAACCTTTACAGGATAAACCCATACAGTTAAAGACATACATTTTTCATGCAAATATATTATTATATGGTATTTTAATGAAAATGGGTCATTTATTGAGAAAATAACATTTTCGTGTCACATCTTTGGGACATCCTGAACTTAAATAGAAAGTTTGGTATTTTAACCGGTTTTTGGATAAATACTAAACATTAAAAAGTGCTCTTATTTATTCGTGGAGCCCAAAACTTAATTTCGTTGAAACCTGATATCGGATTTTTGGGTGGAATACAATACTTTCTCTACCCACTGGTACTGATAGAGACAGTAAACAGGTATTCAGTTGGGTAAGACAACTTTTGCTTGCAACCCTGTTTGATTCGCACGCGTTTATGTAAAGATGTCTGTGTTGTAAAAATGATACACCTTAAATTAGACTGTACAAATAACGGGATCTTAAATTTGGTTTCTGGAAATACTTTCTCAGCACAGCTGCGACTCCAATTTCAGCTGTAGTAATCCCAAAGTTTGGTCTCTCTTGACAAATATGACGACAGAGCGAGATGAAGTTTAGCCAACTGCCTGTAGCATCATCTTAAGATTTTATTTCATTAATTTGGTCTTACAGTTTGACTTGTCTGTGTGTTCACATCATATTCCCTGCCGGCGGTTTCAAGTTGTTGATATACATCTGTTTGAGCTACACCGCTACAGTAATTATTTGAGTTTGCAAACCGTACTCGCGACAAACTTGTTCCATCGATTAACTCTCCGACCTAGTTGCTGCATCTCACAATATTTGTTTAAAGATATATCTTCCCTATGGCTATTTACTGCAGTTGCCACTTCATTACTTCAGAAAAATGCGTGGAAATGAGTATTTAAAAGTATCCCTTTAACATATCGCTTTGCTAACTGACTTTATATCAAAACATTAATTAGCAATTTTAGAGAAAATCTTGAAAACAAAGCTCACTGCACTAAGCACTGCTTACTAAACCTTTCACTAAGAATCATTCCGCACGTGTGGTGTGTGATTCTCGGTAGCTACGTGATGCGCACCCCACTCCTCCACCTTCAAGTTTTGGAAGGCCTATTATCAGTCTGACTTTTTTTTGTTTTTTTACTAAACGACATATTTGCAGAAAGATACAAAAGATACATTTGGACATTCGGAACCTATTTTTTCAGCAGCATACACGACAAGATACATCAACAGGGTACTGCAACTTCTCACAAAGCAGCGAAGTTTATGGTTAAATTAAAGACGTTTTTGAAGCTAGTGTGATATGTATATGTCTCTCCTCGCTCACCAGATTTAACAATATCCGATTTATACTTGAAACGGTTGCCTGGAGAATACAATTTATGAAACAGTCCCACACACTTTGAAGATACTAAAGAAAAATATCACAAATTAAATCAGAAAGATTAAGTGGTAGAACTTAAACGCGTCAATATGGACCTGTTTAGCCGAAATGGGACAACATTGATGTAAGATTTTACACATAATATGAGGTTAAAGTATGCTCTCAGGCGTAACCAACGTGCGGGATACCTTTTTCGTGTAAGCTCTGGATAGGTATAACAAGCTGGCGTGTTCTCATTCCTGAATCAGGTCCCTGAACGTTTGCACTTCCTGCCGCTAGAATTCCCCGATCACACCATAAAGTAGCGCTCTCTTTATATAGTACAGCAACTGATTTATCCTGCAAATGCCAACACGGCTTGCTGATAGGTCAGAGTTAATCACGTGTTATCCTCGCACCATCTTGGACTGAATACCTCAGTATAAACGTAAGAAAATAGCTGTGTCGAAATATGCAAAATGTCAATGTTGCATAAAAACAGTTCTTGCGGATTTTCAGATCCCTAAGAAAGGATAGAAGCGAGCACCCGCATCCTTCTTCACTGCGCTCGAGGGAGACGCAATGACGAAATGAAAGGAAAAGAAACGGAGGATATAAGGTAGTATCCTTCCCAACATTCGCCTTAGTGCTTTGGGAAAACCCCCCCAAAAAAACCAACGTCAAGAAGGTCGGCCGTGGGAATCGAACCCGCGACTCCCCAAATGCGGACCACAGGGATTACCGCCTGAGTCATCCCGCTCGGTGAAGCTTCGCCTCTCTTCCCATATATAAGAATGCGGACTGGTTGAACGATCTCCGAAAAACCTCAATAACACAAAAAGCATACGAAGGAGGACGTCAATACGCCTATGCATAAAATATTACACGTTCAATTCTGTGATAACGTTGTTGTCACAAATTATGGTTGTTAAAACAAAAGTATAGAAAGAAAGAGAGAAAGAACCCTGCGTTGCACGTATGTTACTTGACGTTACCCTGTCCACAGTTTCATAACGTAGGATAAAATAATACTTCAGAAATACTTCGTGGCATTATGATAACCCCTAACAAACATTTATTAATTACAGAAGCATTACGACTATAATATTGCATGGCACTTTTGGTATTTGCAACGAAATCTACTGATGTGAAATTTAAAAAGGGTTAAGAAATAAAAAAGCGTGTTTCTCTTTGCACGGAAAATTGTAGATGCTCAAAATTAAACTGGCGGCCTTTTGCTATACTGGTGGTGAAATTAGTTACGAAAGCTGCACAGTTTATGTAAGATTTTTGTTTATTACTATAGAAATCTTTAAAATACTCATGCATATTGAAAAAAAAAAAAAAAAAAAAAAAAAAAAAAAAAAAAAACTTTTGCGCAATATTACACAAATTTGTAAAATTACAACAAAAATGGAAGACTAATAATATTGAGAAAAATGTGTTCTGTATTTTCTGTAAAAACAAAACGAAATTAATATTTTAAACAAGTATAAGAGTAAAATGTTGTTTTTCTTCTTTTCTTTTGAAAAATCAATCAGTTGAGCTAGAAAACTGGACCATACTATGACATTCAGCATTTGTAAAACGTTTTCATTTATTGCATGTACCTATAACTTCCTAAACTTTCTTTTTTCCTTCTACAACCTGGATCTCTGAAACCAGATTTATAGCATCATTTTAGGTATGTTCTTCTGGAACTTCTGTAAACTTTACACATATGTGTTCTATGAAATGTGCAAAATAAAATAACAATGCTGCAGTTGCACAATTGCATGGCGGTTGAATTCTCGATACCGAATTTTTGGATGAAGTACAATAATTCCTCTACTATTACAATTAAAGTCTGGAGAAAGTAAAAATGCAAATATTATTCCAGTAGTATTTAATATAATTAAGCTGGCATATTGGAAATTGCTTTGGTGGAGTTCATTGGATGAACTGAAACTGTGTTTCTGATCTGAGTAGCATATCTGTGTAGAGTGTAAATTGGCAGTGTTATACAGTATACGACAACATATAAACCCAGATTTTAGACATTTTCCATGTTACAGACAGAAAAGTTATCCCATTGAGAGTTTATTGCGTCGATAGTACAAACTGTGAATTCTAAGCCATCATAAAACTGCAACACGAGCAATGATAAAGTACTTGTCTTGAAGGGTTTAACCCCAACAGAAATAAAAAGGGGATAGATTAGATCTTAAAGGATTGTTCCCCTTCTTTTGGACCCTTAAAAGGTGGGCTACTGAATTTAAGCGTAGTCGTACCGCCACTCAAGAAGATGAGCACTGAGGGCGTACCAAAACCGCTATGGCCGACGAGATTGTCTCAAAAAATTCACATGCCATACTCAGTGATTGTCTATTGAAGGTAAACGAATTGGAAGTACCAAAATAGGACCTATCTACCACATTTTACACGAAGTTAGATATGAGAAAGCTTTCCGCTCGATCTGTGTCGCGTTTGTTATCAACATACCAAAACGCCTTCTAATAGATAGTTCTCAGGAAAATACAATTCCAGCGAGATTCCCCGACGTTTCATAACAGCAGATTAAACACCAACATTACATGCCAGTGTGTACCAAAGAAAGCAAGAAGCATCTCATCTGCAGGAAAAGTAGCTACTGTTTTCTGGAAGTTTCATAGTGTTCATAGACTACCTCCAGAAGGAGAGTACCATCACTAGGGAGTGTTAGGTCATTTGAACGAGGCTATTCTGCTATTCAAGCTACACGTCCCCACCTTGCGAAAAAAGAAAATTCACTTTCATCATTATAATTCCCCTTCACAAATGTAAAGGTTTCTTGCTGCAGAACTGCAGGACTTTCGCTTCCAAGTGCTTCCCCCATCCGCCATTTGCCTTCCGGCGTATATTTTTTTATTTTTTTCGGCCAAACCTGAAGAAATGGCTGAGTGGACACGAAGCTTAGCCAGAATCACATTTTGCACAGTTGGACAGATGTTATCTTACCGAAGGTATTAAAACGTTGAGAGGTGGTTAGAGTAAAATATTAGATAAATAATACGCATTTCTGTTAAATATTGTGCTTTCTTAAACAGACGAGAACTGTTAGGACGACCCTCGTACTGCTGTAATATCTCTTCATGATAGCCGTAATAATAAATTAAAACTACCCTGATATTAGCCGAAATGAGAGTGAAATACCGCCGGATATTCTATTTATCTCCCTCCCCAGTCGTCCAAATTCTGAAAATGGTGTATGGCCTGCAAGGAGTGGCGAAAGCTATTACTTCATACTTAGTACAGCTTTTCAGTACTTTATCCCTTACAATAGGTTATGAAACTAACGAAATTACCTTGGACATGCATACAAACTTCCTTAGATTTTCTATGCTTATAAAATGAATAGAGATTAGGATATATTTCAGCCCTACAAGGTATTACCATATTGTCAATTGGTACTTGAAGCAAGTGCAATTACAAAACCTTGAAAATTGTTTTAGAATTAACCTTTCCAAAGAAAACAAAGTGCGACTTTGTAACATAAACTGCTCTACCCATTACAAATTCAGGAACGTTGTGACCAAAGTGATTCTTGCATCCACATCATCAAGTTATTCACTTAGAAATGACTTCCCATAGCGCAGTATGGACATAGTTATACACAACATTCAACTGTATATATATGCTACCTTATAGAAACGAGGTCAGGATAAAGAAACCACTAAACATACCACAATATTTTGGAAGTGAACAATCCCATAGTGAAGAAAATCTTGTGTGTTACAATCATATGCCTTTTTCTAACTTCTATCGTCTTTAGTGGGTATGTAAACTGTTGTTATGAAAGCTTATTTTGTTTCCTACTTCATTTTAATAGAGACGAACCAGAAATAACTACATTGACATTGCGTTATTGTTACTCGCAAAAGTGAACAGCGTTTCTCAAATTTATAAGATCTGGTCTTAAAACGCCGCTCTTTTTCTATGCAATCGCGACAAAAGATTAAAAATCGACAGGACGTAAATAAATGATATACCTAGAGTTGAAAATTCGAACGAATAATGATTTTCCATTTAAGAAAAGTAGATACGTATAAGTATTACAGTCGGAGGGACAGTATCGGACACAAGCAGGCGATTCCATGGCCGTTTCTAATTGAATTTTCTGGGAATGTCCTCAGAAAATCTCTTCACGCTGGATGATTGTTTGCGTACACAGTAAACAACAGACAAAAGTTTACTAAATAAAACACGTGAATCTGGTTAAAACACACAATTTATGTGAAATAAAAATATTTCTTTTGAGTGAACTATTTCCGAGACATTCTTTATTTGAATTTGCCAATACTTATACTTTTTTCAAATACGAGTATGTTATTCCTTTTTTTATCTCTTGGCCTTGCAAAGAGAACGGAATTTCAAAGGCATCGCATAGCAACCGGCTCTTAAAACATTGCACTATCACTTAAAGCCTACTGTAATCCCATATTCCCGTTGCAGCTACAGAACATTAGTAATAAAATACTTTCTGAAAATGCTTATGTCGATTAAAATGAAGTATATAGAGAAACAAGTGTTACCAAGAATAGTGTGTGTAGGTAAGAGTGAGTATAACTCTACATATACGAGGACAGTACTTGCGGACAGAGTTTCAACAAATTGAACTACCTTAAAACTCTGTGTCGCAATATGTTATGCGACGATTTTTTGGTACATCTTCTAAGACTACGCACATCGACTTCGTCGCCAAGTATTGATTGACTTCTTAAACGTAAGCAGTACCAAACAAGTGACTAATAAACAGACGTTTAGCGCATAAGATTTGAAAGTGCTTTCGTAAATCAAACGCAACGTACATGTAACCAACCCGCCACTGCAACACAAAGCACGGCTGGAGGTTAAATAGAAGTAAAGTCCAGGTACAGTGGAAGGAGGTAAACGCGAACTCCCCTCTTTCGCAAAAGTTGTACATCACTGAATTAACTACAATAATAAAAATATGATGCGTTGCAGTCACATAACTTTCTCTACTCTTGTACTAATCATTCTTACAAACTCTTATAACTACATCTCCTTCGTGTTAGTTGAGATAAGCATTTGTACAAATTATCTTATTGCTTATTTCCTTGTAGGTGCAAGGGGAATATTAGAATACAGTAGGCTGTGAGCGATAGTCAAATCTTCTAAAGCTTTGAGATCCCGTTCTCATTGCACGCTTCACATATAAAAAGATGAACAACGATCTATTTCACGAAAGTTTTAAATTTTCCCAAACTGACACGAATAACAAGGAATATCTCCGAAATGCTTCACTCTACCAAAAAATTGTGTGCTTTAGTGAGATCTACATTTTTGGTATACTAAGAATTTGTCTATCTCTTACGGTTTACGAGTTATTCACACGCACGCACGCACACACGCACGCACGCACGCCCGCCCGCCCCCACCCCACCCCCTCACCCACCACCACACACACGCGCGCTTTATCTGAAAGTATATTTGCAATCAATGGGCCACAGAACATGTATTTCCGGTGAATCAATTTTTTTTGGAATATACATAATATCTTCACTAGCAAGTGATTAGGTTTTATTTTGTCTACGAAGCGTGACACAGACATCCTTGGTTCTAAGCCGGTACTGTGATGGGAATTGGAGCCTGTTAGAAGCTGCTGCACATTACATTTTAGCCATATGCAAATAACACCTCAGTTCGTCAGTCACAGCTAGGGTCTGGGTAAGACGTTATGTATACAACGTGGCATGTTTTCGGCTCCGTATGCATCACAGAACCGACGCGACGCGACGCCTCACAAAGACAAAACACGCTTTAAGGCAAGAAACGTTCCGCTGCATCTAAACAAAGGCTTGAGAGGTTACACAAGCACTCCATTAGAATTAACCTCCTGGATAAGCAAAAATTTCTAAACGCCAAAAAGCACAAATTAACATAAGGTTTAAATTAGAAAAACTGCTAAGCAGTTAGGTACGTAAACGTTTTCTTTCTCTACAGCTTACTCGTGTTTGGAAGAGGAAGTATTGCATTCCGATCAAAAATTGTATAAGATTCCACTAAAAGTACAAGTTTTGAAGTACTCGTGTTAAGGTTGAGTATCATTCAAGGTTGCAAAATGAAAACGTTGATGCCACTCCCGTACCCCAGAGTAGGATTTGCATTGAAACGTTTATCTAAAAACGTTCTTAATAATGTTTATTAAAATGCCAAATATATGCCACGACGAACAAACTGTGTCTCGAATCCGCTGTAAAGTCTTCATTGTGACTGAATATTGTAGGTAGGGGAGACTTGTACCTTGGAACACCATTTAGATTTTTTCTTGAAATTCTGATAGTAGGTACATTTTTCATCTTGTGTTGCAGAATATGTATCAAGGGAAGTACACCCAATCACAAGCACATTTTTGAAAATTATATATATATATACAATGACATTTTTAAAACACGTGCCCTGTTTCATCTAAGTTCCATATTCTCTATGGAGGAATAGGGCCAAAACGGGCGTGGATACACTCAAGATTCGAGAAGAATGCACCCACATATGCTTTATTGAAGCTGATAGATCGGGACAAGCTTGTATTTGGTTTTCTCACACTAAGTGCATCAGCATGTCTATGCATCAACCATTGCATCCATTCTTCACCAGCTATATACTCATTATCCCAATTCTCGGGATACTTTTTGCCATTAGTAGCTGCAAAGTTATAAGCAAGTTCTCTTGCACCCTTTCTAGTAAGCCCATACTGCATGTGAGCGATTTTGACAATATATTCGACTAGCTTCTCCTCTTCCTGGTCGCTAAATACCCGCTTCACCTCAGTATTTGTGAAATAATAGAGTTCAGTTTCCCCAGAACGCTTGAAGTCTGCAAGATGTCTTGATAGAGTTGCAAGGGACAATTTATAAATTTTACAAGCTTCTCTTAGGGAAACTTTCTTGTCAGTTGGAGGATTAACAGCAGCAACTGCTTTTCTGATGCCATCTGTGTCAGCAGGTTTCCTTTTTATACCAAATTTACTACGTGGCATTGTATCTGAAACAAAACAATAAAATATTCCTAGCCAAAGGGGTGTTCCAAGGATCAAGAGTTTACCACTTGGAACGAAAATGGTGCTTCTGCGTTTTAGGTTATAAGAAAATGTGCAAGTGATATTATATTTTACTTACCATTCAGCTGTGGATACTTTGATATGAGAATTTCGTTTGTAGTACTTACCTATACTTCTTCACATACATATAAAAAACTGTAATACAAAATATTTTGCACGGATGCTTCAAAACAAACTCACTCACTACTGGAGAACTCCCTGCATTCAACTGTTAATCACTGCGTAGCGTCATGTCGTCCTAATGTACTAGATACTTCCGTAACACACCGCTAGATTGCAGCACTGATTGGAAAACTAGAAGTGTTCCAAGGAGCACTATACTCAAGGAACAAGTCTCCCATACAATATTGTATAACCAGTAAATAATAAGATAAGGGAAAAACTGTTTTAGGAGATAGTAGATTCCATGGCCTTTCCGGTTGACACTGCAGTTAAGTGAATTGTCCCGTATTCATATCTACCAGCTTAACCTACCCTCCTATATTACGCACTTTTAAGGCCTAGGCCGCTAGCATTTTCACACCCATAAACTTAACAATATTTTGACTACACAGATATAAAATAGAATCAAACCTACTTGTTGATTTTTACCACCTCAATAATTGCCCTCTTATGTATATTGCATACGTTACAATTTAAAAGAATAAACCACTGAAATCAGTCCAACTTACGTTATAATGGCAATGGGAGATATGCACAGAATCGCTGAATCTTAATACACGTTTGGCGAGATAAACAGAGTAGGCCGTGCTCAAATCAATAATTAATCATCATGGCGGCTAACTTGAACGAGTGTGTTGATTCTGAAATCGAAGAAAATTGGAAAAGGAGTGTACTTCTCTCATACCTGAAACATCTAGAGCGATACGAAATATACTATAGTTCATATATGGGGTGGACTGGCTCAATGTGTCACTTCCCCTACGTCGTAGTTTTAACCCCGTCCTCTGCCTCACAGCGATTAGCTACCAAGCCATACCTCCCGTTGTCAGTCTACCTTAGAGAACCGTCAGCCCTTCAAATTGTGTCAGTAAGTAGAGAGTGTAAATACTCCATGGATTGCTGTCACTCCTCTTCCCCATGTCGGCATGGTAACCATGTTCAACCATCAAGACACCATGGAAAGATGAATGTTATGTTTCAGGGTTAGTATTTCACATTTCATTCATACGCCATATTAAATTACTAAATATCTCTAAAAAATTGTATGCAATACACGCGTGTTAGGTGTTTTTACTAATCCTCGGGAAAAACTTTTCCTCCGTCCAGTAAAAACCACTTACCTCCCTTATATCACAATATACATATACTGTACAAGAACTGCAAGATTCATTGAAATATACTATTACCAAATAACTTTTTGTACCCTTAACAGGTTTCGAAATACTTATTGTCATATCTTTAGGTTAACCCAAGTTGAACTGCCGTGCGCAATCTACAAAGCAATTCTGCCTTTTTCCACTAAGTAACAAAACCGACCTGCGTAAACAAACTTTAGAGTTTTGTTTTCAATGTCAAGTATGCAAGTAAGCCCATTTTGCTTAATTTGCAAAGTCAAAAAGGAAATAGTAAAAAATTTAGGATGAGCACATGAGTACAAAAATCACGTTGTTATACGAGTATTAAAATGTACCTCTGAGGGATTATGCAAAATTGTAATCAGGAGCAAAAGTCGTGCGAATATGCAATATTAGTGTTTTTCTTTCTCCCTTTTTCCCACGCCGCCTGAACCTTGTAGTTACTGTGGATTCCTTAAAACACCTCAGCGAGCGTATGTCACGCGCACGCGCGGGCCTTTTTTTGTCTAAAAATGCTTTTTTGGATTCAGGGGGCCTCAAAACTTATATTTCCGGTGAAATCTCGACATCGAATTTGTGGGTGGAATACAATACTGTACTTACTACACGTAGTAGAGAAAGTAAAAGGAGCATGTGTGACAGAAAGAAAGGGACACTATTTGGCGGAAACTTGCAGAAGAATTTCTTTTACTGTTTCATTTATATGTCGCCTTTAAGGTCATGTCAGCAGGGCAGCTTTTAACCTCTTGGAACAATTGCTCAAAGCAGGACTGTGATACTCCTTAAAGCTAATCTTCGATAGTAGTTCCAAACGGCATGCGTATCTACTATGAAATCAACCATCGTTAAGCTATAGGAAATCACATTTTTAGAATTACTACTACACGCTTCACCTCTTTAACGACCGATCAACTTTTACTTCCAGTTAAACCCGTGCAATAGAAATTCTATCAAAACGAGGTTAGGTACATCCATAGAAAAATGATGGAGCGCATCAGGAGAGTAGAATATTTCTATCTCCCATGTCGTGTTGCAGTTGCATGTTGGAAATATCGACTTCTATAAACCGCGCTGCAACACGACGTGGTACTTAGAAACATTCTGCTCTCCTGATGTGCTCAATAATTTGTTACATAGCTGTACCAATTTTATCATTGTAAAGCCGTAACCGAGGTTGATGTAACCGAGCAATAATGCGAAGCAATATGCAAAGTGTATAGGAAGTGAAGACAGACACACATTTTCATCGTTCTACCCTGCAAGTATCTACCTTTTCCATTCGTCGTCAGCTCTGCTACAGTCCCTCGTTAGCGTGGAGGAAACCCACACCAACGTGAAATCTATGAATACGGACCTGATAGTTTAAGATCTCATTTATAGCATCATTCCACCTGTCTCAGTTGACAGAACATTAAAGGGCAAGTATCTACGCTTCTTCTCCGCCAACGGCAAGAGACAGCGTTACAAATTCTGTTTATACGAAGAGTAGGTGTAAGGACTAGAGGGCAGGACCTCCGTCTGACCTTGGCACCTCAAGAGTCCAACGCCGAATTACTCGGGACGGCGTCAACGGCCGGAGGAGGACACTCGACGCCGACGTCCTCTCCCTCTTTCTTTTTATTTTTTAATTTTTTTCTCCTTCTACAGCTTTTCTGCGCGCGTGTACACTCTTCTTGCTCCTTCGCTATTGTTCCAGAATTTCAAAGAAAGTCTCAAAAGAGGGAGACGGTTGGTCACGATTTTCATATTATGTGCAGGGGGCTGGCTGTTAAGTGTGCACAAGAAGCGGTCATGCACGTGGCACAGCTACTGCTTTCTTATTCCCTCAACCGTGCTATCTTACGCTAGAATAATTAGAAAAACTCTACCTGTACTGCCATTAATTTGAACCTTCAACACTCACATGAACCACAAACTTATTCGGAGAGAAAATACATATATACATACTTTATTTGTTTGACTTTGTTGGTGAAATTTAAAAACTTCACATAACCCGAGCAAGCAGTGACTCTTCATTACATTGATTTAAGAATCCTTCCTAATTCGGACAGTGAATTGAGATACTCATAAATTGTTTGAAAGGTCTTAACTTGTAATCCAACAAAGTTTCTGCAAGAATGCATTACCTAAAGGAAATGTACAAAAATTGCCCCGCTATTGATAGAAAAGCTTATATTTTTCATTACAAAATTCAATGTTACATACAAAATCCAGAGATGAAAAGAGAGGTAAGAACGCTCTGACTGTTAACCTCCTCAAATTTCCTAGAATCCCTATATTAACATATTTCAGAGCCCTGTACTTTGAATCCTTTTATTTGGCCTATCTAAGTAAAAAAAACTCCTCATCTGCTACTTTTACATTACTTTCTCCAGACTCCAGCTACTACTGTGTGTTTCCTATGTAGCTTCTACCATTCTTAGAAAAACTTGCTTTTCTTTCTACATCGTATTAATCGAGATCAACGTTTGAACTAACAGTTTCTACAGTCATTACATTATACATATAAGCGACACACAGGAGACTGAAGTGATAAAATCAAACCTTGAAAAAGGCAGTTTCTACATGCTGTCTTTGGTTCTATGACTTGCTGAGAAACAACTGAATGGTGAAGGTAATTCAGAAAAATGACACAATATTGCAACATTAAAACCAACAACAAATATTTCCAAAATTAATGATGCGACAAAGAGCTTATTTGAAATAAATCTTGGGATTTGCTTTCTCTGTAGTAAGTCATTTTCTACCTCTTATAGTTTACAATTATAAGTTATACACAAGTAATTCCAAATGGAGAGGCCTTCTTAGACTATTCACAGAAAACTGAACATATGCCAACATGTTATTAGTCAGGTATCTTAACCATAAGGTGTTTTAATCAATTTTGTTAGAGCCGTAATAGAGAAAATTGGAAATAACGAAAAAGTTCCATGTAAGGGTAGTTTGAGCTTTTTCAAAATCTTCATTAAGCATGCTTGGAAGATACTGTATTAAAATGAAGTTTGGTATTTTACTCATACAAATTCCGTTTTTGAGTTATGATGCGCGCACATGCACATGAACATTTTTTAGAAATGCTTATTTTTTTACTTCCACTATAACTAGATATCGGGATTTCCCCGTAAATACATAGACGTTTTCAATTTTCCGTAAATTCGAAAAGCAGGTGCGGGAGCAGTAAAACAAAGATAAGAATTGGCATACGTAGCAAGCTTCACATTTCATTTCAGCACCTTCCAATGATGCAATACAAATATGTTCCTCCACCCGAACTACTTCTTGGAGGGAACAAATTGTGTTAGTTTTATTTTCCCAAAAAAGACTCATAACGATTTTGATTAAACTACCATATTTGTAAGACATTTATATGGGTAATAAAGCGTGTATCTTGAATTTTATCCAAATAGCATGTGAAATTCACTTAATTCGCAATTATTTTATATGCGTTTGGAGATGCAATTCGTAAACTATAAGAGATAAAGAAACCTTACGAGCACGAAACGCACACCTCTTTAAAGTACTGTCTTTATTTCGAATAATTTTTATAGTAGCATCAGCTATTTCCGAGATATTCACTATTATTGGTTACAATTTTAAAATATTTTTTATCAATCAGTTTTTGTATCAAATCAGTTGTACAGCTTTGTAGTTGCCATTAAAAAATTGTAGAATTTGAAACCCAGAATATAATGACCAGCTTTTTAGACACGACTATCGTTCCAGCCTCCTGTAATCCCCCTATACCTATAACGAAATATGCAGTGGGAGCATTTCTGCAAACGTTTATCTCTATTAACATAAGTAAAGACAAAAACAAAAGAACATAGGTAAAAAAGGTCAGTGACCGCTATAAAAGTAAATTATAGTGGCCAGAGCAAGTCACGAGAATGCAACACATCGGGGCTTTTTAAGTTATGCTTTCCTCCACCCCCTCTAAAATGGTTTTATTAAGTTGACCTCTATCTCGATATAAGATAGAAGAAACTTGGTACAAAACCGTGTGATTGTTAGAAAACGTGCATGTATGCATGCATATCTAGCAGTGTCTTGTAGACAACTCAAAGATCAGATTGACAAAGGTTACCGCCGGAACCTCGGGCGACTGGTCATCCATGCACTTGATGTCAAAGCACCACTACTCACTCTTGCTTCGGCACACAAAGGAGCTGTTGAGTAGAGGACTGCGCTTTGCCAATGACAGTCAGATAGGATCTCAAGAATGGGCATCCCATGTCCGCTCTAATCGCCTTGCAAGACAATGGTTTCATGTGCATAGCATTCAGCTACTTCACACAAGCACATCTGAAATAGTATCCATTCTCTTACCATTACCACTTGCCCAGATTGAAGGGAATACAGAAAGTGCACCTTCAACAAACAAACAGTAAATACAGAGAGGTTGCTCTGTAACTGTCACTTGAGTTTCTATAACCGATGTCAATTCACCACGTACTACTCATATAAAGCGGCCATCCTTCGATCTATTTTAAATCAATCACGATTAATGTTTAAAAATACGCAAAAAATAGTTGTTTATATCACAAGCCGGTCCTATCTACTGTCTGTTCACCAGTGGTCTTAAGGGGAGAGGAGAAACATTCCACGTAGTGTAACCCGAGTTTTGTAAACTTCTGCGCAACCAAAGCTCTGCTGGTCACGTTACCATCTTAACTGCAATGTTATTCGCGCTATGTTTACTCGCTGCTAATTTCTCTTAATTTCAGTTGTAAATTCGTACGAGTCACTAGTTTCATGTCCGAAGCAATGAAAAAAAGTAATGACCCTCTGTATTGCCGCTTCATTATTGGTATAGTACGTTCATGGTCGCATTTCCCTCTTAAGCGGCGCTCGTGCACTACTCACACTCTGTCAGCACTTGGTTTGAACTGCATGTCGTTGCAAAACGCGATAACAATAATACTGCGCCTACAGCAGTAGAAAACAGTGTACACATGGCTGAACTGAATTCCTTTAGTTTAAATAAGTGTGGTATCAGACGGCAGTCTAAAGGAACAATTCATAATGTTATAATGTTATAATTTCTTCAAGTCTCTTCAGAATAAAATTGTGAAGAACCGGTGAATGTATTTTTTAGAGATGCGCAAAAAATTGCAGCAGAGGCTGTCAGGTATCTCTAAGATCTGTACAACGCATATGTAATGGAGCCAATACAAGTGCGATTACTCACATTGACACTCGAGGACCATCCTTCAGTACTCCTAAGCCCCACGTCATGTTGCAGAGTGATTTCCGGAAATCGATATTTCCAACCTGCAGCTGAGGTTAGTGATAGTCTATCTTTCATATATTATCGTCTGTCGTACACACAAATGGGCCATGTTTTATGTGTATTTGCGAGTACGTATACAAATGCTAGTGGTGATTCAAGGCAGCCTATTTGTGTGACCGACAGACGATAATCTGTGGAACAGAAACTATCAATAAACCCAGCTACATGCTGGAAGTATCGACTTTTGTAAAGTGCTGCCACACGACGTGGGACTTATAAATATTCTGCTCTTCTAATGAACTCAATCATTCTTTCCATGGCTGTACAGATCTGTTTAACCATTCCTGCTTGAAAAGACGGAACATTTATTCTCCTATATTCCATCCAGCCTTAGATTCAGACCTTGTATCACTCCGCGATAACCTGGTGTTTCTATCAGCTGCGAATCACAAACACCATATGCACTCATGCCTCGTATTTATGAGGCAACAGAACGATATTTACTTGGGAGTTTCAAGAGTAGCACCACTATCGCGTTCAATTCAAGCAGTCTTGACCAAGGTTATCATACATCTTGAAAACTCACAGATAATCGCCGATATTTAAGGTACTATATTTTGTAGTGTGCTTTGGTTTTAGCATTCGCGGGTTAGTTGTGGACGGCTTGTGTTTGCATCACGTCGGGATCTAGGAAACGTACATTTTTAAAATTTAAACTCTGTATCGATACTTATCTACTTTAAAAGACAGAGAAAGTAAAAACACTAACTACAATATAAATATGTGTTCCAAATGGAATAATTATCATAAATAAGCATATGTGAACTGAAATATAATAGAAATGCAATAATGTTATTTGGCTGATACTTCCATTGGGACTGTTTACCAGGATAATAACCATTAAAGGATATTCTGAGCCTATTAAGGGAAAACACAACTAAAATTTAGTAGAAATCTCGAAAAAATTGACATTTGTATTTCATTACTTTAAAAATATCTAGAGGCCATAAATTCAAATCTTTTTACTTCTTATATTAC
This sequence comes from Tenodera sinensis, assembly GCA_030765045.1. Classification (NCBI taxonomy): domain Eukaryota; kingdom Metazoa; phylum Arthropoda; class Insecta; order Mantodea; family Mantidae; genus Tenodera; species Tenodera sinensis. Next base: position 117,650,794 of record CM060962.1, read on the forward strand.
AAATACCCATATAATTATAATGCACGTTAAATATAGAGAATAAAATGTTTTTCATTTTAAAATTTAAGGTTTTTAAAAATATTCCACACGATGCAGTTTTCATCCAATTCTTGTGAAATTTGTCATGTAGATTCCCAAAAAGACAAACAAGCAAATTTCTGGTATACCTTTTTTCTTTCGAACGGTTTTTGAGTTATTAATTTTTAAAGCTGTATAATACTTAGAAAAAACTATAAATTTCAAGTGATGGAATTTAAACAAGTATTTTCTTTTGACCTAAGGCTAGTAAAAGAGCATTATATGAAAGATCTGTATGTTATAATAAGATAAATACAATTTTTTTAAATGGTAATTTTTTAACTGCATTGTGTGGAGCATTTGGCATAAGATAATAAAATACAGATTTAACATTTCATGACTCGGATACTAGGAGATATCACTGAAATTTAAAACTCTCTAATGTAGATATAAGATAACACTGAAAACAAATAGCTAAATTGCTAAATTGGCTGAAAACTTTACAAAATCACCCTAAGGAGTTAAGGTCACCGTCACCACAAATACCTACAAGGCAAAAGATCTAAGCGCTCACACCCAGATGGGGCAAACATGCCATTTCCTGTTACTCCTGTGGTAACTTTTTTTTTCGGGTAAAGAAGCATGAAGTTTGTGCAATTATTGGTGTAAATGTTACTGCTAATGTAGCATTTTCCAGCAGAAAAATATCGCTATTGTCAAGTGTGGGATGAGCAAGTCTGTTTGGTTGTGAAGTTCCTCACTATTCTTTTATTCAGCATACCTACCTCTACATTACTCCAGCACAAAAAAAGTGCACGGCTATACCCTATCATGCTCTAGAATGCAATAAGCGGTCCAGTCGGTCCCACGCCACACCACATACGACCACCCGGCAAAACAATGGCACGTGGGATGTTATTATTACCAATGTGATTCATTAAATATTTAGTTGTGTTGTCGAAGAACATCTTTGTGGGCGCTGTGTTGTATACATGCCTATGCTTAATTCCGTTGAATAGAAGCGGCTGATTATTATTAATGAACCATCTTCCTTGAAAGCAACTCTTTTGACATCAACGAGCACGCAGTACATGAAGTCTATTGTTGTGCGTGGGACGACAAGCGCCTCTTGCTCCAGATCGACAATAATGACAATAATAAAAATAATAATTACGATGACGACGAGACTTGCTTGCAATAATTATCTCTCACAACATTTTTCTTCCCACCAGCCGCGAGCAACTAATGATGTTCATTATTCCATGTTCATTATGCAGGGTCGCCCAAATCCTCTCCACGAACCTCTCCGAGTTATTCTTTGCACTAAATGAGCGAAACCGCAGTGAAATAATATCCATCTTTTTACAGGCATCTGTGCAGCACACCCAGATAAGCATTCAGATCTCACTTGAGGGAAATGGTTTTTCATACTCCAAATTACAGAAGGACGCAGTACAATTTCTGTAGTGTAAGTAGATAAAAGGCTGGAGGGGACGCAATCGAAAAGCAAGCAAAATTTGATCAGATTTTCATTCAGATGTATTCCAAAATATTGCGGTAAGTGAATTAAACATCCTTTGATCTAGTGTGTTATAACAGACGCTCAATCAATGAAATGCTCAAACGAGTCCGATGTCAGAGTTAGGAGGGAAAAACGTCATCCAATTAATTCACCGCAATGGAGGTAGGATATTCTCTAAAAACTTTCTAAGCATAGGTTGGAAAATACGGGGTTATTCAAAACGCAGCAAATTTCAAATTTTTATATCCAAGAAACTAAAAACAATACACTTTGCATGTCATTAGATACACGAAATATTGCAGCCCTCTGGTAGTTAGGACAATGTGCATTTATAACAAAATGCATCTAGCACAGAAACACATAAACAGTAGTTCCTTTCTAGGCAAATACAAATAAATTGTTTGTTCCTTGGTTTGCAAACTTGCTCTTTTGACAAGACGGCTGTATATTGATGCTGTTCCAGGATGTATTCAAAGCAAACTGCAGTACACGAGATTATTTATCTTGTGCTCATCATTTTATATGAGTAATCAATTGTGTTTTCTGACATCATATACAAGATTTCCATCTAAAGCTATATGGTCATACATGATCTTTGACTTAAGAAACAATCTCTGAATTGTAGGGTTTAATGTTAAATTTAATAATTTCTGCATGAAACATTCATATTCATTCCTTCAGTCATATTTCCAGACTCCGCGAAGGATAGGAAATTATTCTAGTTAAATAAAATAGCCCTTATCACTGTGGAATTCGGTGAGAAACCTCAAAGCTAACCACTTTACCACTGAGGAAGACTTTAGGTTCTAAGAAGACTAGAGACAAATTGTAAAAACTTTAAATGCATCTCTAACCATGATGTACAAAAACGTTTCCGACTTGAACGGTATGGTTGAAACAAAATTGAATTACGCTCCTCTCTGGAAAGTCTGGACATTTCTATGGAAATAAGAAAGCAACGACATTTATCGCAAATCCGACAGTCTTTCAAGGCCAAATATTGCAAGAATCACATGTCCACATTTTGCACATTACTTTCTGAACATACGCATTCGTTTCATTTAGCCTAAAGAAGATTCACTATCAGCGTTCCATTTGTAGTTGATTTTTTAAAACTTTTTCTCTACTTTCCACTGCAGTTTAGTATCGCAAATGAGGTAGGCTGTAGTACACGAAAATTCTGCTCAAGTTTTGCTATCCATTATGATGCACTTGTATAACTTGATATTTCTCCAAATTAGCCGGTAAAGCTATGTATGTGTGTGTGTGTGTGTGTGTGTGTGTGTGTGTGTGTGTGTGTGTGTGTGTGTGTGTGTGTGTGTGTGTGTGTGTGTGTGTGTGTGTGTGCATTATTATTTCAAAGATTTTCTTTCAAATATTTGTCCTATTAGCAAATAGTAACAGGAAGTTAAGCATTTGTATGGCTACTTTTATAACAGCAATTAAAAAGAATGATTGTGGTAGAAGCAGATCATCAGGCTGTTACACAGGCTTTTTAACTTTTTATAATACTTCATAATATTTAGTATATATAATGTTTGCTTAGTTTCTTACATGACATTTTACAATTAAATTGCTTAAGAATGCGTTTTATACAGAATATTACCAACTTAGATTTTATTGTCATACCATTATTTAAAAGTATGGCAAGAGCTAGGTAGGTGGGTAGGTGGGTGGGTGAGTGGGTGGGTAGGTAGGTAGGTAGGTAGGTAGGTAGGTAGGTAGGTAGGTAGATAGATAGGCAGGCAGCAATACAGGCAGGGAGATAGGCAGGCAGCAAGACAGGCAGGCAGGGAGATAGGCAGGCAGGGAGATAGGCAGGCAGGGAGACAGGCAGGCAGGGAGATAGGCAGGCAGGGAGGTAGGCAGGCAGGGAGACAGGCAGGCAGGGAGACAGGCAGGCAGGGAGGTAGGCAGGCAGGGAGGTAGGCAGGCAGGGAGACAGGCAGGCAGGGAGGTAGGCAGGCAGGGAGGTAGGCAGGCAGGGAGACAGGCAGGCAGGGAGGTAGGCAGGCAGGGAGGTAGGCAGGCAGGGAGACAGGCAGGCAGGGAGACAGGCAGGCAGGGAGATAGGCAGGCAGGGAGACAGGCAGGCAGGGAGACAGGCAGGCAGGGAGACAGGCAGGCAGGGAGACAGGCAGGCAGGGAGACAGGCAGGCAGGGAGATAGGCAGGCAGGCAGGGAGACAGGCAGGCAGGCAGGGAGATAGGCAGGCAGGGAGACAGGCAGGCAAGGAGATAGGCAGGCAGGGAGACAGGCAGGCAGGGAGACAGGCAGGCAGGGAGATAGGCAGGCAGGGAGACAGGCAGGCAGGGAGACAGGCAGGTAGGGAGATAGGCAGGCAGGGAGACAGGCAGGCAGGGAGACGGGCAGGCAGGGAGACAGGCAGGCAGGGAGACAGGCAGGCAGGGAGATAGGCAGGCAGGGAGACGGGCAGGCAGGGAGATGGGCAGGCAGGGAGATGGGCAGGCAGGGAGATGGGCAGGCAGGGAGATGGGCAGGCAGGGAGATGGGCAGGCAGGGAGACGGGCAGGCAGGGAGATGGGCAGGCAGGGAGATGGGCAGGCAGGGAGACAGGCAGGCAGGGAGATGGGCAGGCAGGGAGATAGGCAGGCAGCCAGGCAGGCAGGGAGATAGGCAGGCAGGGAGATGGGCAGGCAGGGAGATGGGCAGGCAGGGAGATAGGCAGGCACCAAGACAGCCAGGTAGTATAACAAGTCACAGACGACGTGGCAGTACATGGTATGCCCCTGGAAATGCAACAGTAGATGTAGATTGTAAACAAGTGTCTCCGATGGTTTGTGTCCCTGTAGGAAGGAAGATATTTTTTAGTCCAACAGGTAACCGAGTTGTTGTAACACGTACGTCTTGATTGAACTAGTCTCCAATGTGTTTACACATGAAGTCAATGCACTGCAATGCATGTCCAGAAATAGCGGAAACATGAACGAAGCAGCAACCATTCCCCTTCCCCAAGGAGTGCAGAATTGCAAGTTAATTGGGTGGAATGTCGCTATTACTGTCATGAGTGCAGTGCGGTGGCAAGTAGCTTGTCGGATACAGATGAATGCAATTATTTGTGGTGAAATTTCCATATTAAATTCACAGAACAGTAAACTAGAAATGACATGGCAGATAATTAAAAAGCGAAGGAGAAAAAACAGCTCTGTATCTTCTGGTACATATGACGATTGGCGTTTTCTTCCTGCTTATCCACATAATAAACTAATGCTTTACTAATCATTACAGTGTATTCAATTATATATTCTATTCACATGAAAACGACTCTTTGATGTAGACCACATAATGTCAGAGTGCACGAGTAAACATGTAACATGCATTAGACAGCGTTTTAGACAGCATTGATATTACATATTTGTTTAAAGCGTTGATTCCGAAGCTACACAAAATATTAGTAGCATTCACATATTAAAATTGGCATTCAGTTAACAATTCATTATGTATGTTTTGTTACTGAGGGGCATAATTATTACATAGTACAATTCCAAGGAAAATATTCAAACGTTCGGGGTAATATTATAAGTAGACTGTTGCAAAAGGCATTTCATAAATTTATTTTAAAGAGAACGAAGTAATATACAATTTAAAAAACCAGCTCAACCACAATTTCTAACCAAACTTCATTGACGCCCATTGATGGGCCATCCCATCGCTGAACCGGAAGACGGTATACATCAAGGGTGGATACTGGGTGATCAGCATAGAACAGAACAGCTTTCGCGGCTGTTAACCGGCCCGCGGGGCTGCTTGCTATACGTGCTGGGGAATGACAGTACGTTCGCAGTAAATATATTACGATTCGTCACCTTAAGATATTTCTAATAAAGAAACAAAAGTAGAGAAAACATTTCTCACATATACCTATCAGGCATGGAGATGTTGGAACGGCCTTCCATCATTATTCATTTCTGGCACTTCTTAGGAAATTGGCCATTACACTCTGCAATTTCCTTTTCAGAAATGACAGCAATTTCTTGATTAATGTTATTTTTAAGTTTCTCTATAGTGTGTGGATTTGTTTTGTAAACTTTCTCTTTAACCCCCTAGAGATAAAAATCGCAGAAAGTTGAATCGGGGAGCCTATGTTGTTAATGATAACTATCTTCAAACAGTTCTGGATTTCCTATAAGGAGAAATTAATGTATGTGCCGTCGCAGAGTTTTGTTTCTTAAGAAGACTTCCCGTTTCACGTAATTTATTTACTAATTTACGAATCGTAGTTCGACCTGGGACCTGAACACCAGGAAATCCCTCTAGAAATAATCTCCGTAAGGAACACACACCTGCCACGTTTGCAAAAGTACAACCAACATAGGTTCACCGCTCGTATTTGTATTTGCGAGTATGTATACAAATGCAAATGTGAATCAAGGCACAGCTTATTTGTGTGTCCGACAAACGATAACATATGGAACAGAGACTATCAGTAAACTCAGCTGCATGTTGGAAATATCGACTTATGTAAACCGCGCTGCAACAACGTGAGATTAGAAATATTCTGTTCTCCTAGTGCGCTAAGCCATTTTTTTCCATGGCTGTACCACAAATTAGTTAAATTGTGCAAATATGAGCTATGCTATCCACGTATTTATCGGGCTTCAAGGGCTTCAAAATAATATGTAGATACTTGCAATTAAATCTTCGTATCGAAGTTAAGTAGAACGCAGTATACATACATAAAGTAAAACCTGCGGTCTTGAGTTTAAGAAGTAAGCCATGCTTTTCAGATTAATGACCCACTGTCGAGCGTGTTTGCTTTTCTAAACGCTACCTCGTGTATTATGGACAAAGCGATAATCACGAGGACTAATTTTTTTAACGTACCGCTGCCTGTTCATGAATCGTTTTTAAAGGGGTTTATTATTAGCGCTAATGACCAAAGAACTTGTTGAAGAACTTACATGCAGCTTTTGTTAGAAGAGTTCCCGCTCCATAACTCATCCTTTATCTTCACCTGTCATCTCTGTAACACCATCAAAATGTGGGACACGAGAATATCGGGTTCGCGATCTACCCTTCAGTCAACTACGTAGCCCGCGCGTTTTCATAAGTTATTTCATCTCTTGAAATTGCACGTTGTATTACTGATGAGTAGAGCCCAGATTTCTAAGCAAAATGCTTAACTTTTTCTTCAGCTTTAAAGGTAAGCAGACGGTTTATACTTCATAAGACACACCCAGATGAGCAACTTTAACTCCTTTTGTTTGTGCTTATTTATGCTTATTTAGCAGGAAAACGTTTTTGCTTACTTATTTTACAATGTTTAATTAAAACAGCATATTTAACCCAAAAACGTAAATTTAAAAATGTATATTTCACAGTTATCCGTGAATTATCAATGATTCGCTATTTTCTCGATTAAATTCGTAAGAAAGGAACACTAGGATCACACCGGTGTTTTGAAATCATACTGCAAGGAGAAAAATTACTTGCTCTGAATAGTAGAGTGAATTCATCACTTATCGCCTGAGATAACACAATGATGTCATGAACAAGCATGGTGATTCCCCGAGTTCCAAGCTGTAGCATTTAGTCCAGCAAGGTGTGCATGATTGCGTAGAGTGTCAACTATAACACGCGTAACCCATGCAACCCGCGTAACATTCTTGCTGGTTGGAGGAGTGGTATTTCTTCGCTTCTTAAGCTGTTGACAGTGGTGGATTGGAACACTTAACGATCAACGCGTTTGTTTCAAACAGAAAAGAGGTGGTCATATTTTTACTAAGTGAAATCGCAATTACACACATTATCATCACCCGAACATATGAGACCTTCAGACTCTGGCGTAATATCTGTAACAGCAATATGCAGTTGCGCCGAGAGGTGGTTGTCTGAAACGGCAGATCTCACTTTTGATTTTTCTATGTTCACCAGAGGAAAAACAAAATTCTTAGACACATATGAAGCAAAATATTGCTGTAACACAAGCAGCAAATTCTCTCAAACGAACACATATTACCTTACACAGTTCTTTGAACATGTCTGTGCCAACTAAATCTCTGCACTTATTTTTTGTCACCACATCTGTTTGTAGATCTACGAGTTCACTTAGCAAATTTACTCTTACATTGACTACATCTACAGTAAAAAGCTTAACAGACATTGAAATACAAAGAACCGTGTCAAGTAAAATGTTGTGAAAGAATTAGTGGCTTGTGTTAAAGCAATATTTTGCTCCACATATGTTTGTGTTCAATGTTTTTCTCTGATGAACATGGCAAAATAAAATCTGGGATCTGGCGTTTCAGATAACCACCTCCCAGCGCAATGTTACATACTATTACGCCAGATTGAACGTCTTCTCCTATGTTCGGATGATGACAATGTGTGTAATTGCGATTTCACTTAGTAAAAATATGACCACCTCTTTTCTGTTTGAAACAAACGCGTTGATCATAAAGTGTATCAATCCATCACTGTCGAGAGTTTAAAAAGCAAAGAACTAACACTCCTCCAACCAGCAAGAATGTTACGCAGGTTGCGTGCACAGTGGATTCGGAGCAGACGCCATTCTGCCCGCCCCTATCTTACGGTTTACCTGTTACGCAAAAGTCATTCATAATGTGGAGCAATTCAGAGGTTACTCCCAGAAAATTCAAGATATATATTTCGTTTTTCATGAAAATATCTTAAACAGATGGTAGTTTTATCAAAATGGTTAGAGCCTTTTTAGAGAAAACCAAAATTTTCGAAAAATGTTTTATGTAATGTGTAGTTTGGGGTGGAGGATTTTCTTGAGAATCATGTCGTATCCTTCCAACATGTTCAACTTAAATACCAAGTTTGGTATTTAGCCGACTTTTCGTTCTTGAGTTCTGTTGTTGACAGACACACGGACTTCTTTCTAAAAATCCTTGTTCTACATTCATGGCCCTAAAAACATGTGCTTTCTGTTAAATCTTAGTGACGAATTTTGAGTGGAACGCACTACCTTCTCTACCCACTGTGCACGAGGTAGAGCATGTAACACCAGATACACTTAATTTCAACTTAAGTTCAGCATCTTCCAAGGATGTCACATGAATCACCCATAAACATTTATCCAACCCAAACCACCGTTTACAATGAAAATGTTCCCTTATTTTTAGTTTTCTAAAAAAACACCGTTCCTTTATGATTTTGATTAAAAAATCCTAAGTTTAGCAAATTCACACTAGCAATAAATTGGACATAGGTATTCAGGTTCCTGAAAATAGTTCTAGAAGTATTTTTCATTCTGAAATTGTGTATAAATGGGAAACCATAAGATATAGATAAAACTAACTTGTAGATCTCGTTAAAACACATAACTTATGTTCAATTGTGTTTGTGGCGTTTGACTTCAACGATATTCGCTGAGCGGGATTGAATTTTCCAATACTGGATCATAGATTTTAAGTGCTACGTCAATATTCATTTGCTTGAAACAATTTATGCTACACGAATGGAATTTCAAAACCCGCATTTAGCATCCCGCTGTTTGAATAACCGACTATTTCTTCAGCTTCCTGAGTTTCTCTTGTACCTATAAGCGCGCGCACCTTTAGCCCCCTGAAAGGCTTATAATTCAGAGGACCCTAAAGGGCGTACTTCCCATAAAATCCTGGAAATACCTACCACACAAGTAGGAGTTAGAGAAAGCAGTAAGATTTCATACGAGTGGTCTGTGAACATCGTATGAAGTTATAATGAGTACAGAAAGTCTATTAAATGCGTCATAACTTCGCAAGGTAAACTTGCGAACTAAGATTAAAAACAAAACAGTGTGAAAATGACAAAGTTCGTTGACCTGGCTGGGACGCCACTGCTATTTTTCAGACCATCATCCCAGAAATGACTCCTTGCTTTTCAAAACAAGGCTCGTGTGCATGCGCGGCGCAGATAGTTCCTTATCTTTTATAGATACAAGGCGAGAGCTCGCGCTAACCTTCCTCCCCTCCCGGCCCCAAAAAAGTTATTTCAATGCCTTCATTGTGTTGTTCGCTTTCAGATGAAAGGGGTAGTCCCCGAAAAAATATGAAGACGTCACAGGGGGAGTTACAAGTCTTTTGTATGCAATTTCCAAGGGAAGGAGTTGGGAGCTTATGTATCATGCATTTCTCTAGACAACTCGTCACTTCATCTCAGTGGCGTTAAGTGCTTCCTAAGGCGTCAAGACTGCTTCTGAACACACCAAAGCTAAGGCCCAAACTCACTTACCAACATCTGTGTTCCACAGTGCAAATAAAGAGTACCACTGAAGCGTTACTCAACAAAATTCTCAACATTTTGATTAAATGCTGATTTGTTCTTGTTTACTTTCTTTACCGTCTACTTAGAGTAGGCAGAGGAAGTATCGTATTTCACCTAAAATTTAATATTTAGATTTCACGGTAAATATGAGTTTTGAGGTCCCCTGAGTAAAACGTTTTGTAAATGACCCCGGCATGTGTATGTATGTGGGAGAGAGTTAGAGATAACATCATTAAAAAATCTGATGTGTTGCACTCACGTGACTTTCTCTACTTGTGTACCAACCATTCTTACACTCTAATTCCTATATCTTCTTCGTGTTAGTTGAGATAAACATTCGCAAAAATTATCTTATAGCTTATTTTCTTGTAGCTGCAAGGGAATATAAGAGTACAATAGGCTTTGAACGATAGTCAAATCCTTTAAAGCTTTGAGATTCCGTTCTCTTTGCACGGTTAACATATAACAAATGAATAACGATGTTCCATTTGACAGAACTATAAGTTCTCCAAAACTTACATAAATAACAGGGCATATCTCCGAAATGGTTCACTCTACAAAAAATGTATTTAGACGTAAGTTGTGTATATTAGCAAAATCTACATTTTTACAGTTTTGGTCTATCTCTTAGGGTTTACCAGTTATGCACATAGGCTATAGCCAGAACATTCAACATGTAAATTTCATTTGTCATAAAAATATCTTAAACATATGGCATCTTAATCAAAATCGTTAGAGCCATTTTTAAGAAATTCAAAATTTTCGAAAAATTTTCCATGTAAAGGGTAGTTTAGGGTGGGACTATTTTCTTCAAAATCTTCGTATCGCATCCTTGAACGAGTTTAAACCTAAATACCCACTTTGGTTTTTAACCGTTTTTGAGTTATGCTGTCTACAGACTGGCACACACAGACAGGTGCGCGCGCGCACACATGCACACACACGCGCGCGCGCGCACACGCACACACACAGGGATATTTTTCTGAAAATGCCTTTTTTTTTATTCAGGGAGCCTCAAAACATTTCAAGTGAAATCTCGACATCCAATTTTTGGGTGGAATACAATACTTCCTCTAATTACATAGTAGAGAAAGTAAAGTAAAAACGATACCTCGGATATTACTTGAAAATGTTTCAAAGCTTGCTATTTTCTACAAATGGTTTTAACGATTTTGATTACATTACCAATACTTTAGATATCTACATGGCAAACAAAGTGCAGATCATGAATTTTCTGGAAATAACTATTAATTCCTGTTCATGTGGAAGAATTTTCATATAATTTTTATATAATTGGTAAATAACAAGAGACAGAGTTGATAGACGAGGACGTTTTGCATAATTAAAAATATTACATATTTAACACACACACACACACACACACACACACACACACACACACACACACACACACACACACGCTCGCACGCACGCACGCACGAACACACAATTTGTTTCACATAGCCTTCTTGTGCCATCAGCCATTTCCACGATATCTGTCGTCATTATTTTGGATTTTTCTTTCATTTTTTGAAGTACTGGCAAACTTCATTTGTTTCTCAAGATCTGATGGTAAGTGATATAGCGCGGTTTTACACGTTTGACAGCCACTATCCCGTTTGTACGGATAATGAAACGTATAATGGAAGTATTTATGCAAAGATTTCTTAAGGTAGATAACTAATAAGATTTTGCCAGAATAGACTGTAGACTATATATATATATATAAAGGCTATGGTGAGCACAGTGGGAGTAAGTTAACAATAGCGTTTGAGATAGTGGAGTAGAGAAAGTCTAGTGAATGTAGCATATCCTTCTTTTGTTTAAGCGAGATAACGTTTAGAAACGACACCACTATGTTTTGTTGTAGGTACAAAGAGAATACCGTAGGTGCGGACGAAATTTCGTCCTCCGTGCTTTAGAGGTAACTTGCTCGCCTGTGGTTGCCCAGGTCACGGGTTCAAATCCGACAAAGGGCGGTGGACTTTTTTTCGGGCGTTAAAATCCTTAGTATGGCTTACTTTGAAAGGTAAGCAAAGTCGGTGGCTCTGTGTCGTAGATTTACGGCACGTAAAAGAATCTCAAGCCTGATAAAGAGGCCTCTCAGCAAAATTAAGCGGTCTTCCACGTCCAATATAGAATGGGACGCTGAGAACAATAGCAGTTAAATAAAATACAAACTCAATTTCAACTTTTACAGACGAAAGGCCTAGACGGAAAATTTCAAGAAGAGCAAGACTCCTTCAGCCTGAATATCATTTGTAGTTGTAATTTTGACTCCAGCCGTTAACACGCTTACTCATATTTCAGCTGAATTTTACAGTACTATTTGTCTAAACGAGATTGCACAATACAATATAGCGGCAGATGTTTCGAAATGTATACAGTTTCAATTTGTCGATGAATTGTAAGCACAACAAATCGTAACATACGAGTATCTTGTATGTGTATGGGTATTAATGTAATGTATCACAGAACTTCAATTGTTAGCAGTACGGAAGAGCCATTAGTGTGTTAACTAACATATACTATTTATAAATCAAACTGACAAACTTTCGGGCTAGATAGGATAACCATTTTTAAAGCATTATTAGCTGGGATGCTTCGTTTCAGGGAAAGTGCAAGTCGATCTTACAGGAAGAACTGAAGTACAGTGAAACTTGAATAAATAATTAACGTTACGCATAATCTGCTTAGAACAACTAATTACGAGTTGGATAATTTAGCTAGAGAAATGTTTCGACATCCTGAAGTATCAATTAGCCAGCGAACACTATATCAATAGTGTACTCTGTGTGATTCTACTCTTACCGTTCAGCATCTGCTCACTGTTTGCCCAAGATACACTCACCAGCGACTTCAGTATGGAGTTCCTGAGCACCTTCAGCTAGCTTTGGGTGATCAACAATATCACAAGAAAATCATCAAGTTCATCAAAGCATGCAAAGTTAATGTTTAAATTCAATGTAAACTTCATGATTTGTTTCCTCCTTTTTTTCCTAAATGTTTAGTCGCGATATGACTTTTATGTTGAAGCGACTTCAAATAATAAATAAACTGAAAAAAAAATATATATATATATATATATATATATATATATATATATATATATATATAATCAATAGGAAAATTATAAACACAGCGGCTTACAACCCAGTAAAAATGCAGAGTACAAAACCGCAGGATAGTTGATATGCCATTTCTCAACAGGTAAGAGCTTACTGAAAGCAAGATATTGCCAGTCATGGAAGCGTACAACTCGGCTCTATGATTTCAATGTGGCCGAAATGTGAACCAAAAGATACAATGATGAGTCATATGGAACTTGGTACGCAATGAGTAAATGCCTTCGAGACATACTAGAAACACCACATCGCCCTACTCACGGTGTCCGCTATTATACAGAAGTCTATTCCCGGGACTAGATTAGATTAGATTAGATTAGATTGCGTTCTGTAGGTTCAGTGATGGTCAGTCAGACCTTGAACATAGAACATGTCAAAAGCATTTACAATTAAATGCATAAAAAACATGCAAAACATGTATAGGTTTCATGTTTTGCTGTTAAGTATGAGATGAAGATAATACTTCTAGTGCATTGACACTTACATAGTTATTATACATGTACAAAATCATGTTACTTGGCTTTTACAGACTGTGTCATTGCTTCAATGTTTACATTTTTGCTTGTATGAAAAAGCAGTCCAAATTTATAGCTAAGTAATACATTCTAACAGGTTACACATGTACATTTAGCTTATTAGTAAACAGTATTCTTACTCATGTGTTAAGTGTGTCAAATTTAAGATAAGCGACCTTAAAATATTAACTGTGCACATTAATCATAGCATACCTATTTTAATTCTTACATAGTATGTAATGTACAGAGTAGACAACATTTCAATTATGTTCATATATACAGAATATCTATTTACATCCTTACTTTTACATAAAGCGTGTCCAACATGATTGTTCAAATATACATTTTCAAAATATCAACAAACATATTAACACTGTTACTTAATATTGGCACTTAAATTGTAATCAATTAGTTGTTCCTCGAGGAAGGAAGGCGTTTACGCCGCTCCTCTAAACAAAAAGACCTTAGCCATACATCACAACTCACAATTAGCATGCAGACAGCACTTGGCGCAATATTTTAAATTCGACGACCAGAATACAACTGTGTTTCTACATGTTTCCACGAGAGGGAAGAATAGAAAACTCAATCTAGTATATTTTGACTACTAAATGTTTCTTAACTTTAGTCTTAAGACCAATGAAATAAACATTTCTTTAAACAACAGCTTTTAAATCAGGCATTTTATTCCACACAAGTATGTGTTGTTTAAAGAACTCTTTATTTCGAAGTACGAACTTGTTTGTTTACATTACTGCCATAATTTGATCAGATAGTCAACCAACTCATTTCACAACTCTAAATAATTCAAGAAGATCATAACGAATGCACAACCTGAACATTCATAACTGGTATACAGATGGTGGTGTCTGCGAAATATCATTTAGTACTACAATTACTCTTTTAAATAATGAGACATTTTTACAAAACAATAGTCTGTGTCAGACACTATTCACCAACGAAGAAATGGTTCAAATCGGATGAGTAGTATCTGATATATTTTAGAACCAAAGGGGTTATATTTCTTCTTTACACTCCTTGATTCAATTCAAAAAGGATCTCGTTACTTTGTGAAACAACGTTTCGAAATGCACAGTCGTTTGGCGATACTCCGTTTTCCCTTGCAGATGAATGGGAAAAGCATACTTGGCCGGTGAGGTGCATCGCAGAGTAGAATGCGTGCCCTGCTTCTAATACGGATGAGAATAATTGGCTATTGCATTATGGATACAGTAACTCTGATAGTAATCTTACTTCCCAGCACAAATATTCGTGTATTTTGAGCTAATTTATTTATGTTTAATGAAAACAGTTAAAACCAAACAAATTGTTTAACTGTAACTGAAACAAAATAAAATAATTTGATCATTGTTTGGATTTAATGTAATAACCACATAGGCACAGTAATTTACAATATTGTCAGTACATAAAAGCAACGGTGTTTATCGAAGTACTCACCCAAAACAAAGCAAAATGCCCATTTAAGAAAATGCAGTGACACAAGGAGAGTTGTTTTATTTGCGCATTTAATATATACTAAACTGAACTGTTTTATTTGTTTTACACATCCAATGAAGGGAAATAAATGTTGACAATGAAGATATGAATGTAATGCCCAAAGCAGACGTGAGATACCGTAGCTGTGTGAGGCGTGCATATGTGGCATCATTTAATCCACTGCTGTCGAGAGAAAATGTCTATGTTAATTATGATTTGTGCAAAATAAAAACGCTAAATTGCACCGAAGCGAGGTGATCAAGGTAAAAAATTATAAATTAGTTATTGTATCACATAAGTCAAAATGGTTTGCCTTAAACGATCTGTATGTGAATTATAAGTGACGAAAAGCACAAAAACATTTTTTTGACAACTGGCATTAGAGACGAGCCACTATTACTAGAAATTTAAGATCATAACAATCAGTGAAATAACACTTTTATAACACTCCAATGTTACCAACCTTATTTCTTGCGATGTAAATTATATGTAAATTAAGGGATGTCTTGTGTCGTTTGATCTAATGGTTTATTTAAGTCCATCGGAAGTGGATTCTTCCAATGAATCCAACTATTTCCAATCCAAGCAATATAATCAATACCAATGCTTCTTCCTCTGCTTAAGGAATTAATACTACAAACTGTAACAACTACACAATCAATGCCACCATTACATCAAGGAAATAATAATAATAATAATAATAATAATAATAATAATAATAATAATAATAATAATAATAATAATAATAATAATAATAATAATAATAATAATAATAATAATAATAATAAATAATAATAATAAATAATAATAAATAATAATAAATAATAATAATAATAATAATAATAATAATAATAATAATAATAATAATAATAATAATAATAATAATAATAATAATAATAATAATAATAATAATGTAAAATAAAGTACATGTTTAATAATAAAGTTATTGCTACACTTATTTCGTTGATTTATTTCTGTCATAGCCTTATTTATATTATAGAACGGTATGATTGCGTAAGGCATGTTCTTAGCACTGTTGCTATGAAAGCCAAACAACAACGCAGGCCAAATAACAAGGCAGTCTAAACAGCAACAGATTAGATCTCACCATTGGGTAATTATGAATATACAAATGAATATTTCGACATGAATTTTAGTGGGATTACTTTATAATTTAATATTCATACCTAAAATGATGTATGACAATACATGTTAAAAGTTATTTCATTGTGAAAACATTCCTACTCGCAAAATACTCCACTTTTAACACTTGTATTATAAATTACTATTTCTGCTGAAATAAGCGTCCACAGGCCAAAATGTTATAATTTTTCTTCACTTTTTTACACAGAATTGTCCCCAAAGAGGATACCTTTTACATTCAGTATCTCGTAGTATAAATTATGCTCCATGACGATGACGAATCGCAGTAAGTGGATTTTGTACAAACTAAAGAACAGCCACTTTTCATAAAGTTATTTTTGTTGCCAGACCAAACACTACATTCTTAACAGGATACAGTTGTAGGTGTGAAATGTGTATGGTATCAGTCAGTCCGTGCCGCCGCTGTAATCTCCCAGTAGAATGTTCTGTGGGGTTGGGACACAAGTACTAAAACAGTCTCTGCTCATCCACTTAGGCAGGCAGACACGTTAAATGTTACAACAGCGAGGATATGGAGCACCTCCGCTTTGTGAAAGCAAATATACTTTGCGCACGCATGTGTTCGGAAGAGGGGGTTTCATTAAGGCTGAGGCAGAGTGTGAAGGAATGCGCGTTAATTTAAAACAATACGACGCGAGGGTTCTTCTCGGCTGTCTCTAGTTCGACCCTTACTCTGTCTGCCAGCCCACAATGCTTGAGGCTGCTCCTACGTGGCTTTCATCTTAATTAAATACTACATCGCTCGGTGAATAACAGTTGCTGAATTTATGTATTAATCAAGGTTTCGGAAGGACCAACTACATGAGACATTCGAAACGCACTGACAAAATTGATTGTATTTGGCGCCAAAAGTAGCAAATAAAACGTGACAACAGCATTTGATGTAGGCTAATCCGTAAATTAAAATGTAATCTGATACATATATCTTTTAACAGAGTATTTTCCGTAGAGCTCCAGAGGTATGTTTAGTCGATGCAGGAATTGCTTCAAGTCCAATTATACTGTTTCAATCCTTCAAATTTGCACCAACGCGATCGAGTATTTTTATAACCATTTTTGAAAATAATGCTCTGATCCCAGAATGTGTTGCGTCACAAAACAAAAACAAATAAATAAATAAAATCTGCAATACACCTTCCCGGCTCCTAGTTACCTATAGTGGAGCGTAATATAACTATAACTAAATTAATCCACCTTTACCAAATACAAACAATGTAATTTTACCTATATATTTTAAAATTATTAAATAAAAAGTATTAAAATGAAAGAAAATAATATAAAAATGAATAAAAATGTTAAACACTGAATAAATATTAACTAAAAATAAAAATATGTCGCTCATTCATCTAAGCTCAGCAGCAGGAACCCTCTTATTTGATGTTATCACTAAGACCCTGTAGTGTACAAAGGTTAGAACTAGAATTCCTTTTGCTGTAAAAAAAGTAAGTATTTCAACTTTTTATGTAAGAAATGCAATAAATATTTATACATAATCTCACAAGTATACAAAAATACGAGTATTACTAAGATTATTGAAAGTATAAAATAGAGAAGATTAGTAGTGCTACGGTGCTCTACAGAAGAACTGTAATAATGTGAGCTCTGATAGCGAACTCTGTGGCGCAACAAAATCGGCTGCCTTCGCACAAGTTTGATTCTCTTGCGTCGAACTGTGGATATAAATTTTGTATCGTTGGTAAAGACAATTCAGTCCTTCCGTGCTTCTCATAATCCCCGACAGCAATGCAATGTATAAATGGTGCCCACCCCTTAACGACCACATTCCAAGAAGTTGTAAATCTCTCCCTCACTCTTCTTCCGCTCGTAATGACATGAACACAATAGGGAGGGTCCTCTCAGTATACTCTTAGTGAAAGAATCTGCTGTTACCAAGTTGTCCATTCGGTGTTGTTAAACATTCTGCTTACACCTCACACCTCAGAGCGACCGAAGTAAAAGACCGGACAAATGAGGAAGGCCGCTATGGCATGGGCGATACTACAGGTATTTCTATATAAATTGGGAACGAAGCTATACGGATCTAATTAAATTACATTTCCCGCCATTTCGCAGAAACGAGCCCAGCAGTGCACCAGAGTTCACCAAACAGTTGTTATTCCGCGCCCTCGTCACTTAGCGCAATTTTATGGCATGTGTCTACTCCAGAAGGTACACGAATCCAGTAGTACCTCATTATACGGCCCTTCAAATGGCCGAAACAGAGGAAACTTAATTTTGCTAAAATCACGTGTGAAAATAGTTACCAAAATAATTACATTGATATTAATTACATCTACTATATGCATAATCCCATTCTCAATGTGGTAATTGCCAGAAAAGCTACTCTGCTCAAGGAATAATGAACACTTTTAGTGTGAAACTATATTAATAAATATCAAAGTTAATTTTGGTGGTATTACATTACATGACAACAGAGGGCTTTATTATATTTTGACCTTGTTTATTACAGCATATATTGTAATATTAAAACTTGGGTTAGTGGAACGCTGGCATGAGCTATTATTAAATACACGAAATTTTAACGACTACTCCGCATTCCACTCGTATGGCGTAGCCACGATGTGCACGAATTGCGTTTAAGACGCCTTGGATATCGACAATCAGCGGTTTGATTACACGGTAATAGTCGATCAGAAGAAGTGTAAATAATTGCGATCCGATAATTATACCTCATTCGTCATTCGTTTCCGATTGTAGGAGATTCAAAACACAGACATCTTTAAGATTTGATCAAGCGTTATACATTTAGTTTATTTGTTTTAAAAATAAATTATCTTTTAGTGTAACATTTTACGCATGCCTTCAGTTTTGGCATCCACTAGTAATTCAGTAGTTACTAGTAATGGTGTCGATATAATATTTATAACACGATGTGGTGAATGGCTCTTAAATAGAGCATACAAATAAACCTATTATATTGTGAATATTTTATTGTGGTAAGGGTATCATTTATTAAATTTAATTCCTGAAATAACAATAGTAAATATCACTTGAGCTTTGGAGCCTAATCAGATAACTTTCTCTCATGCTATGCATTCCTAACATTCGAAAATGTCAAAAGTATGAGAAGAATACAAAGATTGACGTAGACTAGTGGAAACTGGGGTTCATGTTCAATTGGTTGGATGATAGTCATTTTAAAGCACAATATGTCATGCTACCCCCAAAAGGTTTCTCTTTATTAATTCATGTCTTATCTGCATAGAAATGGAAAGAATGATTGGACTCTAGTTTGTAAGTGGGTTACAAAGCGATCAAACTACGTGAGCGCTCTTATTTCACTTCCTCCGCCATTTTCGCAGACTGCGAAGCGGAGATCACTCTAATCGATTTCGCATAATTTTACGGAACTAGAAAGCCATAAGAGAGAGACAAAAACTTTTTTCAGATAAAAGTTGGAACTCACGAAAACATAGGTATAGTTACAATACCTATAATTTTTTGTAAGCTATTTCCAAAATATTTTATTCTGAATGTTTCAAAATACGCCTGATTGCAATTGTTTTTTTTTTTTTTTTTTTTTTTCCCCTTCTTCACCCTCGCAAAGATTCTTAATAGGAATAGGAGACATATGAAGGGTCTTCGGTACTGAAACTAGGCTTATTGTACCTACGCCTGCAAGGAGGCACCCCCGAAAAGAAGGATGAGGTGAGAGGAGACACAAGGCAGCCAGATGCAGACTAAGAGACATTGATAGAGGTATCTAAGGTTTCCCAAGTTTGACAACACCTCGAAGTCTTTAGATCTTCCAGAGCCCTCCTAGGGGAACTTCGGCGGTGTGGCGGTGCACAACGCCCCCATATGCCGCAACCCCCTACCCACGGAAAGAGTTCCTGTGCGCATATCATCCCTGCCAAGCTGCACCCAACGCCTTCGTTGACACTTGCGACCCTGAAACAACCCAAGGGATGAAAGGTGAAGTGAAATGATTAATGGAGTGAAGTGATTAATCCACGACCCCCCCCCACAAAAAAAAAAAAAAAAAAAAAAAAACCATGGGTCACGAAGGTTGGCTACGGGAATCGACGCCACGACTTCCCGAATGCGAGCCTCACATGTTACCGCGGGGCTATCTCGCTCGGCTAAGAGGTCCTGGCTATAACTTGCGAGTTTATTCCTTCGTGCTTCACATAGAACTTTGAATGTTGTACAAAACCCAAAGCTTATTGCTTAGTTTCTATACAAAATGTATCTAGTATAATCTAACATGTATAGATAAAATCACTCTTTAATGTGCAAGGTATGCCTGCGAACTTGTGATGGACGGAAGAAAATGCATAAATTTGACGTCATGTTTGGTGGAGAAACTAATACAATGTCTTGGGTGTAGCATTCATACGTTATATAGTTTCTTTCACAGGAATTTCAGGATGTGTTTCGGCCACTACAGTTCGATATTTCCTTTGTTAGTATAATCTGACAATATAAGTCTCAAGTTTGTTTGAATACATGTACTAAGAAAACGCCGCGATAGCTTTACTCGGATCTTTTTCTCTTGAACAGAATACAACTTGGCTCATTTCGTTTATATCCTGTGCTATTTTCCGTATCGTGTGCAGAACTATTTAATAGCATTTCGGCAAAGAGCGAGCCGTTCTACTCCTGCGCAATGCGGCTAGATTTAAAACAGAACGGCGCTTATGAAGACTATAGAGTAAAATAATAACAGGAACAACAGGGTTAGGCACGCGTTCGTCCACATTGATTTAAAAACAGGGTAGGAACATAATAACGAGCTCACATGCAATGGAATGCAATTACTGCACTAGAAGCAACCCTGCACATTGATACATTTGTTGCAATTTCTGCCGCAGCCCGTTTTCAATTAAACTGCAATTATGTGCTGTTAACGGAAAAGTATTGCATCGCAATCATCCTTATCGCAGGGGTTGGGGTGCACGTGCCTGCCAGTTTCTTTATCAACCACTTGTTGGATGGGGGTTGCAATGAAGAACACCAGCGACGCAATTACTGCCATGCTACTCTAAGGCGGTCACAACAACATACGTTAAAGGGAAAAATCTGATTTGTAACTTCTCTATACAATACTGCTTCATAGGACCAATACCAAATATTCATATTGCACAGTGTTAAAATGCGTAATAAACGGACTTAGCTTTAGGTAGTATTAAATGATGATAATTTTAAATACGACTTACGTTTTAACCCTTTCATGAGTGTTACAAGTTTGCTATCGTATTCATGACAATAGTTTATGGATATACTTTACACAAACTTTTTAAAAAAAATTTATTTTCACTATTTTCAAAAACATCAGGGTGGAAAGTATACTTCCCACAGACCATATGAAAGTACATAATATACAAGCAAAAAGTCTCGGGTTACATAAAACATTTACGGAATACACGTGTCCCATGCTGTATGCAAGCACTTTATTATAATAACTACGAAAAGATTGGTATAATCTAAACTGAACCTTTCCATATATTCTCTTCCTCATTTCATCCCTTCAGTTAGGTATTTTCCATGGCACTTTCTAAGACTTTCTAAAACAAGAATCAGCACATAATGGAATATTACAACCTTTGCACACGTACAAGTTCTTTTATCATGCGCCTTGGTAGAGCAAAAGTGACAGCATCTGTATGACCAAATTTGTATAAATTACTTTGCTTGTAAAATAAGGAGCTGCAGCTACGGCTTCTTTACTTTCTTTTCACTTTGAATACCCGTAAAAGCGATACTAGGATGTGTTCAAATTCTTCCTGGTTTTGTTCAAGTTTCTGCTATATGCCAGCACACACTAGAAGTGGTCAGCAGGCTTCCCGCGGCCTTTGTAACATGATAACACAAGTGGGAAGCATATTTCACACGGCTCAGAAAGGGTTAATTAAGCTTTGCCCTTGAGACATTCATATAATATTCCAAGAATTTGGTTATCTTATAAACCAAAGCTTTGACTATTTTCTATCAATCCAAACCATTTTAACATTTGATTACTATTTCTATATTTACGTTGATGAAGTTATTTACTCGGAGTGGGGCATAAATCAAGTATTAATACTTTGCGATAATTGCGCACAACTACTTTAATCGTGTGAATATTACATCACTCTACATCTACGGAGTTTAATTTTCTTCTTACTAGATACATTTACTCTCCCCCACAGAAACTTTCCCACTGTAACTCTGAGATCAACGCTTTAAACAGGTATTTGTAGACGAGGCGAATGATCTTGCTAGGATCTGCGCGAGTGACGTCATGCAAATTGACGGTGGGGTAACGTTTCTGTTTTCTTTCTTGAAATAAACAAGACACGGCTGATAATGCGAGCTTAATCACGTACTGTTCCCGAGTTTACTGCAGGGAAGTCGGAGAGATACTAACCTGGCACAACTACAAAGGTGAACTCGATTATAAACCACTCTGCAACTATCGGACATTCGCCACGTCTAAAAAATATCTCTGTTTCTCACGCGATAACTATTTTTCCTACTATTCTTGTTAAACATCAACGCCTTACAAAAAGTTACTATGGCCTCTCGTTTTTTAGCCTGTAAATTATTCACGTCTTTAGCAACGGAACTTTCAGCTTTCGATTCTTGCGTTGCCACGTCGTTTAACTATTTACATACATATTTATTTTATTGTGCTTCCTTTATACAATTAAAGCTTACTGTTGTCTCATCGCTCTACTATGCGAGATTAACAAGAGTTATGTTCATTTACATTTCTCAACAGCAATCTCATTAGAGTTAATTTATCTAGAGAAAATAAAAACTCCGGTAGGATTTTATTGACTATCTCAGATAGTATATGAAGACTATTAATAAGAAATAAATACAATAAAGCATTAATTAACTTATTTAATGCATTTATCGAACTGCTTCCAAATACTATTTCTGTTTCTGTTGTTAGGTATCCTCCTGTTTTGGCCACGCTAACTTTGAAAACAAATGACGATCGCAAACAGGTGCTATGGAGGTGGTAAATCAGGCAGGCCACATACCTCAGTCGGTAGAGCACCTATCTGTTTTTACATCTATGCATTAATTTCAGTAAGTAGAAGGATATTAAGTTTTCTTATCATTTCCTTTTACTTTATTGGTTATAGCGCATCCTTTAATACTCCTAATTCGGCAGTTTTTACTGTATTCCAATTCCTATACCCTTATCCTCTCCCTTCGTTCACTTTATTTACTAAGCAAACTTTTAACACAAAACACTATGTATACAATTCACCAATAACAATATTAGATTCCTACAAGTACTCCTTTAGTCTATTAAAAGGAACTTCCAATAGAGGCACCATCTTCTTTACTGATGAAAACCAATTACTATTTTATGTTTTGACTAGGGTTTGCCCATAAAAGATCTGTGAGTTGTTACGGAGGGGATTCCGGCACGTCAGCCGAAGGCATATTGTGCGTCAGACCCCGGGAGGAAGGATGATATGAGAGTACCCTACAGGCGGTCAGAACGCATCGCAGGCAGAGCTACTACGGTGGGCTCCTAAAAGATGCAGGCAGGTCTTCAGCCCGACTGAGTTCTAGGCCGCCCCGTAAGGCGCGCCACCATCCAGGTCCGGCTGGGTACACAGTCCTCTGGTGGCAACTAGCCGGCCGGAGCGTCTCCCCTCAGCCGAACACTGTATTTCCAGAGCGCAACCTCCACCGCATTACATCCTCCTACCGTCGACTCTGCGCCCCTAAAAGGCAAAGTTAAAGGTAGGTACAACGGAGGGACCCCCACAACCGTAACAGAGCACCACACTTAGGGCCCTGTGCTTCTACCGTTGCCCCTAGGAGGAGGGATTAGAGGAAAGATCCGAAGGGTGACCAGATCCGGATGACGCAAGACGCAAGTCGCTATGGGGTCCCTAACGTTTCCAGATAGAACGCATCCACCACCCATTGCCACACTCGGCAGAAACCTCCACCTCCGGAGCCTGACAGGGCTGTTCAATGCAGGTGGCACCCCACCGGTAGAGGTAAAGATCACTACAGGGCAGTCATCCAACGCCGTCCGTCTACGACCCTAGAGACATATGCCCGCCCGGGTCGATCCGGAACGATGCCGGACTCGAAACGCTTACAGTGAGCACCGTCCCCTGAAATGGATAAAAGAGGAATTACGGGAACGGGAAATTATGGACATGAAAACCATGGTGTGAAAATGAGCACCCCAGTATTCGCCTAAGTGACAAGGGGAAAACCACAAATCAAGAGTGCGATCGAACCCACAACCTCCGGAATATGAGTCGCACACATTACCGCAGCGCCACCCCGCTCGGTAGCGTATGTCCACACATATCTTGTAGTATTGTCCATGTATGCCATCTACATTAAACATAGAAAACTTGGTCAGGCCTCTCAACTATTAGGACATTCCTTTGTTAACCTCTTTATTTCACTTACGCTTTATTGCATCAACATAGTCTAGACGACAAACGTGTACTCAAAGAATTGAATCCTTAACAATGGCTGCATTTTTGTATGGAATTGCATTGGATATCAAACAGCATTGCATATCAAAAATTCTAATATTTATTAGATAACTTAGTAAGTTGCGACCTTACTTGCATTTATTGAAAACTCAAGAGTACACATTTTGTTGTTCCAATAGATCAAGCATATTATATTTTAACCATATTTATGAGAGCTATTTTAGAAAGGAAGTATTTCATGTAAAGTCATATCTGAGACTTCAGGCAGATTATAAAATTGCTTTACCTGAACCCCAATAATAGCGGTGAAATGCCTTTTTTTTTTTTTTTTTTTTTTTTTTCCTCTGGACATTCACAGTTTTGAATCACTGTGAGAATCCCAGTTTATTATTTTTTTTATCAAGTAGTGGCAGGTTTCTACTCGAGGAAGTGTAATGAAAGCGCGACTTCTCCCAAATTTCAGTATGTAAGTTTAATGCTTAACCTTCGGCTGGTTCTTGGGTCGTCTTAAGAGGCGCTTGTTTCCTGTATGAATGCTGGTGATCCATATCTGAAAATGCTCCTCTGTTAGAAGATTCATGTTTGTTTGTCCAGAGTTTATCTGATGCAGGAGTGAGTGGCCACCACTCACCTTAAAGAGCTATTTCACCTAAGAATGAAGGACAAACATTACACTATACACTTGAAAGACGACACTACCAACACGAATATACCTTACTTTCCTCCAGGTGTACGGGGCTTTTTAAACGAGGACACTGATCAAACCACACAAAACCTTATTAGTTATGGTTTCTTTTATTTTATTTTTAAATTAGTAAAAGAGAAAGTATTACAAAATAAAATCAGAATTTGCTATATAACATGTAAATTCAGAAGTGTTTGTTCTATGAGGGAAATAACAGAATAGACTATTAGTACAAATTGCTCCTACTTTGTATTGATTTCAACCATATTTAAATTAATCAACTGAGGTTCATTAAGGCTTTTATGAATTCCAACTGCACACTACTTGCAGAGGTTTACTTCAAAGTATTTAATATTTACGAGGCTAATTAAATAACTCTCTTAATCTTGTAGCGATTAAAGCGATTGAAACATATCAAAAGTATTCTTCCAACTCGTGTATATATCACGTCACTTCGTACTTGTAGTGACTTGCCTTAAAGGCGTATCTTTTAGAAGACCTGTAAATAAATAACCATTAATGTTATATGGATTTCAATTCTACTTGTAAATCAATACACATTTATAAAAATGTGTTTATTTATTTCTGTTCTTCAGAAAGGCATAAAGAAAATAAAGCTGACATTTCAAGTTCATATGGCTTTCTCTTCCCATTGTACATTCTTTCACGTTCTTCAAAATATTTATATATAACCTTATTCTTAATAGAAGAATACTTTCAATTAAAATAACATCAAAATAAGTTTATTGGTAACAATATTTGCCGAAAATTATCTCAATTCAGTTATTTCAGTAGTTGATGCACGGTAATATACATTTTGAAGCCGAAATTACGTTTAACTACTAGACAATTATATACTAAGAATGATATTTCGTATCTTTGCACCAGCCCGTGTAAACAAAACAACCAACAAACATTTCAAGGTGTTATTTAATATGTGGAAAGATTCATACGAACAAGACGAATATTTCGAAACTGCCTCATGTAACATATATGTTGTTTGTTGTAAAACACATGCCTTATGGAGTTACATAACTTACATGTAGTAAACAGGTATTTTTTAAATTATGCTGGGTGTACATCATAATTCAAAAAAATGAAATATCGCATTAATATCAAACTTCATATAGAAATTCTGCACCGTCCAAAAATACAACAGGAAGAGTTTCAAGAAATTCCCCCACCTCACAAAGACAATTTTTGGCTATTTATTATTTATAAAAGATGTCGATGGTGATTTTAATTAAAATACAAATGTTAAGATGTTGAATTTTCTGGAAATAGTCTGTGAAATCCACTTCCATTGGCATTAATTTTATATGGGTTAACCAAAAAATATAGACCAAATCTTATTGCACAGAAATGAAGATCTCTTTAGAGCACAACATTTATTTGGAATAACATTTTGGGGCTTCAGCCATTTTCGAGATGTCCGTTATTATTGACTTGAATGTTTCAATAGGTACTTTGTCATTTTGTCATGAAAGAGTATGGCATTTCAAAACTAGCATATAACGACCCGCTTTTTAACATTTCACTGTCGCTTCAGCCTTTTGTATTCCCCTAATACAGCAAAATGTGTATTGAAACCATTTATGTTAATATTTATTTCGCTTAACATGAGGCAGGCACAAAAATAAGCTTTTGCAAGAGTAGTTTGTAGAAACTATACAAAATGAATGAGATTTAGTAGTTTGAGAAAGTCATGCACATGTAACCTAACTCCATGGCACAATAGCCCATCCGCCAACAGCCCACCGCCCGACCGCCGCGGCCCCCACCTCTACCCACCACAGGCGTCATGAGTGGGGTGCAGTACTGGAGGTGGGATGTGGTCAGCGCCGCGATCCCTCCCGGCCGGTTATGCGATCTTCTCGAACAAGTCACATAAATGTAAGACATCAGAATTGTTAAAACATTGTTTGCCATTCTTTGAGTGCTTCGTTAGATAGTTAAAGTAGTTAATGAATAGCTATGCCAATGAGATGTAACGAGTCCTTAGGACACATGCGACTGAAATTTCGTGAAAGTTGAGAAAAAACATCTTTTGAAATTTTAATTCTATAAAATAATCGAGACATTCGTAAATACGAAAAATGAATAATTGCCTTTTTTGAATGCATGTGATACAGCACGAATGCTCAAGTGAAGAATGGCCGAGAGGTCTAGGCGCTGACCGTGGAATATGGAACTTCTAGCTGCCGGCGGTTCGATCCCCGCCTTTCGCATGTTTATTTTCTGAAATACAAAATTAACAAACCTGATTAATTCTGTACAGCTTTTTATCTGGAATAGAGAATCGGATGAAGGCACACTACTAGAAATTGAGTTTCGCTGATGGGGACATGGCAACATTGTGTAGTGCTTGGAAATAAACGACACGACAACCTTGCTGGCTGCAAAGGTTGCTTCCGTTGAAGTAATCTACAACTGCATTCTGTTCTGTTTAATATTAGTAATTACATCATTCACTGGCATTAGATCTTGTAACAACACATTTTATGACCATTACAACCGTATTTCACTCTATTGCGCACTCTACGAAGTTTACAGAAATGCCTTTGACTGTGAATATTTAAAGGGAAATATTAATTTCGGGAGGCATGATTGACAGTTGAGGTAGGCGTGTTCGCAGACTTATTTTCAGCAATTGCAGTTAATATCTTATAAAGCATTCAGTTTTAAAACAATTGCAATCGTACTGCAGCATTCATAGGACGGCAGGAAAGTTACAACTATGCGGAATAAAAATATGTAAAGAAATAGATTTCTTTAGTTTGTATAATGTTATATTTCAAAAGGGTTACATAAATAATGATGTTCCCGTTAAGAAAGAAATAAGGAAAAGCGAAATAAAAAAATAATGTTGAATGGAACTCGAACTAATGTTAGCTCACCACTGTTGATTTGAACAAACACGCCTTAGCCAGTTGCGCTATAGGCAACACAAGAACTACGCTTGGCTGATTAGACTCACGTCTCTAAGTGTAGCACCCAACACTGGAATCATTTTCGCTCTAGTCCAGAATTTAATAAAACACCATAAGAACACCTTTTCTGCAGATGCACTGAAGTTAAATTTGCAATGTTTGTCCGTTAATGTAGAAGGACTGCTGAAATACTGCTTTTTAAAACTGTGAGGTGAGTGGGCTACGAGATAACATGGCTGCCATGTACTTTGAACAGCAAAGGAAGCACATGACTAATTTAATTCTCATACCATCTATGCAAGCACGCCTGAGAATTAGGTACAAGATAAAATGAGAGACGTATAGTTTAAGAGAAACAATGCGTTTCAGAATCCAGGAATAAATCAGATTATTTGGTAATCTATTAATATTCCACCGAACGCTGCAACTCCTACCACTAAAATACTAAATTCTATCTTTCGTGATCTCTGCCATTATCTAATGCTCACTTTAGTGTTTTGCACACTAGGTAAAAAAGAACTTTTGTGTTTATACGGTAAAAACCCTTAAATATGTTTACCCTCACATGTCATTCTCTACTATTTTTATATATTTCGCAAACTACTCAAACAAAAACTTCATTTTTGTATCTGCATCACATTAATCGAGATAAATATCTATAGAAACTGATTAATTACACATTTCGTTGCAGTTGTAAGTTGAAACGATAATCAAATATTTAAGGGCGTTGCTATAGGTATGCTAGCTTTCAATTACTCTCTGAATGGCATCCCGAGAAACAAGCATGGTGCCTTACCACTTCTACAGATGTAAATTAATGAAAAATTCAAATCAGAACACCGAATATCTTGTAAATGGTAATATTAGCTAATGCCTCGGAAAGGAATGACACAAAAAATGCTTTGGATGTAACTGGCGTATGTTACATCCAAATCTACATTTTCTGTGAGCTACGTTGATGTCTATCGCTTAAAATTCATTCAAGCTAATGGCCAAAACAACAAAAATAAAAAAAAAGTCAATGCTACGTTAATATTCTTTTGTTTCTCGCAATGTCATGCGAATAGAATGCAGCAAATTAAATCCAGCATTCTGCAAATGTTTATCTCGATTAACATAAAGTAGACAGAAAAGATAAACTTTTGTAACAATGTGAAGATACAAGAACCAACGATAGTGAATACGGAAAGTAATGTGATTGTAAGATAGCTTTTTAAACAATACTTGCTTCATTTATTACACACTGTAATAGAAGAACCGTTTACTACATTTTCTGGCTCAGTGTTAAGGGCTCTGTTCCAAGATATGTAGTTTCACTGCCTCGATGTTTTCTGGTGCGCTAAAGTGAACAATTGACAATTGCGCACTCCCAACTCCTCTGCTAGGTAGAATTACAAAGTGAAATGCTGAAATGTTAGTGTTATCAAATTATATCAAATATCCGCTTATTCACATGACCCTAACTCCATTTTTCAAGAGAATTATTTAGTTTCAAACGTCAGGAAATAATACTTTTGGCAAGATGTTCCGACACTAGGATGGAAATATACTTCTTGTGACTTTTTCTGGAAGAAAAAGTATGCCAATCTTACACTTTGATTCAAAACCATTTCGCCCTTTCAGCAATACTGATGTTCCATATTCACACTTGAGACGGGAGTTTAGTGCTTCATTCTGGTATAACCAAACTTGTCAAAGACAATCCCTATTCTCCATGGGTCTCAAAAGCCTCACAAGAAAATTCACCGTATCCAGGCAGCGGTATTCAAATGCCTTGATGCGTATAAAGTCGGAAACAAGAGAGATACGCGGACTGCTCACCGCGCCTTCTTTTTTACGTGCCACTAGCCTGCAAATAATTTTGAACCCGAATAATTCTGAAAGGACCACTGAAATCGATTCCTGATAAAACCTTACGGAGAGAGGTAATGCTTCTTTCGACAGGGAAAGCCATTTATGACCCAAAAGGAAACCAAGAAGATAACGCTGCTTGCCAAAAGAGAAGCAATATAATCCGGGTATAGACATACATAGTGCAGAAAAAAAAAATGTAATAAAAGTTGCCGAATATTGCATATAAAACCCATGTATCAGCTGGCTCTTCTTCCGAGCGATGGGATCGCTTTTGTGTGAGAATTGCCATCTGAACACACAGAGGGATTGAATTGGAACCGAGATGACTGTAGGATCACATCTGGTGGAATTCCAACATCCCTATTATCTTTCTTCTTGCCCTGTCCTATTAACACAATAGCACACCGCCGTGGACTACAAGCCACGTCATAAACAAGCAGGGGTCATTCCATAATGGGACATACTCATTTTCACCTGCAGCACTAAACTGTTAAATCAATAGTTTATTAAATGTATACAACTAAAACTGAAAAAATATACTTTAACACAATATGAAAACAAGGAGCAGAAAAATAAACCCAAGACAGGGCCGAAGGAATGAATTAAAGACTTTGGACGTTATAGATAGCACAAAAGGTAGTACTTTTTCTTTTTCCCATTAAAAACTTAGGCGAGAAATTTATTTTCGACATTTGAACTACAGTTATGAGAAAGTTTGTGGATACTTCCAAGTTTTCATAGCAATATTAAAGAGAATACCACCCTAACGCTTGTAATATAACTATGATTTACAGGTTGCGATTGGCAAGGAATTTGAATGAACCCTGTTTACTCTCATACAATTAAGTATTTCCTTTCGCCAACACACGATATAATTTTGATTCAGGACCACTATAATTTACACGTTGTTTTACTTTAGATTTCAAAAAATAAATTGCAAATAGAATAGCATGTGAAAGGCATAATAAAGTCAGTGACATCACTGACCTTTCTGGAAATCAAAGGAGAGAGGCCTCTAAACTTTTCTCAAAAATGAAAGCAAAATAGGTATTTCCAAAATGAATATTTAGCTACAAATTGATATCCAAGTGTTCATTCTCTAGTAATACTTAGTTACCAACCATTCACGATAGCATGATGAAAGTAAGCTTGCCATCAGCCGAAAGGAATGTCCTATAAGAAAAGCGCAAACTCAGGATAGAAATAAAATATGGCCTGGACAAATAAGTCAGAATCTCCAAATACTGAATTGTCTCAGTCTGAAAATACTCAACATACGTTTTCAGAAAATAATCAAAGGAGTTTGTTTACCTTTTAGACTGTGAGAATTCTGAAAGAGAAACGGATTTGGTGTCATGAGATTTGTGTTGGAGGAAACTGTACTCTAAGTTGTACTTTAGATGTTAAGATATATGCAACTACCGCAACAATTCTAATCAAATACACTTGACTTTTGAAGAAATATGTTCCACAGCACAATTGTAAATGTGTTATAATTATTTAAGATTGATACTTAATGTTCATTTAAGCGTTAGTAAAATGTGAATTTTAATCGGAATTCCTATCACTTCGCTAAATATACCTTTCAGAGAACTATTCTTAATGTCGATTTAAAATTCAAATACTACTTTAAGCCATTCTTGACTATAAAGCAGAGTGAACGTGAATCCTGAATCCAAGCAGAAGATGAATCTGCACTGAGGTTGGTCATGTGCAGTCTTACGGACGATGTCGTCAGCAAGAAAATAACGTATGGATGAGTAAGTATACCCTTGAGGAAAACAGCAGCATCTGCATCACAGGCGATTTTTTCTTGGACGCTTTTGATCTTTTTTTATTTGTTTATTTTTTAATAAGCTTGAAAAGCCGGTTAATTTGAACTTGCGAACTGGTTGGCCTCGTCCTACATACAGGTGATGCAGATGGCATTCATGCCTGCATACTGATATCCTCTTGAGACGACTGGCCCACTGCCTTCTGAACGAACAGTGCTATCTATCGCCTAAATCAGTGGTGCGAAACGTTTTTGTAGATGCGATCCCACTGCAGAGTACACCACTTTATTGTGAAGATCCATATCAGAACGTGAGTTAAAACAGTGAAATTTATATGCAGCAAAATTAATCGCGCTGATAAAATTAAAATTTACAAATAGTTGAGGACAAGTGCAGGGTATAGACAAGTCCTACGGTGCTATTACACCTCACAGATAGTGTTCCACAGAGCGTAGAAATACCCAACATTCACCTTCTCAGAGATTATCTTCCTCTGGGAAAAAGAGATATAGGAATAATTCTTATCCAGATAAGTTAGCCTAAACTAGATTCGAACCCCTTAGCTCCAGAATATGACGCAGACATGTTTGTAAGCTTGTAAATGAAATTAGGGAAAGGAATCTCTTCCTAATAACAAACCAGCAATAAATCCTTGAATTTACTGAGGACAAACTCGAACAATTTTACAAGAACTCATGTATGTGTGAATGAAAACTTAGTTAAAAAAAGGTTACAGAGATATTTGGAGATACAGAGATCTAATATTAAACATTATTTCTCTGACAGACTGATTTAGTAACTGTTAATTTGTATGAGAATGAATTAAAGGGGCTCTGTATATCCAAAGCTGCCGGGAAACAAGCTGTATTCAGCCGCCAAGCACGGCTGCGCTGTTATGGATGAACGGATTTAAGACACTGTAGTTTGAGTTGGGTTAAAGATAGCGGAGGGAAATGGTGACTCGTAAGCTGTGGATAGGATTTCCTATTGTATTCTTAACAGGGAGCATAACATGGGTCCACATTAATTGGGGTTCTGCCAGTTTGAAGACACAAAAATACCATTTATAATGAAAAGAATAATAATAAATAATAATAAAAAATAATAAAAATAATAATAATAATAATAATAATAATAATAATAATAATAATAATAATAATAATAATAATAATAATAATAATAATAATAATAATAAAACTAATAATAATAACATTAATAGGTTGTTGTTGCTGCTGTTCTTGTTGTTATCATCATTATTATTATTATTATTATTATTATTATTATTATTATTATTATTATTATTATTATTATTATTATTATTATTATTATTATTATTATTATTATTAATTTCCTCCTGACGGGTTTGTCCTCATTCTTACAATGAGAGCAGGGATAAACAGTATTTGAGACCTCTATACTGGCTAACAATTCTGGTAAAAAATGCCATACATTAAAGATATTTGACACATAAGGGGTAGGTATATCTTGAATTTTTATTATTAGTATTATTATTATTATTATTATTATTATTATTATTATTATTATTATTATTATTTTATTATTATTATTATTATTATTATTATTATTATTATTATTATTATTATTATTATTATTATTATTATTATTATTATTATTATTATTAATTTCCTCCTGACGGGTCTGTCCTCATTCTTACAATGAGAGCAGGGATAAACAGTATTTGAGACCTCTATTTAACGTAACAAATGAGGCGAGACACAAAAATACAGTCATGAGCGAGACATGACTCGACCCTGTGACGGAAAACCAACACCGAACACCTTAGCAAGTATGGCCTCTGTAATAGCCTTGCATACTTGTTACCTATAGTAACTAGAAAGCATCCTTTATCAATGTGAAGAAATGAACTTTCCAACATTGTAATTGTATTTTGCTATTTTAATTTAGGGAGAGCAACTCGAAACCTCATCCCTTCGGGCTGTACAGTCCTAAGGAAGTGGAAAACGCTGGATTCACAAAGGACCTATGCCGTGAGCAGTAATACAAGATTCCTCCGACCGCAGAAAGAAAATTAAAGCCGAGGACCGCTAATGTCAGTGAGCATTTTAATATACCGATGATTATGGTGCATTAAGCTCCCGGTTCTCATAATTTTCTTCCCATTTGCCCCTCCGGGACCGCTTTGAATCCTGTGCGGGGGAGACTTCCAGGGGAAATTTATCTTCTGCGGAATGCTAGCTGTTTTATTTCTGGGTACTGTTTACTGCGGTCGCTGACGCAAGATTAAACAACGGAAATTTGTTGCAATAAACCAGCGGCTTTGCAAATGAACAATAATCAGCCGCTTTTGTATCGTATTCGAGGGAGCTCTTTAACTAACGCTGCTGGCTTGCGAGCGTTTTCGTGGTTTGAGGTTTCGTTCTACATAGCTATATCGGGGTAAACAACTGCATACCAATTTTGGACATTGTCCAAACATTTGCAAAAAAAATCCAAAACATATTTGATTACGCAATATGTAATCGAATTCTTACACCGTCCTATTTGTGAGAAAAATAATTTCCCTAAAAGATTAATCATGACTGAAATTAAAATCTGGTATATTAACATTTACATGTACTAGTATTTCTATGGTCATTACCATTTTCCACATATCGTTCACATTCTGCGCTCTTTTGAGAGAAGTCTGATGTGCTGTACTCAAAGGACTTTCTCTACTCACTTTTGTACAACCTATTCTCACACACGCTTATTCCTCTATCCGCTCCAGTAGACTTTAAGTGAAAGTCGAATGTTTTAAAGCTAGTTGCTATGCGATGACTTTGAAATTCCATTATCTTTGCATGGCCAAGAGATCAAAATAATGAATAATGACCTTCCATTCGAGAAAAGTATATAGGACAATTGAGCCAAATGGCACGGAATATCTCCGAAATGGTTCACTCCATAAAGAAAAGCATATATATATATTTCTTTTTGTGCAGTAAGATTTTGTCTATCACTTGCATTTCACCTTTTATACAAAACGTCAAGAGTAAACATGACTACATAGTCTATAGCCATAAAATTCGAAAAATGCATTTCATTCGCCATAAAATTATCTTAAACATATGGCATTTTAATCAAAATCGTTAGAACTATTTTTGAAAAATCAAAATTTTCGAAACATTTTCCATGTAAAGGTTAGTTCAGGGTGGAGAAAATTTTCTTCATCATCTTCGTGTATCCTTGAAAGATATTCAACTTAAATACTAAATTTGGTTTTTAACCGATTTTAAGTTTTTGAGTTATGCTGTTCACTCTCTCTCTCTCTCTCTCTCTCTCTCTCTCTCTCTCTCTCTCTCTCACACACACACACACACACACACACACAGAGAGAGACCATTTCTAAAAATGCTTTTTTTGGGGGGTTGGGGGGGTGGTTCCAAGAGTAGCACGGCTCTATAACATGTTTCGTGAAAAATTCTATAATCATAATAACAATCACTTCCATCAGTATTTATGATACAATCACTTTCACTTTGGACTCAGGGGGGCCTCAAAACATATATTTCCGGTGAAACCTCGACATCGAATTTTTCGGTGGAATACAATATTTCCTCTACTCGCTATACGTAGTAGTGAAAGTAAAAAATATTATGTGTTTCCACTCACATGATTTTCTCTACTCTTGTACTAACCATTCCTACAAACTCCTATTACTTTATCTTCGTGTTAATTGAGATATTAATTTTCAGAAATTATCTAATTGTTTATTTTCTTGTAGGTACAAGGGGAATATGGGAATACAGTAGGCCTTGAGCGGTAGTCAAATCTTTTAAAGCTTCGCGATTCCGTTCTCCTTGCACGGTTAACATATAAAAAATTAATCACGACCTTCCATTTGACGAAAGTTTGTCTTCCAAAACTCACTCTACAAAAATTTATTTGGACATAAATTGTGTGTTTTAGCAAGATCTACATTTTTGTATAGTAACATTTGGTTTCTTTTACGCATTAGCAGTTGTGCAAAAGTCGTTCAGAGTAAACAGCACTACATAGGCTATAGCCAGAAAATTCAAATTATACATTTCGTTTGCCATAAAAATATCTGAAACACATGGCATTTTAATTAAAATCGTTAGAGCTATTTTCGAGAAAATCAAAATTTTCGAAAAACTTTCCATGTAAAGGCTAGTTTAGAGCGGAGGAATTTTCTTCAAAATCTTTGTGTCGCATCCTTCAAAGACATTAAACTTAATTACAATCTTTAGTTTTTAACCGACTTTTCGTTTTTAATGCTCACAGACTGGGAAACTGATACACGCGCGCGAACACACACACACACACAGACACGCACGCGGACCCTTTTCTAAAATGCTTCTTTTTTAATTCAGAGGGCCTCAAAACATACATTTCAAGTGAAATCTAGACATGGAATCTTTGGGTGGAATACAATACTTCCTCTACTTACTATACGCAGTAGAGAAAGTAAAAAGAAACGAGAGTATCCATGCGGTTATCAAAAAGATTAAAGGTGTGGAGGAACATTTGCAAAAACATATGGGAAAAATTGGTCAAGAAGTTTGTGAGAAAATGAAAAATGTATTAGAAAAGAACATTGAGTATCAGTCGTGTGAAATTAGAAAGTTTTGCAAAGTGAACATTTGGACTTCAGTTGTATTGAAGAACGTTCTTCACCAGGGGACTTTGGTCAGTTCAAGTTTGTGCCCATGACGTCAGTTGAAGTAGAGAGGAATTTTTTTCAAAGTATGGGAGTGTTCTTCAAGACAGCCGCAGATCCTTCAAACCCGAGAATCTACGAATGGCAATGGTTCTTTATTGCAATGCTGAATAAGAGGTATGCCTAAATATATAAATTTTTCGAAGTATATAAATATGTTTGTGATACATTACATAATATTTCTAATTATAATAATTAATAAAAATGATACATATTTTTTAAATTTTGAACGTTAAAATTACAAAAAAGGTTACGGTCATTTTTTAAAATTTTAATCTTATTTTCCACTAAATTTTAGGGCATTTTAATGGTCATTTTTCTCTGATTTTTGGGCCATCAGCTTCCACACCCTATTAATTAGGAATTTTAGTCAACATCTTCATATCAAAATTGTCAATAACATTTAAAAAACGGGCGAAGTTACTCCGTTCTACGGTACACAATGGCTATGAAACGCATGTTCAAGCACCTCCCCATCGGCAGTCCAAGGACTCGGTCATTGGGTACTTTCATATCGACATATGCAATTACACGCTGGGTTGCATTTAGACAGTTCTTTCAACAAAACAGAATAAGTATACAATCGGGAATATAGCCAAGATCATCTGCACATTACGTACACTAGCACAAAAATGTGAAGGCGAAAAATTGAAATCGTCTACATTTAACTGCTGAAGATATCTTGTTCGTTCTTATATTTTGGTGCGACTGTACTCTGCAGGCTGTGTGCTATTAGGTCAATGCTTCGGTTGTGGGCAGAATAAATAAGTAAAGAGAATGAAGATTATATGTCAAATAGGTAGTTTGTTTTCACGTTTCTTCAACACTAACGCGTTTAAGGATATATATCACGTTTGCTTGCCTACGGCACTCGCGAAATCACCTGAACTACACAATATAGCGGGATGAATAACAGCGAATCATTAGTTGTTCAAACCAGTGGCGTAGCCCGACTATCAGACTCGGGTATGTAATCCAACTAATATTGTAAAATTCGTTAAAATGATCCAACTTAAACAGAATTATCCTTCGGAGTTTTGCATGTTTTATCACTGCAAGAAATGTACAATAATACTCTGAGCATGCTTCGAAAGAGAATCTGCTTTTCTCCCAGAACTGACATCTGTAAATCAAATAAACCTCTCTTCAATATTTCCGACAACATTTATATAACGAGGGATATAGAGTTGTTCTTAGTGCTATTAATGTCAGGAGTTTCATCCAATATTAATTAAGCAAAGAAGGCATCAGAAATTTCTTTCATAATTCCATGTGTCATGAGGGCACTCACACTAGAAATTAAGTCATTCTGTTTCATTAAGTCAAGTTCTGTTTCAGAGAGGCATCATGTATTGCTAATTCATTTAAAAATTCAATGTAATTGCCTCTGTTTGAAGATCGTTCATTCTTAGTTTGACCATAAAAAGCAAGCGCCTGTTTTCCTAGGAAACACACAGCCCGTGCAAAATGAGAAAGCAAAGCTCTGTTCTTTCCCACTTCGTTGTCATGCAGTTCAACTGAGAACTTATACCGATTATTCAATGAAAATTCTACTCTCGGAGTTATCCCAAACGTTTTTAGCTGTTTTCGCATATTATGTGATTACAAGAATGGTTGCGTTTTATGGTCTCTTCTAAATGTTATTAAAATCTTCAGAACTGCTGGAATTTCAAACTCACTTTTCTTTTGAGATAATTTCAACAAAACATCTGGTTAACGTATTACGACACAGTCAGAACTCACTTTCATAAACTCTGATGTTGAAATGCTTATACATTTTTAATGTTCGTCGTACCCCGGAGTGTGGGTTTTGGAGGATCTATTTTAATAATATTGCTTTTTAGAGAAATTTTAATGTTTGGGAACTTTTTACGTTGAGTTTGTCGATCACATAACAGCTTATTTTGATTTTCATTACAACAATGGCACGGAAACAAGATTTTGTTTACACTATATTTCTAAATCATGTTGTGATGTGATATATGTAACTGCCTCTCTTGCATACCTTCGGAAGGTCCAATTTGTTTTAATAGTAGGTAGCCAAGTGCCCAAATCATGTTCAAATGTTCACAATTGAAGAACACACATACAAGAAGCAAAACAAATCGCGAACTACGAGTACTTTCTATTCACGACTATAAGTGCAATGATATTAGCACGAATCCAAAGGCGAGATGTGGTCTCCCTTGGTTACATACCTTGTGTCAGGCGCACAACACCAGCTTCCTCCAGCTGACGACAGATGCCGTTGACCCAAGTTTTTTTCGGAACATACCACTGCAGAGTGGCGCGAATTCAAATCATAATGATTAGGAAAGCCTGGTTTTTAGTGATATTAAATCGAGTATGTACACAATATGATTTTGAACACCAATTTACCAATCAGTTTGAGGAAAATTACAGGGTATGTAATACATATCCCACATCCATTGAAATTATGCCCCTGATATAAACGGCTTGTGACAGAGCGGTTTAAGAAACTAATAAGAGTTACAGGTCGTACTTGCAACGCTTGGCTTGTCGATAGCGTAATGGTGTTAAGAGGAGCATTTTCCTTCAACAATCAAAAATACTTTCTTACAATGAACGCTTAGAATTTCATTTAGAGCAGAGAAAATTTGTGACATCAATCTTTACTTTCTCTGCTACCCATTTATAGTACAAGGTATTCTACCCAAAAATTCAATGTCAAGTTTTCATTGGAAATTTATGTTTTGAGGTCCTCTGAATTCAAAACGCATTTTAAAAGGGTCCCGTGTATGTGAGCGGCATAACTCTAAACCAGATTTTCAATAAGTTCCAAACTTCCTATTTAAATTCGATGTGTTCCAAAGATACAGGCAGATTTTCAATAAAATCCTCCCAGCCCAGAATATTCTTTATAACGAAAAATGTTCGACCCGCCGTTTTCTATTCCTCTAAAATGGCTAACAATTCTGGTAAAAAATGCCATACATTAAAGATATTTGACACATAAGGGGTAGGTATATCTTGAATTTTTATTATTAGTATTATTATTATTATTATTATTATTATTATTATTATTATTATTATTATTATTATTTTTTTATTATTATTATTTTATTATTATTATTATTATTATTATTATTATTATTATTATTATTATTATTATTATTATTATTTTTTTTTTTTTTTTTTTTTTTTTTTTTTTTTTTTTTAACGGCCTACGTAGGCTTCTCATATGGAGCATATTCTGTATAATTTGGTGTAGCTGGTGAACCATTAACAGATAAAAACTTATGCACAAAAATTACATTTCTTTAAATCACGCAATTAATTCCAAATAATTTTTGTGAGCAGCAGGTATTTCTGAGATATCCGTTTTTATTACTGGTTTGAGTTTTCTTTAATACGTTTGGCTTTGTGGAACTGCTCACGCTATTCAATTATTATCGGAATGTGATGGAAATGGTATGGCATTTTATGGCTAGTATATACGATGAGTTTTTAAACATTCGACTATCCCTATCCCCTTTGTATCTATATAATGAAAGGTGTAATGAAACTACTTATGTAAGCGTTAATCTCAACTTGAAATATAAGAATTAAGTTTTTCCAAGCACAAATTGTAGATAATATATAAAAATAAACAATAGCAGGTACAGAAAATCATGTGAATGTAACATATAGATTTTATACATACCTATAACATAAACATACCGCATTATCTCCATGCCCTGATTTAAATTAGCAAATTATTACTTTTTGTGACCCACAAACTTGGGATAGGACATTTCACTTTCGGAGCCCAGGTACGTCCATAGCGCCAGAATGAACCATCTGCTGTAGATCCGCGTGCTCTTTGGATATTCTCTTTTTCCCCTTATCTCATTTTTCTCTCTCAAGCACGGGAGCATTCCCCTGTGATGGCCATCATCTACCTGCAGCATCTTTAGCTCCAAGTCTCATCTCATACATTACCTTCGTGCTCTCTTACCAACATAAGGCATTACCACCCGTTCTTCACCACCCTACCATTATTCTTTTGTCCCTAAACCAGACGGTCAACACATTTTCTGCTCAAGAGAGCATATCGTGGTAGAGAGAGAAATATGGAATGCATGCTCATTACTGCCTGCTATGTATGAGGGTACACGTCCATTGTTTTTGGAAACATCTACACCTCACTTAAAGTGCTATTTAAAAGCTGAACAACTGACTTTCACTATCATCTATAATTTATTCGTGTAAGTTAATGTTAGAGTTCGAAGAAATGGAAAGAATTCTGGATACTTTTCCTAATAATAAATGTCCAGGGAATGACGGTCTTAATATAGAGCTCTTCAAATATGCTCCAAACGAAGTGAAACAAAGGCTACTAACAATCCTGAACATGCGCTGGATTACGTGTAAAATTCCCGATGAATGGGCCAAAGCTATTATAATTCCCAGTTTTAAGAAAGGCGACCGCTCCAGTTGTAATGATTATAGGGGGATTAGCATGTTAAATTTCACTTACAAGTTATATGCTAAGATAATAAACGACGGCTAAATATAATGAAGAAGCGGATGTAAACTAATGGAAGAACAATGTGGATTTAGAAAGGGGTGATCTTGCTCCGAATGTGTTTTCGTTGTCTTCAGAAAAGAAGGGAATGTAACTTACCTACATATATGATATTCATTGATCACGAGAAAGCTTTTGATGAAGTTATACGTAGTAAGATATGGAATAGAATGGTTAATAAAGCTTACTCAAAACACTTGATACCTTCAATTGAAGGTTTATACAAGAACGCAAAAATAATAATTGAGATTGGGAAAACTAGTGATATAATAGAAACCAATCAAGGTGTAAAACAAGGATGTCCGCTGTCACCGGCATTGTGTAATACAAAGACCCAAAAACAACAGAACCGTTGCGCGGTGTTTTTCCACTGCGCACACAGAAACACAATAACAGCAGCTGATGTACACGAGGTCACGCAGTTGAGTTGTTTTTCTCTGCTCTTAAAGTGTAGTATAAAGCTGGCGTGTGGTTCATTTATTACCAGTGTGCTTTATTTTTCTTCTGTACTTAGTCTCAAAGTGTATTATGGCTCAGCATTTGCTTTCAGCCGCACAGCGTGTATTTATTTATTACCTATTCGTATATGTTAACTCAGTCAGCTCGCCAAGTGAAAGTGCGATTGGCAGGTGATTTGCGATTTCTATCTGTGGAGCAACTTAAAGCATAAAGTGTACAAGACAAACCCAAAATATCCGCCAGGAAATTGCCAGCATTTCTCAACGTGAACTACGGCGAGTGATGGATAATTTCCTAAAGAGGTGCCAAAAATGCATGGACAATGACGGTGGCCAGTTTGAGCATTTCCTTTAATAATATTGGTAAGTAAAGCCTTTAAAAGTAGTCTTAAAATGTTGTGCGGTTTCATCCGAGCTGTTCCATGACAGCGGTAGTCGTACAGAGAAAACACAGTGCAGCCGGTTCAAAGTCTTTTGGATCACCCGTTATATACATAGACGCAGCCACAGATGAATGACAAAAGAGACTATGCTATAAGACTAAACATGGATAACGCTCTTGAAAACACATTATTTGCCGATGACCAAATTATCTTAGCAAAATCAGAAGACTTCGAGAGAACAGGCTTTCACTTACAAAAATATACGGATAAACGTAACCTAAGGATATCGCCCAAAAGGTCATAAACAACGGCATTTCAAGGGGAAAATCATGCAAGATGTAAAATTGAATTAGAAGAAAGGATAATAGAAAAGGTATCTATTTTAATTAGTTGGGCTGCAACATTGCATACTCAAAACAGAAAGACAGAATTTAAAATGAATAAATTTCAGAGGATCTGCGGGAGAACACGACTAACACTAAAAAATAAAACATGGC
Source organism: Tenodera sinensis (assembly GCA_030765045.1). Lineage (NCBI taxonomy): Eukaryota > Metazoa > Arthropoda > Insecta > Mantodea > Mantidae > Tenodera > Tenodera sinensis. The sequence goes on from CM060962.1 coordinate 117,693,108, forward strand.
AAGGACACACAAATGAAATTTTACAAAACAATGGATATTCCTTTTTTTTAACTTATGGATGTGAAAATTGGTCCTTAAACAGGAAAGGAAAATTAAAAATAAAATCTAGCTAATTGAAGTTTTTATTAAGTGTAGCTGTTATCAGCCTACCAAGCGCCCAAAGAAGTGAAGGAAGACCAATTACTACAGTAAATCCGGCCTAAGATAGCCACTTAACATCAACACCTCTAACTTTAAAAAAAAAAAAACAGCAGTAACATTAAAAAATGGATCAATTTAGTTTTCTTCCTCAGAGAACTTCGGTCAGGAACCAATCAGAGCGTTCTCTGTGGTCACGTGCTTACAGCCACTACCAGCGTTTGTGTACTTCATGTGACTTTCCTATTTCGGCAGCACTATAGTTGGGTTGACATTATCCCTGAAGTCGGAACAGGCCAAATGGCTTAAACCCTATAGTTGAAGAAGAAAAAGAAGTTAATCATAGAAAAGTCGTCTTTTCTGCCTACTTCCTGTAAAATGTGATAAATGGGGGCCGGAATGGTCTCAATTCACTTTTTATGCAAGTATAGTATATTTTATAATTACACTGACATCGCAACTAAGGTGTTTACACTAGCAAAATGCAACCAGTTCCTATCACGTGATTTACTCAACGTGTGGAAGATATTCTGATGTCTCTGATTGGCTACCGTTAGCTATGAATCGATTCCTACTGAATGACCGCACGGTCACATTCTTCATTGGCTGGAGTAGAGGTCGTTGCTCTCTCGCTTTCATCTAATTATGAAACGGACTATTTACAAAGGCATGCAATACTGCCCTAATATTGTGACAAAATGACTAAGTCAGTGCGGTTACTTTTTTATCACTTTGTCTCCTAAATTTTTATTACAAATACAGTTTTTTTCTCGTCGTTAACACAGTCCACAGTCTTTCGTGCTATCACAACTCACAACTTGTACTTCTCGTACCCTTACCTCAGTACTTTCAGTGTCTTTCTTCATTTTCTCTGTCTCTCATACACTATGACGATGCATCACTCGACACTCGTAAAGTCTTCTTTACGACATACACACACAGTTGTCACGCTGACCGACTCGTGTGCGCAACTTTAATTCTCTAACTGCTTTTCCCTCGCCTCCTTATATAGAGGGGATGACGTCACACGATCTTTCTCGATCTCCACAAACGTACCACCGATGACACAGTCAGATCTTTATCGAAGGCTCTGGAAACCCTTTATGTTACCGCTTCAATGTTGTTAGTCATGTGTTCGCTAGTTTGAGTGGTGTGAGGAAGCGTAAAAACATGAGCCCTTTGATACGCGCCGCTCCTGGTATGCTCCTGCTCGCAATATGTAAACTCTTACTAGAAATTGGACAGTTACTTGTACTGTATTGAAACTAGTGCCACGTCCAAACAAAGTAACCGGTGATTTATTTTACTCTTTGTATAAAGGTTTCTTGATATTGATAGATGTAATTTAATGTTATTTTGATACTGTGTGATCAAACATAGAAGCAGCTTTGTCTGGTACAAACATAATTTTTTCCTTCAAACTAATAATAAAAACTTACTCTAACAAGAGGCCAATGTCACATTGATGTTACCGATCGAGCTAGGATTTTTTAAAGTCAAAATAGATGAAAATTAAAATACCTGTATTTCGTCTCTCTCCCATATGCCGAAGTTTGAAAAAATATATTTACAAATTAGAATGGTTCACTAACAATATATAATATATAGCACATAGCATACATCGGTGTTCAAAAACTATTAAACAAGAACTTTATAAAAACGTGCAGTTTTTCTGTCTTCAGTTTATTTTATTTTCTTTATTGGAGGCCCCCATCAAGGGGAAAAAATGAAATATAAATGCGGCCCATTTTCTCTTCGCTACATGCAATCTTGGTTTAGGTTACCTTAAGTGCAGTCTTTCGCGCAGATACTTGTAGCCTTGTAGTGCAAAGTTGTAGGTATGATCCCGTCTCAGGAAGCTGATCGTAGATTGGAAGACAGACCTAAGTCAGCTGTCACAACATAAAACTTAATAACTTCTTCCTGGCGAATACGCGCCCTTATGGGAGAGAAAGCCGAGAGACGAATATTTTGGTTTTCGATGTATTTTCACTATAAAAAGCGCAGCTCAATTTGAGACATCAATGTGACAATAGCTCCTCCTGAGTGGTTTTCAGAAATACATTTTAACATTAAATGACGTTTTTGGTCTTTAGGATTTTTCGTAACCTTCGTAATTCTGGAAAATTTAATATTAAGAGAATTGCACGTTATCCAGTTGTTTGATATGGACAGAAGATTATATTATATTAAACGGGTGATGCTTGTAATGTGGAATCCGTTAGTGCGGAAAACACCAGTTTTCCATTTGAGTCTCTTACTGTAGACCCCGAACCCGACAAGCAACATACTTCCTACGAATTTTATGATTTAAGCTATCAGATGGCAGGAAAATCTGAAATGTTGTCACAGCATCTGTGTGGAATATGGCGGTAATGTTGCTCACTTACAGATTTCAAGTTCAACACAAATTTTCCAAATTAATCGAACAAAGCATTAACAAATGATATGGCGCGGGCATTAAGATTGTCTCTTCAAAAAAAACTAAACGTTTCGAATTTACTGTAGGTGAAGAAAACAGCACCTTTAACTCTAAATTTGGTAGATGGGCCTGTTTACGTACACTGCCTTAATTATTGCTTATTTTCCGATGACTAAATCAAATATGTGCCCAAGTCTCTAAGTAAAAACAGAACAGAACCAAACATTCTGAACTAAACCAAGTAATTTTGTCATTTTTCTGGTCTATGTGTACCTCATCCGAAAAATGATGGAAAACTAAAACTAAGTCACGGAATAAAAAATGTTCGGACCGATAGGACAAGGTTCATCAGAAGACGGCGGAATTAAAAACTGGATCTGCCGCCCCATAAATCAAAAACCAGCACAGGGGAAACTTTTCTCTTTGACGAGTAAAACGCACAATGCTACACCACAAACAGCCTGCTAAATAAAGGGAAAAGGATGATTTCCTATCACTGTTAAAGCAGCGCTTTTGCAATAATACTGCACTGCTCTAAGGCTAAATGTCAAGTGCAAAATATAACGAATTTTCTATTATGTTTTGCCATTTTCATACATACATCTTCATTTCTAAATGCTAAAATGTTTTTATTTTTACAAGATTGTTCGGAATGTTAGTAACTACGTATACTTCCAATCAGTTTATGCATAATTTCATTGTGTTTTAGTGAACAGTTGCCAGCTGTTATAGTCTACCACTTCTACGAGTAACATGGAGGCATTTTTGCATTCACTACTACGTACCTTATATAAGTAAAGGAACTATTATATTTCACACAAAAGATCCATGTCGAAATTCCACCACAAATCCATGTTTTGACGCTCCATGAAACAAATGAATTTTCAGAAAAAGGCCCGCGAGTGCGTGTGTGTGTGTGTGTGTGTGCGTGCGTGCGTGTGTGTGTGTGTGTGTGTGTGAATCGCATCACAAGGTTCGTCAACAGGCTACCTGACATTCAAGTTCAGGGCCTTCCAAGGGCGAGACACGAAGATTTTCAAGAAAATCCTCCCCAAACCTTAACTATCCTTTACAACTTCGGTTACTTTTTTCCCCTCTCAAAAAGCATATTTTTAAGCTGTTTTAATAACAAATAAAATGCATATCTTGAATTTTCTGGGAATAGCCTTGAAATCGTCCTTATTTTGATTAACTTTCTGTAATTAATAAACCGCAAAAGTAATTGGTAAACCATGTGAGATAGACAAAATCTTACTGCGCAAAATATGTACATTCGTTAAAGCACACAGTACAGATAATATCTTTTGTGGCGATAACCATTTGCGAGATATTTTCATTGGTTTGAGTTTTCAAACACTTACACAGTCTGTTCACCAGCTCATGGTCTGAACATAACTCAAAAACGAAAAGTCGGTTAAAAACCAAAATTGGTATTTAAGTTTAATATCTGTCAAGGATACGACTCGCAGATTTTGAGGAAAATTTCTCCACCCTAAACTTGTCTTTACACAGAAAATTTTGATTTTCTCAAAAATGGCCCTAACAATTTTGAGGCTATAGCCCATGTAGTCCTGTTTACTCCTGATGAGCTTTGCATAACTGGCAAACCGTAAGAGATAGACCAAATCCCACTATACAAAAAATGTACATCTCTTTAAAACACACAAGTTACGTCCAAATGTATTTTTTGTACAGTGAAAATTTTCGGAGATATTCCTTGTTATTTGTGTGACTTTTGCAGTAGCTAAACTTTTCTCGAATAGAAGGTCCTTATTCACTTTATGTCTTGGGCGTACAAAGGAAACGGAATCTTAAGGCTTTAAAAGATTTGACTATCGCTCATAGCCTACTGTATTCCCATATTCCTCTTGTACCTACAAGGAAATTACTAGTAAAATAATTTGTAAAAATGTTTATCTCTATTAAGATGAAGTAAATAGAAGAATAGGTAAGTGTTTGTAAGAATAGTTAGTACAAGATTGGAGAAAGTCATGTGAGTGCAACACATCAGATTTTTTTCTCTGTGAAATGGTGCAGAATTTACAGTACAAAACGACATTTGAGGTAACATTTTTTCACAATATAATGGAAATATAAATATTGTATCTACTACAATTATTATCATGTGTGTATGTGTGTGTGCAGAGAATGACAGTAATTCCAATTTATAAGACTGCACAAAAAAGAACTAAAAATGTAATTTTTTGCCCAATTTTCGTAATCTAGTCTGCTCTTAAGTATGTTAGACAAGAAAAGTACAAGGGCTGCCTAGCTCAGCACACTCTGAACCCCTTCACTACACAAGACAACCGTATCGGCTGTGATAGGATTTCACGTCTGACTGGGGGACAGAAAGAGCCGTACATCGACCAGCATGGTCCAAGAATCAATCACCGTGTGACAAACCGTGAAGGAATGCCAACATTCCACTTCGTGCCTTTCCTTTTTCTGAAAATCAAAAGGAATTTCTGACTCAATACCTATCATAAAAGCATCTGCTCAAGCAACGTCTGTCTGAACTTAACTCCGAATCTCTTTTATTGTTCAACATCTTATTCGTCCCATATTCTAGTGTGTGTCTGTGTGTGTATACATACATACTAGAATGACACCCCCCCCTCTCTCTCTCTCTCTCTCTCTCTCTATCTCTCTCTCTCCACTAATTACAGTTTGTGTAATTGATGGTGGTTATGATAGCAATCACCAAAGAACCTGCATTTCGTTTCTGGATGACAAAAGAATAGAGCAACACATTTAAGAAAGATTTACGAATAATCTACTAATTATTAATGTTTTGGTGGAAAATCACTTTGAAAATGAAGATGATGCTGAGGTTTATAAAAGTGTAGCACCAGTTCCTAAAGTTGAAGAAAAAGAAGCACATAAGTTGGAACTTCTAATATTAGAACATGCAGTTTCAATAACTGAAAGCAATGGACGTATTTCGGTAGAAACATAAATATACTAATATCCTCAAAAGTGCATAAATATAAAACTGTCATTATTTCTCACACTGTCATGAATATTCATCAATATCACGATCATGTTATGTTACGATGAAGGTCCGTATTTGTTTTAATAGCTAAGAAGAGAACTGTTCCTTAAAAGAATTCTCTTTAACTCAAGTTGCAGGTTCTTTACTAGGATATGAATATGCTCCAGCATTCGAGAACAGGTCGTACAGGTTCTCCTGTACGGTATGTTTATCTGCACAGCACCTAGCCGCTTAGTGCGACTTTATCTGTGCAGTATATAAGGTGTTCAAATTTTTTCAAGCTTTTGTGTCTGTGGGCATGGTTTCTTCCTGCATACCTAAGTTTGGATGCAGGAAGGGGGCAGGAATGCTCACCCTTTCGTACACATATTAGGGAGACATTTTGATATGAACTGCACCTATGAAGGAGAGCAGATTGGAGGATCAAGCCCAAAGGCGGCCACACCTAGGCCCGGGAGTCCAAAAAATGGTCCGTCAAGACATTGAATGTCCTGCCTATATAGCTCAACATCAGATGTAAACCTAGTTATCATTACAAACCCTTTCTCTTTAGAATCTAAAAAGACTGAAATAGACTTTTTCGTAAGTACATTTTGCATTTCAGGTCAGAGATTCATACAAATACATCCCATCCTTGCAATGAAAATAACATAAATTCAAAACCACTCAAAATGTAGTGTTAAAGTTAATGAGCATTGTGTATCACTTATTTCTCCTAATCCTGAAATTCACTATCTTGTTCAAGACTCGTGTGCAGATTTGTCTCCACATACATTTGTGAGAAAACTTGTTCTGCCTTGAATGTTATTAAGAATAAATTCTATTCAACTATTCCTCCACCTAGCGCAACAGCCCTTCACGAGCCAAGGCTTACCGCCCGCGTTCTGCGTCCCCCATTTCTGCCCACTACAGGTGGCATGAGTGGGGTGCAGAACTGGACGGTGGGACGTGGTCAGCGCCCCGAGACCTTCCGGCCAGCTATGCTGCCTTTGCGACCTGACATTCAACAATTATCGATGCATATCTCGCTAATATATTTGTTCTGTGCGAACCAAAAGTTACACCCAACATTAAGAAATTGGTAAATAAAGAACATGTCGAATTGGCACATTTTAGCATTACAGGTCTTCGAAATACGTTGGAATGTGATTGATAAACATGTAATAACGAGTATTTAGATTATAATTAAATGTTTCCTTTTATATTTTTTTAAAAAAAATGTGCAAAATTACATGTTTTTCAGAACAAAAATGTGAAGGTTAAGGAACACTTATATTTCAGTCAACAGCTACAGCTACACTTACCTGAATCTATTACTAATACACAATAATTTTAACTCCGATTCAAAAAGTTGGAATAAGCTGGCTTAGATGGTCGTTAAAAAGTTTACTGGGCCAAGCTCAAAATAGATTAGTCACTGCTGGTCAAGCATTTCTACAGTACATTCAAGAGATTTAATGCGTCGGGGTAAACACTGTAAATGCGTCTAGAAACGTAAGTGAATGACTGGATCTTACATTTTGTAGCAAAAATTCGATTGTCAAAATAATGCGAGGCTTGAGTGGAGATCCATTCCAGAGCACATGTATAAATATTGGCTCGTATACTACTTACATATAAAAACTTCCATCTTGCGTTCAAAACTGTACCTATATGATGCCACTTCATTACCATTTTACGGAAAACAATGACGAATCACCGCAGTGCATACATGAGCCGGTGATGGTTGTCAACTTTCGCCTTTAGAAAGACCCGTGTTTGTGCATCATCAACTTTTCTTTTATAACCTACATATGTGGGACTTGCTTCCAAAATATGTCAAACAAATAACACGGCTTAAGAGGTGGAATAAGGATTGAAAAATTCAATGTAATAGCCATTACACCTCTTAAACATTGGCCACACACGGCTTGTGTGTTTAAAAACACCAGCAGTAAGCTTGTTGGCATAAATAAATAATAAATAACACTGTTTTCGAAAAGAGAATGCATTACAGGCGAAAGTGTATAACTGTAGGAAGTTAATAAGCTGAAAATAAATTTATTTGTAACAAATTCGCTTTAGAAATCATTTTACATCCTACAATAATTATCCTTCTTAGGAGTACTGCCGTGATTTTAGATTCGATAAGTTCGCAAAATTTATAATTTATCGTGATCTATATATCCGAAATCATTTCAATATATACAATTAATATATTTACAGAACTCTGCTTTCATACAGAAGTCGGCAAAGTTTATCCCTTAAGCATCTGGAAATACTAACAATAAATTCCATGTATGTAAATATAAATATCTAAGACAAGAGAAGAATGCAGTTTAATATACTGGTCATTAATAATGCAACCTCCTGCCTTTGTCTCTGTGACCAAATGCCGACATGAGCTGGCCGGTTACGAAACACAGATATATTGGATATACTTGGCTACGAATTAGTTTTATTTGAGCGCCCGAAAACTGCAGTTGTATACGAAGGCTTTAAATCCGCTTCGCTCCACTAAAGTGTGTTGACAAACCCGCTTTTTCCCCCACAAATTCATAATTGAAGGGTTCACAAAACCTGCATAAGGACATCAGTATTTCGCACTACAAGTCCTAGAGGCGAATTTAACCGAGACGCGTTTGTTCCCTTGTCCTCCTAAAATATGCATTAAACTTATTTTTACTTTCTCTACTACTTGGCCACAATAATTAGAGGAGGTACTATTGCATTCCACCCAAAGGTTTCATATAGATTTCACTGGAAATACGCGTATAAATAGCTTAAATATCGAACTTGATATTTAGGTTCAGCATCTTGCAAGGATGCAACACGAAGATTTAAAAAGAAGTCCCAATCCAAACTATACCTAATATGGAACATTTTTCATTACTTATTTTCTTAAAAATAGTTTTAGTGATATAGGTTAAATTATCATATGTACAAGATATTAGTGTGACAAATAAAACCACACATCTTGAATTTTGTGGGAAAAGCCTGTGGTCTTTTTCGTTCTGATTACTTTTGTATAATTAGTAGATAAACCGTAAGTGATAGACAAAACACATAGATCTCGTTAAAGAACACAATTTATATCAATAACCTTTTTCTTCTTTTGTGGATTAACTAATTCCGAGATATTCCTTGATACTGTTTGACCTTTGAAAGGTCAAAGGTCCTTTACAAGCGATAGATCGCTGTTTTCTTTCTTTTTAACTCACCTATTGTATCCCATAAGGAAATGTGTACATATGAATTGAAAGGTTATCTGGATTAACAAGAATAATATGCTTCTGTAAGAATAGTTTGTAAAAGAGTGGGTAGAGAAAGGCATGTGAACGCGATACATCAGAGTTTTCTCGTGGTTATGCAAAGAGTGTGGTATTTCGATACTATCACATAGCGATCCACATTTTAAAAATCTGACTATCGCTTTACCTAATGCATGTTTATTAATCTAAAATGAAAAGTGCCAATGTGATATGGACATTTATCTCGACTAACATAATGCGAATAAAATAAGCTTTAGTGAGAACAGTTTGTAGGAGAGAGGGTATACAAAGTTATGTCAATGCGACAAATAAGCTTTTTGTTTAATGCAGACTACTGTGATTTACTATTATCGAGAGGTGAAAGAAAATAATTAAATTTTATAATCGGGAGATTGCAGAAACTGGGGAAGAGAAATTCATATTTAAGCAATACCAGCTAGGAATTCACCGTGGAGAGCTGCACTATGAAGCTTGAAAGCAACCAACGGAACTCTTCGGTTCTGAAATATAACATTCTCACTCTGCTTCTCGAAACTCCATATCAAATGATTATGTGACGAATGTTCACTAAGTGTCACTGCGTGACGCCTATGCCGATTTTTTTATTGTAAAACAAAATAATAACTGGATATAAAGCAGTTCAAATTTCACTTTATATACACACAACCTAAGCAGAGACAAGGAAAACGAGACCCTAAAACCATTAGTTTGGAACGTAGATGGACTCAACAATGCTGCAAGCATAACACCGGGAGACACATTTGACATAGCGATAGTGACAAAAACGATGCTGACAATAGAATGAACGGCGAGAAAAGCCTCCACCATAAACGCACTAGTAAAGCAGGGACCCAGAGGGAGACCATCTGGGGCATCACATGCATTCTCAGTGCAAAGATATCGCCATTCAACAAATACATAGAACAGCCACATTCTAATTAATAGCACTACGTGGAGAACACCAACCAACAGCAATCTACAGAACTACCACATAAAAAGGAGACGATATAAGGCGACAGTCAAGATCACAAATGAAGCCTTCCGGAAGCAAACAGAAAAGAAGCTATTAGAGAAACTGGAAAGCAATCCTTGTAAGGCCCTCCAACCCAGACAACCAAAATATCCAAGGCACATTCTAATGGAGAAGCGGGAAACACGTCTGACGGCAGCCCTACAGGACAGAGAAACACGGCCTATGTCACATCCAGTAAACGATATAGAGGGACAGCCAGAGTTATTCACGGAAGAAGAAGCGAGAGCGGCCATAGAGTTGGCTAAGAACAAGGCTTGGCACCCGACCATATATCCAATGAATAACCGAAAGACTCCATCACGAAATCGGAAAAGGGTATAACAATGCTGTTTAATGCATCCAAGGAAAGGCATCTTTTTAGGAAACTGGAGAAAAGCAACGGTGAAAGTGGTGTACAAGGAATGGGAGACAACGGAGTTTCAAACTCGTATAGAGGGATCGCCTTCGAGTCGCTACTGAAATTACTAACCAGGTTATTGTCCGAACGCCTCACAAAGTTACTGGACACATCGATACCACAGGAACAATTCGGATTTAGAAAGGGAAGATCTGCTATCCAGACAATAGGATGTCCGCAAAGAGACAGGGAAGGATTGAAACCCCCCGAAAGGGAAACTACAGGACGCCTTTCTAAATTACTCCAAGGCTTCCGACAACATAAATAGTCGCGTCCTAATGGACAAAGTAGATCACTTTGAGGACAAACACAGCTACGAAGCGAGACTCATCAGGAATTTACTTAGCAGTGACCGTATATAAATATGGTACATCACTAAGTCCATAAGTACAGAACCGATATAGGCGGTACTACAGGGAGACCCACTCAGTGCATTATTGTTCAACTTAGTCTCAGCAGACGTCGCTGCACCAATACCAGCAAACATGAACATATATTTAAACGCAGACAAGGTACTGACTGCACCAGTCAATGGCATCTATAATTGACTTTGGAGAGTGGCAGACTCGGCGGAACGAAACGACTTGCGCTTAAATGAGGAAAAGATGGTCACGATACATTCAGGAAGAAAGGCAAGGGGGTAACCCTAATCCATAAAGGCAAACCTCTCAAGTCAGTATACTCCAAACAACTAGGTATGACATTCTAGACAACAGGGCAGTACTCACACACAAGCCACATCAAGAAGAGTGCGAACGCTGCAATAAGGGCCTGGAGTGACATGAGGTATATCTTTAACGATATCCTTAATGACAGCACTGAAACTATTCCATACAAAGATATTACCGGTGGTGACGTATGGGCTAGAGAACATGGTCATATTTGAAATACAACCACCCGGAGAAATTAGAAACGCTCAACAGCACCTACCTGAAATGAGCCCAGTATCTCTCGAAGTTTACAGCCTCCTTTTTACCTGTGTATTAATGGGAGACATGCCGTTTATACAAGACCTGAGAATGAAAATACTTCTGCCGTCAACCCTACGAGAGGGTAATGCAAGATTATGAAGAGAAGCGAAACGAGATATATTTTGAAGCTGGATTTAACTGTAATTTTATAAAGATTAGAATTACTTATAGTTCATGTAGGAATTTCTACGGCACAAACCGATGATATACAAAGACTGGACGCAAGAACTCTACGATTTAGACACGTCATGACCACATTCGCGATACATTTTTCCGCTTCAATGTGTGCAAAACAAATAATTACCACTAAATGGCTCTAAAATGGGAGTGTTCGTAGTGCAGCAAAACGTGCGACAGATATCATGCAATGTGGTGTAAACAAAGACGACCTCACTCACGCTGCTGATTAGTGAACGCTAATGTTGATGGTTAACAATTGCGTAGTTTGAGGTGTTTCATTACTAAGATGCAATTAATTTTCTACAATTTAAGTAAATAATTACTTGTTTTACTTTACTAATATGGTTTCTATACATCCCAACATGCAACAAGTCTTCCACCATTCAAAAGTAAGTTACTCTGTTCCTTAATTCGTCAGTGGATATGCAATTTGAAAATGAATATTTGTCCTGACAGATAACTACACGAAAGTTCACAAACGTATGACAAGATGTTAATAAAATTGAGAGAAAAAATAAATAGCTCATTTAAATTCCATTTGTCGTGTGTGTTTTAGGAGATGGTCAGTACCATTGAATTACTTAGCGGGAGATCAGGGTTGATCCCTCTTAGACTATTTGGAAAAGTAGTAACGAATGCGACAAAAGTTGGGATTACAAGCTTATTATTTTAACTACTTACCTTAAATATGGTCAGATTCTCAGCAATAATACAAAGAAACGGGTGAACTTACCTGAAACAAAAATCATGCATATTATAAACAGGAATTGAATTCTGTTTATATTCAAGATAAAGAAACAAAGAAAATGTATTAAGCTTTCCATATATAGTTTCTTTTCGGCTACACTAGTATTCGTGTTGTAAAAGACAAACCCAATGAAAATAAATTGGTAACAGGTCTATTTTCACCCTCTCGGTTTATTCTATTTTTCTTTTTTTCTTCTGCTTTTCCATCTTACCGAACACTTATAGACACACAAACATCAGAGGTGGGATCCCCATTTCCCTCGCCAGGAAACAACAAAGCTGGTGCAATTACAGTGGGCGCAGGTAACCTGGCATTGGGCTTGGAACCTAAGTTTTCTATACCTAACCCGATGACAGTAACCACTGGGCTACTCAGAAGGCAACATTCTATCAGCAACTATACAGGATGGAAGGGAAGTCATTACATTCCTTCTATGTGCTTCATAGAAGCATTACACACAAAAAAGTCGAATGGCATTTTTGTTCTTTGATCAGCCGATTTCGAAAAATAAATAGTTTTTGATCCCCACTGGATGCGTAATTCCACAAGAATGTGTAAAGATAACAGTTTGTTACTTGTAAGATGCGTAAGATGCGTAACTTATTTCTGACATAATTTCGGTAGTAAGTATGGGATATCACATAGGGTTTCGAAATAATTAATCACTTAAAAGACGTGAAGGAATACTCTGAGCTGCCATTTCAGAGATGACATAACTCCACAACGTTGCGTTGAGGTTGGTCAGGGAATTGAACTGGTTTGTGGATGTAAACAGTTTTCGCTTTCGGTAATGGTTTGGGAGCTAAGGCTTGTGATTGGTCTACACTGTCACAGTAAACACGGAAGGGTATGAGTTTGTTTTCAAAACGCACCGTTACGCTGTTTATGGACATAGCTAGGGAAAGTGAGCACCCACACAATCTGCAGTGTTGTCAGGTTGTTTTCGATAAAACTAAAATATCTCTATAGGAAATGGTCGGAGCCAAAAACGTAAGATACAAAATATGTTCCAAATACCGAGATCTACCACTGGTTTAAATTAATGTAATAACTTCCCTTCCATCCGGTATATTCGGGGTATGACGTCGGTTTTCTGCTGATTGAAGTAGTCAACTTACTGTTTTAGCATCTCAGTATCAAACAAAGGTGCATTACTATTGATGAAATCATATTCAGAATTCTAACATAAGCATGCCTTACAAGGGTCATCCGCCAAGTAATTCAGACATAAACATAACATAAGCATAGACGCTTCTCTCATATTATTTAAATGCACACGTTCACGATGGCTGACTTTTGTTGTTGTTAACGTCCTTCAACGTAATGTTATATCGGACGGTGAATGACTGAAATGGGTGAAATGATGCTAAAATGAGCCCGAGGTCCATAGAGTTTTTTTTTTTTAAGTTACCCGACATTCGTCTTCTCAGGATAAGGGAAAGCTTCGGAAAAAACCCTTACCCGGATAACTTACCCTAAGCGAGATTCGAACGCGCGACCTCTTGAACGTGAGGGAGACACGCTAACCATCACGATACGGAGGCGGGACGTTGGCTGATGATGGCTGACGTTGACATAAACATGGCTACAAGCTTATATAGAACGTAAACATAGAAGCTTACAAGCTCCAAGCTTTCATGTTCAAAATAATAAACCAGCTAATCAGAAAGCGGTGTGACGTATACTGTATTTGTTTCAGGAGTTTAGCTATGACCTTGAAGTTCACACAAGTGAACCTGAGATAACGCGCTGTTTTTTTACTTATCTCACTCTGACGTTTTACACCCTGCTTCAAAAGTGGCTTGTCCTTTCTTTCCCAGGACAATAAGTATTACGCGAAAGACCATCACTAATACATTACATTACCGCATCAAACAAAGCAATTATGATCATACTTTCAATAATATCACTAATGAATTGTAGTTATTGGAGATTCAAGAAGCAACACGATATAATATTGTAGCAACACTGGCCTGTTTACACCTCAAATACCTTGTAGACAGTAATTTTGAACTGCTGGTATTGTTCTATTTACACCGTACCAAGAAGCTCCCCATTCCAGAGCGCGATTGCGCGTTCAAGGACAAAGAGTTCTCCTGAGCAAAGGACAGTACCTTCATTACGTGTTCATTCTGCCATCTCAGATTTTACATCACCATGTGCTGATATGCCAATTGCCTTTTTGTGTATGATCATGGCCCACGAATCTCTTAAGTATGCTAAGTTGACATCGTATGGTAGAACAGTGGTATTCAACCAATTTTCTATTTTAGCCTGTACACTTAGGCCTAGTCTTAAAGTCACCCTTAATTCAAATTATACAAAATAATATCTTAAATGCATTGTTTATTAAATACGACAAACAGGAGGTTTATGCTATAAATACATAAAATAAATACAGGAAGTATGTTACAGATATCAATGGTGATTCTGAATTCAAATGATTTCATTGCTGTCAATGTCGAGAAATCCTTCTCAGAGAAATAAGTAGATGGAATGGAAAAAGGCAGTTTCACTGAGTTCAGTGTACTCTTTGCATGCATAACACCAGAATACACAAATTGACATGTTTTCGATTTTTATTTCCAGTGGACTGTCAACGTATACTTCCAGAATACTTACTTTTAATTTCAAGTTGCATGCAGTGGATAACTGTAAACACTGTAAGGAGTAGCTCTCAATGAGGAAACTCGCACAACAGTTCATATAATTTACAATGGAATAAAACGAACGCGGGGCTCATGCAAAGCGTTACATCCCTTAACTTTGTAGAGGTAAGTATGAGCTGGCAATTCAATCTTTGCGACACTCTGGCATAACTTATCGGTAAGCCACCCTGTCTTCCTCCCCACGGCTAGGAGCAAGTGGCCCTGTACACATTTGAAGTCGCCTGTACAAGCTACCCACTGGACCTGGAAGGAGGCATTGTACTGTTATTTGTTCATTCTGCTTACCAGTAACAGTAACTGATATTCAAGTTCTGCAATAATGCAGATGGGATAACAATCGAATTACACAGATCATGAAGTGATTCAATGACGCTAAAAATGTTTGTTGTAAATGTACAATAAATTCAATGCATAAACAAAACAAATTAAAAAGAATATAAATATTTACTTTAACCTTATGAATTAAACTTAGAACAAATACAATAAAAGCAAATAAGCAAATTAAACTACATATTTTGCTTTTTTCCCTTATCAAATTATAGGTGCAGGTACACTTGTGAGTGTATATTATGTAGCCATCATTTAGAGTTGTGGGCTAAAGCACAACCTTATTTGCTTTGACATGCCCAGAATATTTTATTTTCCCCTAATCATTTTAATAGGCTTTAACTGCGTGGTCATATTGCTGCGGATCTGTTAGGAACAGTTAGGAGACACCCCATGGTTCTGTGTGTGGCGGACAGTTAGTTACCTTTCTAGGTTCCATTGCTTCACAATGCCATGTTCCTTCGTCACGTGTACATTGAAACCTTAGTGCTAAGCAACTGTATCTTTGCTTCTGTGAGTAGCACAGGCAGAAGTAGATGGAAGCTTCGACTTGTGCTCACACAGACTTTAGTACTACTAAGCAACTGTATCTCTGCTCCTTCACGTGCTGGGCAATGGCTTTAGGGAGCCGTCCAGTCTACTTGCTTTCACCTGTGGATTTATGGCAGCGCATTCGCATTTCAGTCTGTTTTCATTTTTGCTATTGTTTTAGACTTAAGGTAAAACTTTGGACCGTGATATTAAGTATCCAATCCGGTGTTTACTTTGGGGGTATAAGAGAAACCACGGGGAAAAAAACCGGACAGATTGGTCAGTGCCATGGGATTTGAAGCAATGACCTCCCGAATGCGGGCCACTATATGTTGATTGTGGTGGATGAGCTGCATGAAAAAGAACTGAAGAGGTGGAAGCTGGGTGAAGACGGTGTGATGCGAGGGGAACGACTATGCTTTACATTAAGAGTGGTGCGAACGCATATTTTCGGGTAACGTCTCCCAAAAGCATCCGAGAGGCTTTGGATAGGATATTTAATGTTAGCGGAGTTTTCGAAGAAGATTCATTGAAAAATTATTTCATAGAGCACATTTCTTACCGCAGCCGTGTTGGAGTATATGGAGTTTAACGCATGCCACTGCTGGGAACAGAACGCCATCATTACTTGTTCTCTGTTATGAAGTGAGATGGTCCTTCACCCGGGACATCATGTGTGTTAACATAAATCCGCACTTCAAAGTCGGTTTTGAGATGATCACACGCCGCAAAATGAGACAAATAACTTCCCTGAGGTGATATTGTAGGTGCGTGGCAGAGGTGAAGTGCGGGGAATGAGAGGAGTGCCTACCCACAGTTTCTCCACGCCTACAAATTTATTGAATCGCTGAACATAGCCGATAAAGCAGCTACCAACTGCAGACAAAACGGATAAATGGAAGATTAACAAAGAAGCACGGAACTGAAATGAAATATAAAACAAAATTAATAATAAAAATGCCAACGACCCGAGTAAGAATGCACTGCAGGAAAGAGGAAGACATATCTCATCCGGTAGCTACTTATATCCTCGAGGCAATAAACCTGTTGGCGCTGAGAAAGAGAAACCTTAGTCTTTTTGATTAAATACAACAGGAGCTAGCGTTTCTAGCCTGCTTTCGCAATAATTTCTGTTTCACTGAGCAAGATATTCACTTAACTGACAGATACAAAGGGCTATATTACAAGCTTGCATGAGCACTATGATTATGAGGGGTTGCATACCAATTTATCTCTCCACGCTCCTGAGTGACCGGTTGTGCCGTCAAATACGCGCATAACGTTTACAGCTGCCATCAAGCAATAGGCCACTGGCGTTTAAAGATTCTTGCTCTTTATACGTGTGACCATCGTGAAGAATCACTTTCCTATGGGCACTCATGTGGGCTTATAATCCAAATGTATCCACAGCATTAGTAGTTTCAAATTATTCGTTGTAACCCTTTCTTCGGTCTATACTCTATATCAACCGAAAAAAAAGGGGGAAAAAACAACAAAAGTAATGACTTTCAAGAGGCCAACATCAAGTTCAAGAGCAGTCAACCAACGTACTGCTTTTGACTCAGGAGTTTAGCTATGACCTTGTGGTTGTCACAAGTAAACTTGAGATAGCGCTCTATTGTTTTTTTTTTTTTTTTTTTTTTTTTTTTCGCGCTGATGGTTTACAGTCTGCTTCAAAAGCAACTTATCCTTTCTTTCTCGATACAATAAAGATTACGCGAAAGAGCATCACTATATAATACATTACATTACCGCATAAAACAAAGCAATTATGATCATACTTTGAATGACATCGTTAATGAATTATATTTATTGGAGACTCAGGAAGCACTCGCAGTGGCGCATGCTGTGGTTGTGACTTGGATATCACTAGGCCTACCATGGCTGCAACTCTCACCAAAGCGGCCCGGGTTCGATCCCAGACGACCGCATGTGGGATTTGTGATGAACAAAGAGCGCAGGGGCGGGTTTGTTCTTGGTTCTCCGGTTTCCTCCGCCATCTCATTTCACCAGTGCTCCATCTTCATTCCATGTATTATCAGTGTCACCGCCTGCAGTGCCATATGTAGTAAATACACCCACCAGATCCGGTCAATAAAGGGTTGTTGATTAAATGTTGACTTCATGAACAATGCATTTAAATAACTTTTTCCTTGAAACAAGCTAACAATAATTACAAAGGTAAACTGAACAATAATTTTATTTTACCATATCTGTTTATACATGAATTCCGGCCGTCTTTGCAGCCGTACACTTCGTTGTCACGCTATCAAAAAACAATTCCTTATTGTGTGTTTTCAGTGAAACAAGCATGTCTTTTTCTACCGATAGAAGAGCCAAGTTGTTCAGGTGAATTTGTCCTTGTGTTACCCGTAAATAAAATTATATTCGTTTCAAGGCTGATAAACTCCTTTGTACACTTGCAGTAGTTCACCTTACACATATCAAGTCTATTTGAACAGACTTGCTAGAAAATTTGAGGTGAATATAAAACTTCCAACTCGTTTTTCAAAGACAGTATATCGAAATAGGAAACATGGATCTCTCGGTTCACATAACACATTTGTTGGAAAACGTTTATCGTAACTCACAAAATGTTTAAAATCCAGTAAGGCCAGAAACTGTAACTGTCTCTGTGATTCAGACCTTAATTTAGTCCGAGTTAGTAATGTGTCCAGGGCTCGCAGAAAATCGTTAAATACGAAGAATGGGCTTCACCTTCACGACAATTTCTCTTTCTAGGCCTTTCTTCGTCCTCATCATTAGCACTGCTCATAGTTTCTGACTATATTTTTTCAAATCCTAGGTTTCTAATTGTTGATCTCCAATGTCTATCCAAGGCTGTGACTAAATACGCTAAAATCGCAAAACCCGTCGTATTTTAGGGCGTTTTCTCAGTTGCAAGCATCAAGCATGGCCAGCAATAAAGTTTATTTAATTCGCATGAACCAGTGCGGGCTACACATACTTATAATTGTTTATATCAAATTACCATTTCTAAGGATTCTAATTTTTTACCTTCTGCTCACACTGCAAGTGCGTAAGAGCTGGAGTATGCCTTCCCTGTTTTACTATCACTAACTTATCCTCGTATTTCAACCGCGAGTATGGTCGTTTTACTAATTGTTTTATTAGGTATACATTGTTCATCCATTTCGAAGAATTAGTACTAGCAGCTGTATTAGTACACTGTACACTATGAAATAAATAATACTAATACAGCTGTTAAAGACCGTAACAATCGCACAATATTAAAAAGAGAGCGTTCTTGCCAACTCCAAGCTAGTTGTGTCCAGACGGCACATTTCGGAGATGCTCGTATGGGTATAATACGTCTCAATCTAGTTCCATCCTGTTGTAAACATCTGGGCGGGAAGAGAGACAGAGACAGAGATCTTGGGACAGAAAACGGTTAAGCTGTTGATTGGTTTGGCGAAGATAATGGGCGTTTTCTTTTATTTGCATACGTACGACAAACCCCTCCTTTAAGTACAGTATTGTAAGTAGTTTTCTGATCACTGCTCTGCGCGAGCTCATTTCGGACACAGAAAAGTATGCAAATGTTTCGATTCTTATAAACGTAAATAGGCCCACATTTTATCTTTCTACTTCACATCCCAGATAGATGTGTTCTCGGCTCGTGACTTCTGAAGGGAATATATACATAATAGTATACTATATACAGATTAGACAGAAGACAGGTGAAATTATACACACTATTAACGTATTATGTTAAATTAAGCTGCATTTTACTTAACAATTACTAAAGGACACTGCTATTATATATTTTTGCATTCCTATACCAGGCAACCCTCTCGCAACGAGGTCTGTATCGAGTTGAATGCTGATTAAGATGTTTTTGTTTATAGTGTGGGGTTGCTTCTGATATGGTATTTCCTGTACATCTCGCGGACCTCACACGACCAAGGACACTAATGTATATACAATTTAAAATCAGTAAGCTTTTCATCATGGAGCAGACTGGTGCTTCAGCCGAAATGAAACACAATCGAGGCAAACCTTTAAAAAGTGGTGAGAGGCGAATGATCGCGCATTGTTTCGCAGTGCTTTAAGAAAGAAACACGGAGTCGTCTATAAAAACATTGAGAAAGAAACTGGTGATCTTGGTGTTTCCGCAAGTAGTGTACACAGTGTTAGAATGGAACAGCAAGCATCCGGAACTCTAAGAACACCGGGAAAATCACGTAAATGCAAACAGCGCGTGGAGAAATACGATTTTGCGAAAAGTGCTATACGCAGTAAAGTTCATGGCTATTTTTTCAGAAATGAACCGCCGACTCTAAACAAAACTTTGCATGCGGTAAATTCTGACACGGACTTGCCGAATTTTTCACGAAGTACTCTCCACTGTTTGCTGATAGATATTGGATTGAAGTTTCAAAAGCGAGGGGGAAGTCAGTTATAGTGGACAGAGAGGAAAGAATCCGATTAAAGGGGGGGGGAAAGCATTTTCTATCGTAGCAACCTGAAAAGTGTTCAAGAATTAAGTTGTCAGGCACGTAGTCAGTTATTTACATGACGTAAAACGTCAATTGCCACATAAAAGAGTTAACAGCATATTAAATAGCAACTTTGAACATACAATATATGTATAAACAAGGAATCAAACAAATACGTAGTAAAACTACACAACACAGAAACAAGACATTGCTACGAAGGTTAAGTTCCTTGGGTTTGACATAACCTGAACTGATACTACCATTACCAACAATTAGTCATTCATCCAGATAACCCTGAGCATTATAGAGAATTTCCATAAATACAATTACCTATAACTACCAGAATTAGCAATTAAGCTGTACAAAAAAATCAAATGTACTACACGCATATGACTTTCTCAAGTCATTTTTGTACAAAGTGTTTATGTTAATCGAGATAAATTTTCAAAATAAAAGTCATATATTACAGGATTAGGGGAATAGAGTAGGCTTTAAGCGCTAGTCAATTTCTTTCAGAGTGGATCAGTAAGTAGTAGCTTTGAAATTTCGTTCTCTTTGCATGGACAAGAGAAACAAAATCTAATGTGTTGCAATCACATGACTTTTTCTACCCATTCCACAATAAACTATTCTTTAAAGTGCTTATTCTTTTATCTACGTCATGTTAATCGAAACACACATTTGTAGAAATGCTTTTATTAGACATTTCACTGTACACTGGGAATAGGGCGATATGTCCTGATTATACATAGGTATTACTACAAACATGTTTATATGTATACGTAATTTTATCGTCATTAGCAAGTGAAAATTTGAAAACTTTGTGCAATGAAAAAAGAAGAAAAAGATAATAGATGAAATATCTGGATAGACGCTACAGCTCGTAAACTGTTTTTACTGTCGATTCTTTTCGCATGTTAAAATGAGTTCTCTCTCAGTAAATTTGGTTGCTAGAATTTTTAAAGCACAGACGAAACCTGTAATAAAATGTGTAATGAAACTATTTCTGCCAACACATAATTAAATAATAACAGGAAGCGGAAAGAAAAACTAGCTCATGTGTGAATAATTTGTAGAACAGACCTCATCTGCGATTGGGCTAAGCTTTGCAGAGTTTTGATACCTAAACAACCCAGAAATCTAAAATAGTACAATTTATATGCAAAAAGCAGATTATCAAATATCCTGTTCTCAAAGCAGAAATCATACCAGAGACCCAAGCGGTAAACTAGGTCTGATCCTAGTACACGCGGCTAACATGGAAGATTGCGCATTTAGTCCAGAAACTAAGAAACATAATTTACCAGTAAATTTCTCAATACACGTGAAGTTTCTCTGCAATTCAAGAAATTTATCTACTGTCATAATTGGACAAATTTTTGCCTGTTTCTGTGGTATATAGGGCTCTGCAGCAAATGCAAATATCAATAAAATAAGGAGAAAACTTAAAACGGGTCTTAACAATGTTAGTTGGTTCGTTAGCAACGCTACTATTACAGGGATTTTCAGGTTTCTAGAGTACTCGAAGTTCTTAATAAGCACTACACGAAACTCCATCTGACTTACATTGTTCATCCCAATATATCAGTAACTCAAATTTCAAGAGAGGTGCCTCGTCCTGGAGAAGAAAGAAAATTAAAACGAAACATACTGATAATCCAATAAAAATGGCATTGTCCTCGCATTAAAATAACCTTACAGACTCCCTATTCTGCTTACAGTTTTGCTTAAGTAATTTAATTGAGCTTTCAAGCTCATGATTGTCATTACACCTTCGGTCTCAAAAAAGCTTTAGTTAACTTCCGTTCACAGAAAACTATTAGCATTCGTATTACAGAAGATGGTGCCTCAGTTGGTTAGAAGCTGGCCTACTGATTCTAAGGTCGCGGGTTCAAATCCGGCCCAGTTCTATGGTTTCTAAGGGTGCTTAAAAAGTCGCTCCATGTCAGTAGATTTACTGGCATGTAAAAGAACTCCTGCGTGACAAAATTCCAGCACACCGGCGACGCTGATGTGATCCTGGCAATTGGCAGCGTCGTTAAACAACAAAATATTAAATTAAATATTATTACCGACTACAGTCAGAAGCCTCAGGAGTGTGTTTGCAACTACTGCCTTCACAAGAATTTTCGCGAGTCACCATGAAAGAACATAGCCTTGTTATTGGCATGACATCCAGCTTTCAAGCGATTCCATAGTAGCTAGGAGATGGCATGCAAGATGAAATTATTTTCTATATGATGCAAGAATATCTCTGCCTGTACAGGGCTTCAACTACGGAACGGAGTTGTGACTACCAGAGTAGGATTTTCATATTCTGAGGATTCTTGTCCCTCGCATTAGAAATCTCATGCATACAGATGACGTCAGCTGGCTGTGGGACCAATAAAACATGCCGAAGTCCCCCCTCATCCTTGTCAGCTCGAGGTTCAGCAACCCTCTTGGGAACATCCTGCTGCGGATCCCACCCTGCTAATTGACTGCCAATTTGAGTCACGCCTGTAAGTAAACTTCTCTGACAAGTACATGGCAAAAAATGTCCCTTTCTACATGTAGCCTCATTTCTGGCTCGCCCTGGGCAAACATTCTGTGTCCACTTTAGCAGCACCATTACCCGAGCTGCTGAGTATTACTTACATCTGCAAATGTAAGGCCTGCCAACTGGGCGATTTCATTCATTTTGGAATCACTTCGGAGAAGTCTGCAACAGTTTCATTTTGAATCGCCTATATTATAATATACTGTCATGATGAGAGTACTATCATGCTTTGTGATAACCAAGTTAGTCATGGCAGATGCCCCGGAGAATTCAGTTTGAAAGTGTAGAGATGACTCCCTGTAAACGAGATAGGTACAACGAAGATGTTAGCACTACCCTTTCACTTACATGTTTCCAGAAGAATGGTTTGAAACATACAGATTTTAGTTCCTTTTATACACATATGTGGTGTGAAGCCAGAGATGATACCAGACCTTGTCACGCAGCATTTAAAAATGAAATATATACACCGTGTTCATTTTTAAGCGTGCCTTTTCTTTCCAATCTATGACCTTACGGTGAAGCGAGTCTACGGTCACCTATAAATGCACATCTGCGCAGCACCATCTAACAATGTGTGGTTGCGGTATTTCTTTCAACATCGTCAGTTGAATCGGTGGTTGGTGTTAGGTGAGCATAATAAGAGTATTTTTCAGTTGCTGCTGTCGCCGTAGCGACTATTTTCAGAATTTATAAGGCTGTACCATGAGGGCGCCCCTCAAACCTGTCTGCATGACAAGGAAACAAGTGTTCTAATCTGTGAGTAAGATGCGGTATATCGCCGCTGGTAGAGCGCAATTTGAACCTGACAGTACAGTATCATCCCTACATGTTGGAGTGCCATTTTTGAACCGGAATGCTGAATGAAGGGATGAAAGTCATCAGCACCATATGAACCGCTGCATTGCTGAGTTTCTGGACAGGTATCCAGAATTCCAACAGACCTCGAAAGATCAAGTTAATTGTTAAAAGGTAACCACGATTATTTTACAGAACATTATTATGGCATGACGTATATAAATGATAGATAGGTAGATATACAAATTTTTGGTGCAAAACAGATATGCTAGTAAACCAAATCCTAGGTAAAACTACGTGTTTTACTGTGCGTTTTATTCAGATAACTATTTTGTTGCCGTTGTTTTCCTTGATAAGTTTGTACTCTCAATTTCGCTGTCGGAAAAGCTTCCAATAAACCACCGGAAGAAACTATTGTTGCGCGCTCTATGGAAAGCTTCGTGAAGACAAAGCGCAGCCCCAGGAGCTCCTAAATACCGGACCTGACACTGTGATTCAAGATGGCGGCCTATGTGGTGGGAACTACTTGTAAACAACTCGTCTACAGGCTACGATTTCAACGCAGTAAAATAAAAATGTGGTGTAATAACACGCCTATTTTGTGAATATGGGCTGTGTTAAACACAAAAACACTGTCTTAAACATAAACTCAAGTTAACAAAAAAGAATGACATTTAATATTAAACGATAAACCATGGGCAATGAAATATATAACCTCAAATATCATTCATGCAATCTACAGGTTTACATGCCATTATGTAACTGCATTACACACTCAAATTACAAACAAGATAGACAAAACTGCAAGCAGCATGTTACTTAAAACAGAAGTGTTGACAGTGAGTTGACTCAGAATTATTAATCATTGTTTACACTGTTTTTCACATTTGTACAATGTGCATAATGTTATATACCTACACAAAACATACTATAATGGATGGCTGATATACAAATGCTATTTAGAATGACCTAAAGCTACCTACTGAATTCAAAACCTTTAGGGTGAAATTTTGCTTTTACTATTACTGAGAACTTGATTACTCAGTTTGCAACAACATATTACTCAGCACTTCAGGACACTTTATTTTACAGGGGGAATCCACAAAAGCAGATGAAATATTAAAAATAATAACTGTAAAACAGCACTGTAAATGAAATACATGAAATACGTAATCTTAAATCAGTATTGTAAAGCAACATTGTGTTAGCTTAGATTAGGTTAGTTTTGCATATGAGTGGGGTGACAGGGTCCTGTGTTATCGAAATATTTACAATTTGGGTAGTGTTTATGCAATCATTTCAACGTAAATGCATTAATCAATCATTGTAGCATATATTACACTCGTTTATGCACATTTATTAGCTAAATATCCGCCGCATAAGCGAAATAAAACCACTTCATCGACCGTACGAAATTTTCTCATAAATAAAACACGAAGCTTGAGCGCACAATAAAACTTACAAGATCGTAATCAGCAATAAAAACTGCATCCATTGCACTATGTTTCATTCGTTTTCTCGAGCGGACGATTTTGTAAATATTTACCAAACTTTGCTATAGTCTACAGTTTTACATGCAGCAACATAACACATTTCTTCTAAACTACAGCTACACATTTAAATTACAAAGACAAAAGATAATGTACAAATATGAGCAGCATACTACTTACATGAAACAAACTGTTGGTGTTGCAGATGCCACTAATTGAATTCACTCGAAATTATTGTCTTTCACTATTCACACTATTCACCATGTTATATACACACCGGCAACTAATACACATAACGCTGCAATTTATTGTAATTAAATACTGAATTTAGAAGCTTTATGTTGTAATTTACCTTTTGTTTTAACTGAAAGTTTCTGATTTTTAATTTGCATCCGGGAATGCAACAGTTACGGTGCATTGTCGTGTTTGAGGTTAGGTTGTAGTATGGCAACATTAATATACACTACTGGAACAGTTTTTCTTCAACAACCTCTCACCACTGTAATCGTGACACAAATTGTACTTGCAAACAGATAAATTAACCACACTATACGGCTAATGTAGCCATAGTCCTAGATGGAACACAATAAACATGAACACGTGGATAGCACACGGCACAATCAAAACGTTATTACATTTATTCCCGTTCCCTATACTGCCCAAATAAAACTTTTGAAACACTCGCTTTGCTAATATGAAGACAAACTTACATAGGAATTATTATAAGAAACAATAACTCGAAGACATAGAAAATAATACGAAAAACAGCGTGTGGAAACACCTCAGAAATCATCGCCACCAGCCGACGCCATTTTTGTACAACTTAGATGGCAGTGTCAGGTCCGTTAATCTAGAAGGTCCTGGCAGCCCTGGAAAGCTCTAGTAAGTTCCCCTACAACATTCGGTCTACTGCCAGTCTACATACTGATACCTGTTTTCTTCAACTTGCTGGAATTAAAGGCACGCCGGACAGTAGAGGGTCATGCGCGACCATTAAAGGTACAATTACAAATGAACACATGCGCGCGCGCGCGCGCGCACACACACACACACACACACACACACACACACGCACGCACGCACGCACGCACGCACGCACGCACACACACACACACACACACACACACACACACACACACACGCACCTCACTGCTATACAAGTTTAGTATTGGTAATCCAGTACTGCTAAAGCCAAAGTTTTGTATTAAACTGTTTATATCAGAAACAGAACCAAGAATTTTGTGAGTATACTTAGGCATATAGTTATCAAGTAGACTAAAAGATGAACAGGACCTAAGATGTTAGATGAAGATATAGCAATGACAAGATGTATGAAATAGACAGGTGTCGTAAAAATCGTGTAGTTATCAACTTGTAAGACACAAATTCCCTGAAAACGCAATGATCGTTGAAAATATTTTGGGAAGATGGCAAGTGTTTATATGTTCAATATGACTTCTTTAATTTAAGTCTTGGTGCACTGAGCAAAGGACAAGAGGAACGTTTTAACTAATGTATTAAGTGCGGAAAGAAAATAAAGACCAAAATAACTTTAAAGCAACGGGAGATAACTGTTCCATTCTTCACTGAAATAATATGCCAAAAACATTACCAAGAGGAAAGGCAGAGAGCATAGAATCACCATTAAAATAATAGTAATGGAATTTAATTAAATTTGAGTTGTTAGTTTTCATTATTTAATAGGTTTATAAGCCAATGTTTTGAGAAAAAGTATTAATTGCCGAAAATATTAATGATTGAAAGTTGATAAATAGGTAATGGTAATTATTTAAACTTTTTTCTTCAAACTCATGAGGAAGGAAGCAATAATTCCTAACTGTAAGATTACTTATAAATGTAGCACAAATCTTGAAATAGGTTTTAAGTAGCCCTCCGCTTGCAGCTCGATGTTAAGTCTTGAGACGTAAGCACCTGGCGGTTTTTAAATGGTCACAACAATAAGTGTTTGCTCAAACGTAGCTATATACTTAAGCTAAAGTATACACAACTGTACAGGACTACAGAAAATCCAGTATTCGCTTTTTAAAACCTATGAAGGTACATGTATCTTAGGGTATGGTGGAATGCAGCGGCACATCCCTTTCACTAAAAGTAACACCGTCACACTTCTACTTTCAATACACTCAATATAGTAAGTAGAAAAGGTATTGAACTTCATCCAGATATTTGATCAAGCTTTCATGGAAATACACCTTTTAGATCCAGTGAATAACACCTAAACGTTTCTCTCCCACCTTCCTAGAGTAGAGTAAATATTGTATTCCACCCAAAAATTCGGTATGGTGAGTTCACAGGAAACATGCGTTTTGGGAATCACTGGCCCCTAAATGCAATTTTAAAGAAGGTCTATGTGTTAATGAGAGAGAGAGACAGACACGCAGACAGAAACGTAACTCACAAATGAAACTTCGGATAAATCTTTCATGAATGTGAATCAAAGATGTTCAATAAAATACATCCACTGGAACTAACTTTTACATGGAACGTTTTTCGTTATTTTTCAATTTCTCAAGAACTTACTATTTGAATTACTATGGCATAGGTTTAAGATATCTGCATGGCTAATAAAATGTCCCGAATTTTTTGTGAACACCTGAGAAGTCACGTTCATTTTAAATGGCTTATGACTTTGCGTAATGTAATACGATTCTTATTTCTCCCCTCATAGATCCACTGGAAACTATGAGTGATTTAAGAAATACTTTGTTTTTCCCCTGATTCCTCTCAACATGTAAACCAAGTCTGTATTGCTTAATATGAGATTGTTTCTAGTCAAAAATTTATGCAAGTAAAGAATTGCTTTATATAGGAATACTGTAATATACAAGCGGCTGTGAGTAGCAGTAATGGGTAGACTTTCTTACAGAAAGTTGCTAATAATGAGGTCTATGAAGTATGTGCACACAGTATCACTAAGCTGAAGCGGCGCGCTCAAATGGTTATAAAAGAGAAACCATAGATCTTCCCACTGCTAGTAATGCATTTTCTACCCGCAAGGTTGGAACTCAAGGGTGATCCATCTCAGAGGCATACTTTTTAAAAAGTGAGTACGTTTTCTGAAACTTTATGAAACTGTGTATCTTACAGTATATGTAAAATATATTTTTGAACAAACACCAAGCATGATGATTCATCTTACAACCCACTTTATTCAGTAGCATGCATATGGCTACTCTAAATGTTTATATTGAACCCTTTTGCCATGTTTTACACGCTTGACAACATTTTGGCATACGTTTTGTTTCATTAACAAGCAAAAATGCGTGCCCACCCTCAAGTTACGGGTATATTAAATTAATAATGCTCACATAAACTGCATATTTAACATTAACGCTATTATGAATGTAGTACAAAAATCAACGAGCTACTATTTGCAGCTAAAAAAAAAAAAAAACCGGCGAAGTGCTAATGGTCGAAAAGGCGTGAATTAAAAGCGTACTATAGTATAAATCATTGGGAAGTCAATGAATGCGTTCCCAGTACCATAACAGTTAAATTGTATTTAAATCTCGGAGTGGAAGTTAACAGCTAAATGATTTTCTCTGCCCTTTGTGTTTTCATAGGGCTTCTATGGAACATTCAGATAAAATTGTTTTCCCATCTATTCTAAGCTAGTTAGGATAAATACCTTAGTAGAAACAGCTCATTTAAGCAGTAGTTTACTGTACATAGGAGAATGAGACATAAAGGGTTTAATCTCCGAATATAACTAACCTCCTGAGAATGGAAAAGCAGCTATGTTCATCATATTCATTATGTTCAACAGCACCAGCAAACACATGCGCTTTAAATTCCTGCAATAAAACAATAGAAACTTCAATACCTACAGCAACACAAACGAACACTGAAACACAAATATGTGTCAAAAATTAAAAGACCACTTTTATTAACAAGCACGCCTTCCAGTAAAAAACGTTTTGAAGAGGAAGAAAGTTTCTCAGACATAAGTTTGACCAACTTTTCGGTGAGGGAGAAAACACGATTCATTCCAGTAAAAAGGAAGAAACATGAATACAATAGTATTTGGAGGACCTCCTCGAACCTGCTAAAATTAATACAAAAATCTTCCAAAGAATATGCACTCAGCTTCATTCACCCAAATAGTTCGAGAACTCAGTTGGTTGTTTATCCAGGAGTTTTCACTTATACTGCTCACAAAAGTTAAAGACATGTGAACGCTGGCCAATGCTCAAGCAGAGCGCTGTTGCCAAGCGTAGTGCGTGTACCGCCAGAGGCTCTGTATATTAGAGCGCGTGAGATGCATGTACACATTCGGCAGCGCTGGTAGGAGGGGCAAGCTTAGGATTCGCTGGAGTCTGCAGTACGGCCCGCCTCCATATGCCTTTAACTTTTGCGAAGATTATAAACGCATAAATGACATCAATGCACTAATTGTTACACATAGGAAATCGTATTCTCATGGCATAGAGCGCAACATAAAAAATATAAATTCCATGCCTGAAAAGAAACTTCTGGCAGCAGTGACATCAAAAACTGTAGATTTAGAATAAACTTCCCATATCACTCAAAATAAATGATACATTAAAAACAATAATTAATATATTACAATGGAATTTTAATGGTCTTCGAACCCAATTTGAAGAATTACAGGTACTAATCAATGATAACTCACCAGTACTAATCAATAATAACTCACCAGTAATAACTCATCAATAACTCTCGAAACTCTCAAATCCTGCTCGACACAAACCAACTACCTCAGCCTTGACCGAACTATATCTCTTCTTCCTTCCAGTTTTCCAGTGAGAATCCTCTTAACACTAATTTTTACATCAATACACTTAAACGCTACACTGGTTAAAACAGAAACAGATTAAATTGTTCACATGCTCATGGAGGCATAGCGAAAATCTACCCCGCAAAGAAATTCCAATTCCAATTCCAACTGATCTAGAAGCTGTTGCTATAAGCAATTTCTCCGACAACTGGTATATCAACCCATGCAAGGTAGCAGTTATTCACATATGGCTCAAAAAACGGATCTTGGATGTGGATGTGCAGTGACCACAGACACCAGCTGCATTGCTCCCCATCACATCTGTGACAAGTTTTCCAACTTCTCCTGCGAACTATTGGCTATCAGAGAAGCACTATCAAATAACATCTCATTAAACATATACTGTACTTTTTACTGCTTTCGAAAGATCTCCCCAAGCAATAATAGATAAGATTCACGCAGCACTCCCTGGTTCATAATATTTATCGCCTCTTCCAGATCATTTTTGCTAAGGGTTTCTGGATCGCATCATATCTTGACATCACCTGTAATAAAGTAACGGATCCCATCGGTAAAACAGCTGTTCTACAAAACTCCCGTTGATTGCTCCATTAAATTTCGTCACACAGATTTAATATCATGCCTCAAGGAAACGCTGCTCAACAGTTAAGAATTCATTGAATTCACTGGTTTTATTCTGCCGATAGCATTTACATAGCTCGGAATAACGAAGTTAAACCTTTTCCTTGTAACGCGAAACCAAATCATATAAACCAAGATTCGCATAGTTTGTTCAATTTAAAAAAACAGCCCAACAGCCCATGAAGGGCCAAGGCTTGCCGCCCAGACGCTGCCTCCCCTACCTCTGCCCATAGGCGTCATTGGTGAGATGCAGTACTGGAGGGTGGTATGTGGTCAGCGTACCGAGCCCTCTCAGCCAGTTACGCGGCCTTCTCGACCTGGGGCCGCTATTTCTCCATTAAGTAGCTCCTCAGTTGGTCCCCCGGGATCAAACGAGGCTGAGTGCACCCCGTGCCAGACCGCCCAGCGAGGGAAAAATCCCCATGCTGGTACCGGGGATCGAACACGGGTCCTCAGCGCCAGAGGCAAGAGCGCTACCAACTATGCTACGGAGGTGGCCATAGCTTATTCAATATTTACTCATATTCATCTCATTACTGAAGATGAAACACCTAAATGTCCACTCTGACCTGTTCCCTAAGCAATAGAACAGATGGTCACAAAATACCGACATATCGACCTCAAGAGAAGATATATGGAGTCCTCGAACTCTCTAGAGCAATTGAAAATCCGTCAGTGTATTTCAAGCTGAAGCTATTTCTCAGTGACACTAAATAAAGTGTAAATCACTCGTATCATATGCTGTATTAACCATTAAATACAGCTACTGTCTCACTGATAAACTGTATTATCACTCACAATAATATTACTAGTGTCCTCAACATAAATGACAACTGTATAGCTTGCTACTTACTGCAAAGGTTGCTATACGGCCTAATACGTTTTAACTACTATAACTTTATAAATACACTAATTAAAAGAAACGCTCAGCGCAACCGGTAGATGCATACACGCGAAAGCGTTAAAGCAGTACTTCTACGGACAGGTGGATACACGGAGTAGAGAAATCACTTAGCAAGAACGCAAATATTGATATTCCAGTAATGAAGATGGCTCCCCTTGTTCATTCAAATCTTCAGAAAGTCTCCCTCCGCACGTTACCACGTTAAAAAGTTCCTCACCCTCCCTCCGATTAAATCGATATCGACGTGGAAATGCCTTCAATATGCACATCATTTGCATAGTTCAATATAAAGAACCCCTTTTTTCCATTCTTACTTTCTTCTTTGCATAAATTACATAAAAAGGGCGGCTAAAGTGAGGGCTAGAGTTTGACATCTTGAAGGCTAGGAGAATTAAAATCCTTTATCTCGTTAAAGGAACGTTATGAGTTTACAGAATCATCCACATCAAAGTAAATACAGCGGCAAAATATATGCAAACTTGGTATCCAATCTATACCATTATGAGAATGTAGTGCTTGAATAGTGCAATTGATTTTTTCTTCTCTTTCATTTTCCTTATTGTACTTTCCGACCAAGGATGTTCACCATCCTGCGAATTCTGATCCAATTAAAAATTACGAATACGGAAATCAAGTTCCATCAAAATTATTTTTGTGGTTGAAAGAATACATTTTCATGGCAGGTTAATAATAGACCCTTCACAAAACTCAAACCAAAACCATGAAGAAACGTAACAAAGATAATTAATCTCTCTTGTTTACTGTGTAAAAGGATTATGAGTTACCTTTAATTAATAAGGTACGCGATCTGCTGTGGATTATCGTGAATTGTGTGATTTCTTGTCGCTGCTCGTTTCCAACGACTCAACCGCTTTTAGTTCATATGTAAAATCACTGACGAAGTCTCTCCTGGAACGTAAACAAGAACGTGATAACCGAGTGGGATAGCTCAGGTGGTAAAGTCTGTGGTCCGCATTTGGGAGGTCGCGGACTCGATCCCCATGGCCGACCTTCCAAACCCAGGGGTTTTTTCGGAAGTTTCCCCAGGTCGTCAGGCGAATGCTGGGAAGAATTTTTATATCCTTCGAATTTCCTGTCTCTCCATTTCGTTACATTAATAATTTCATTTCACCCTTCATCCCTTTAGGTTTCTTTGAGGATTGGAAGCATCGGCGAGCGTCGCGGCAGCAGCACGGCAAGGGGAACAAATGCGCTCAGGAAATCTCGTTCTTCCCGGATTGGAAGGCGAGCCTACTGGTTTCTGCCCCCCCCCCCCTCCCATGGGATGGTACAAGCCCGAGGGTGGGAGGAGAGCTAAGCCAGTATCCGCCGGATGCTTCTAACTGGGAAAATGTAGGGACCCTGCTCTCTGCTCTGCTGTGACAACGTTCCGCCCGCCCAGGATCCATTCGCCTCATCCATCCTTCCGGGGGGTGCCCCGTTAGGGGCGTAGGCACAAAAGATCGCCTTTCGGTCGAGGTGCAAGTCCCCCTTCACACGCTGTCAGAGTCAAGAACAAGAACATCATAAAGTTCAACTGTGTTCACACACACTTGGGTAATTGCTCTTTGTTTTCCTAAAACGTTTTAATTTAATACTCTTTTTGACGACTTCTTTTGAAGAAAATATGGAATGAACAGGAAAAGCCAATGGCTGTATACTTTATGACATGTTTGATGATACTGTAAGTCAGGCCTGAGCAACTGGTATTCTCTGGCCTTACAGTGATACTGTATGTTTAACAGGTAAAAGAAATGGTCGCTCAAGCTATTCCGTGAGTTGTCCAGGCCTGTAGTAAATGCTAAGAGGGATTTAGTCTTGGTCACAAAGGTCGCAAGATTGCGCTTTAGCAAACACTCCGCAGTCATACTCTTAGCCTATCACCGAAAATCTTTTTCATAGTACTTATGTTTGTGAACTAGGTTGCTATTAACAGTAGCATGTGATATTTTCGACTACATTGTGCGCCTTCGGAATACGGACTCTGAAGGAGAATCCAGCAATAAAGAATAAAGTAACACATATTAGGCAAGGCGTTAACATTTAACAACAAAATAATATGTCGCCCTGTTGGCGCCACGTGCTTGGAGCCCCCACTCCTCTCCCTCCTTGCAGCCGTTAGCGCGGCAAATGTTATTTACCTCTTTTGTTTATGATGGAGAATTTAGGTTATGGCGATTATGACGAAACTGAGGAACTCAGTTATCCTGTTTTGAGTATATATTATTATATATTTTAGGGACAAATTGTTCAACAAGCTAAAGGCCTTCTCAGTAAAACCGTTTTGAATGTCAAAGTATCTGTTAATAGGTGAGTTATTACTAGAAACGTGTTTCTTGTTTCTTTCTTTCTTTTCATAAACAATAACACGAGTGATTGTCAGTCTATCTAGAGAATTTGAGTATCTCGAGTTGCATTTATTAAGACTATTTCACGAATTAAAGGATGATATAGCCAATGGAATGTTATTTAAATGCTGTATTGTAATTACGAGCCTCTTAAAAGAAACATGCAGCAGACGTACATATATCAGCCTCTACTGGCACGGCCTACAAGATTATCATATTGATGCTCCAATCTTATAAGATGTTGGCAATGTTAGGAGTTGAAGAAGTATCTGCTGTTAATTTCTCTGCTTCGTTCAATACAAAATTTGTCAAACTAATTCCAAACATATTTCCAGTTGTACTGTGTTCTAAGGTTTCCCCTCATCGAATTATTTACTGCATTTCAGCATTAGATGGTTCATCGAAGCGAGAGTCAGTCAGTTTTAACATTTGAATAGTGGCTCTGTAGCGTAAAATTACGTAGGATGGATGGGTGGAATGGGGGAATGGGTGTGATGGGATGGGATGGGATGGGATGGGATGGGATGGGATGGGATGGGATGGGATGGGATGGGATGGGATGGGATGGGATGGGATGGGATGGGATGAGGATGGGATGAGGATGGGATGGGATGGGATGGGATGGCCGAACGGTTAGACCACTCTCCTCTCATCAAGATTGCCCAAGTTCGATCCCAGGGTAGCGCACGTGGTAGGTATTTGTGTTGGACAAAACAGCGATACTTATTTCACCACCTGCTCCATCATCACCTTTCCTTTCATCCGTTTCACCCTCATTTCACACCATCCCTCATTCTCATACCAGGGTTAGGGATGATCGCTTATCCTGGCTAATCTCTCTCTCTCTCTCTCTCTCTCTCTCTCTCTCTCTGATCCGGACTTTGTTCTTTCGACAAGCATCAGACCCAAGACGCCCACTTTCAAGTCTTGGAGGGTGTAAGTCCTCCATACGAGAAAGGTGAAGAAGAACAAGAACAAGAAGAAGAAGATTGGAAGAGAAACCACATCCATCAGAATATCCGAAGCCTACAACGCCCGAGACATGGGCCACAATTTGAAAAACGGCCAGCTTGCCATCCCCTCAGCATAATAAGCGATGGTTTCAATCATCCTGCATTTCCGATGAAATTTTCATATACAACTATAGGGGTTGTATGGAAAACTTGCTCTACCTTGGGTACCGAAGCGATAGAAAAAC
Source organism: Tenodera sinensis (assembly GCA_030765045.1). Classification (NCBI taxonomy): domain Eukaryota; kingdom Metazoa; phylum Arthropoda; class Insecta; order Mantodea; family Mantidae; genus Tenodera; species Tenodera sinensis. The sequence goes on from CM060962.1 coordinate 117,727,908, forward strand.
TGAAAGCGCGGACTCGCGGAAGATAATTTTCTGACTTAATGCAGGCAGGAATTTGTATGCGATAGTCAATACAAATAACGTGGTCGAGAAAGTGACTCGCTTGTTTCCAAACCTAAATTCGGAACGCGTCTTGCAAATTGTGCAAGTATCCACCGAGGTACCAATTTCTTTCCACGAATTGATTAGAGACACGTAAGTCGAATATCGCAGCTCATGGCTAGGCAAAGTTTCCTCAATTGATAGCGTGGAACCCTCGGCGAAGGGGAGCCAAGGAAAAGGGAGAGGGCAGGATACATGGACTCAATATTTTCAATGACTTTTTCTTGCCGATCCCAACCCGGTCACGTAGACCTCAGTTCATGGTTTTCGAGATCGTACCAAAAGGGAAGGCTACCGACTCCAACAAGAAACGCTCATTCTGCTGGTCAGCAGTGATGCCTAATTCTTTCACGCGTTTGTCACTACATTAGCTGTCTTATCAGCGGTGTCAGCACAGACTGTCTTACACAAGACAAGACCTCAAATGCATTGTAAGAAACCTACATATCTCGGGAACACGACAAACTAGAACTACTTCTGCATAAGTCTAAAACGAGTGACACGCCAGTTCCTAATAAATCCTGCAATGTCTTCAGGTCGACTAGGTCGATATAGATCTGCTTGCCTAGTGTTAGGATTACTGGCCTTCTGTTTAAAAAAATCGGATCCTAGTAACAATAAGTACTTCTAGTAAACAAATAAAAAAAAGGGATCTGACGTTGAAGATTGTAAAAAAGACAAATATAGGTAGATTTCTGTTTTGATAAATGTTAGTAATTACCCACCAGCGATGTCCAACATTTGCGAAAAAGGGGAGGTTGGTTAGATTTAAGGGCACTCAACTGCTAGGTCATCAGTGAAGGGGCCTTTGGGTTTATCTCCTTCCACTATACGCGGACTTTGCCACTCTGTAATCTCAGCCGTGCATTGTGTTGCACTGGCAGTTTGGTTACGTGTACGTTGCGTTTGATTTACGAAAGTACTTTTAAATCTTATGCGATAAACATGTGTTCATTAATGACTTGTTTGGTACTGCTTACGTTTAAGAAGTCTATCAATATTTGGCAACAAAGTGGATGTGCATAGCCTTAGAAGATACACCAAGTAATCGTCGCGTAACTATTGCGATACAGACTTTCAATATAGTTCAATTTGGAGAAACTCTGTTCGCAAATATATTATATATATAGTTACACTCACTCTTATACACACTGCTCTTGCAAATGCTTATTTCTCTGTCTACTACATTTTAATCGACAAACATTTTTCAGAAATTATCTTATTGCTAATTTTTTATAGCTGCAAGGGGAATATGGGAGCACAGTAGGCTTTAAGCGATAGTAAACTGTTTAACTGTTCTAAGCGATGCCTTTGAAATTCTGTTCTATTTGCAAGGCCACGAGCTAAAAAACCCAATAAAATATTTGTATTTCACAAAAGCATAAGTATTGGCAAATTCAAATAAATAATAAAGAACATCTTGGAAATGGTTCACTCAAAGTAAAAAAAGAAGTATTTGACATAAATTGTGTGTTTTAACCAAACTCACATTTTTATTTAGTAAGCTTTCGTCCCTCTATTACTGTTTACCATTTATGTAAAAATTATCCAGAATGAAGAGATATTCTGAGGACATTCCCAGAAAATTTAGGTTTTGACTTTGTAACTGTCATGGAATCGCTTGTTTGTGTACGTAACTGGATACTGACTGAGTCTACACGTGATTGTCCCTCCTACTGAAACAGGAGGTGGGGAAAAACAACTGATTACTTAAGCGTCTCCAAAGAGGGAAGGTTGAACATGACTGTTATACACTATTGTATACAGGATGGAAGTGAAATGATCTGCCAGACTTCAGAAAGTCTTATACCAAAACGTTGAAAAGTTTATAGTTTTCTAGAAAGAAATATTTTTATCAAAAAATTTTATCATCACTTGGCTGAATTATTATTGATTGAAGGTTTTTGACTTATGGGTATATTCATAGAAAATTGAACAAGTGACAACTTTTTCCTTTTGCGTATTTCAATAGATTCGACGGTTTTTGTGTAAATTAAATTTAAAAGAACCCAAAATTTGTTACCTTTTTGTTACATTTTGGTATTAGACTTTCTTGTTATTCACAACATGAGAAATTCGCTGTTAAAGTCTGGTGGATTATTTGACTTCCACTCTGTATAGGGAATACAATACAATATACAACGTATATACTCAAGGAGATACTAAAACCGTTTAAGTGCCAGTGTAGATACAAGTGGCATTTTAAGTTTCGATGCAATTTCTTGAACCTTAAAACAAACTTCTTTCTCGAATCTTTTTTCACTTACGTTTTAGAATAGAAATAGCTCCTTGCATGTGCAAATTTTCGCTAATTGCTTTGATATTCTCACCAAATATTTTCAAGAAAACAAAGAGATATTATGAGTGGAAGCTTTCAGGAAAATAACATTCACGAAGTATCTGTTTTATTATCATACTGCTGTCTCATAAGTTCGTTCATTTTGCTCGCAAGTTCCATCTATAACATCTGAAAACCTTAAACCCTGTACACTCAAAGTTATCACAGTTGCCTAACCACCTAGACTCGCTATTGGATACGTCAGTTTGTGTATTTGTGACTAACGTCGGGTGGATGAGCGTGAACTTGTGTTTACAAACTGTGGAAACCGAAGGAACATTTCCGACATCTTAGGCTGTTTTACTAACGTAAGGACAAAACCGCCTCACAATGTAGGCAGAAAATTTGTGCTGTCTAAGGGGAAGATCCTGTAACGAATAAAGCATGTCAAAAGTCGATTTCGAGCTGGGAATTTCTCTCTAAAAATAGTTTGGCAACTACTTTATCGTAGCTGTGCTGCGGGTAAGGTGTGTTCCCAGGCTTTCTTAGTGACTGAAACGTAACCAGAAACGAACGAACCTATGAGAAAACAAATGAAAAATATCGTCACCAACGCTCCTCATATAGGTCTATGACCTTCGAGGCTTACTTCATTCCACAAAGCCATGGCCGAATCCATTTCTGAGGTAGAAGCACCGGAGAGCAGAGTCCGTTATCTCTGATATTAGAGTGATCATGGCAACGATGATGGATGAGAGGACCTACAGTTTTTGCCGTGGACTCCGAAGCAGTTGGGCCTTGGAGATGCTTCACATGAGATCGTCGGAGGTTAAGGCGTATTCTTAAGGATTGAAACATGAGTAGAGGCAGTTTTTGGAAGTTTTAAGATGGACTTCTTATTTTCACCGAGTGTTTACCCTCAAGTGCACAAATTTGCGACCGGAATTATCAAGAGGTTAATTTTGTATATAATGGGTTGAAAATAAAAGGTAGAGGGTAATTTTTAACGACACCTTAAAATAAAAAAATAGTATTGATGCACGAGTAGCTGATATGTTGAATTTGGACTCCAGTCGTATGTGACCTTGTGTCATTGTATTTGTGAAATTTCAACCCTTAAACCAACCCTTTAATGAATAAAAATGATATTCAGACATTTTATTGTGGCATCTACGTTGAAACTACTATAAATGTTAAACTAGGATTTCGGGGATACCGACAATCATATATACGGACTTCTCACATAAGCAAACTGCTAAGCTAATGCAATAACTATATTGTAAATTAATGGAAAATATTTCACTTGGTTTATGAGGAGGAGACAATATTTATCGAGCGAGATGGCTCTGTGGCAACATGTGCGGCTCGCATTCGGGAGCTCGTAGTTCAAATCTCGTCAGGACCTTCCTCCCTGACTGAGGTTTTCAACAGCTTCCTCAGTCCTCTTAGTTTGCAAATGCCGGTGAGGTACCTAAAACCTAGGCCTGGATGTTTCTTTTCCAAAATTCGTTTCCCAAATATAATTACACTGAATGTATCACCAGTGTCCATGGACTGTGATGCCGTATGCAGTAGGAACGGGCGCTGAATAATACCATCACCACCATCACCACCATCACCACCACAGTTTGTTCACCAGCTCATGGTCGCTGGCCGAAATTCACTGGTTCAGTACATCAGCAAATAATTCCAGGTACACAGTGATATTTGAAGGTGGACTCGTGCTACTGGTTACACGTAATGTAGGCGCAATCATAAGCACGAGTTCCAGCTTCAGCTATCACTGTGTACCACGGATTACTTACTGGCATACCTATTTGTTGTTTTCTGCTAGGGACCATGAGCTGGTAAACAAACTGTACTCATGTTTGGGTGTTCAAATAAACAGTAGACCTCAACAAAATGATAAATATTACAGAATATAACAAAGAAGACCCGAACGGAAAGCAAAATATTGTGGAACAAAAATGTAACAAAAGAGGGAGGAAAAAAACTGAAATAATTATGAATACAAAAGAAGGATGAGAATCTTGGTATTTCAATCACACCCTTAAAGTGAAAGTTTTTTCAACAGAAGAGAAATATGTGAAGATCATACAGAAATTCCAAATTAGGAAGACATTAGAAGTGTATAAGTCACACAGAAAATGAATTTTCAGAATTCGTTGCTAGAATATATAAAGTACAGACAAATAGAATTGAATGGACACGTCAGGAATGAGACCTTCAAGGAACATTTGGGGCTGGATTTCACAGTAGAAAAGGAAGAAAGACAGGAAAGGAAACGTGAATACAGGAAAAGAGGAGGACAATAGGGAGGGCGAGAGAAAGAAAAGCATTGGTACGACTGAATTGAATGGCGAAGGAAAACCAAACTGGCTTAATTTGGATACAGGAAGATGAGTTACACTGTGACGTTCTCAGATAAAAGACGAGGTATTCCCCAAAAACACTACCCGTACAAGCAGAAACAGCTTTCTGCTGTAACTGACCGACGCGCCAGTAGAGAAAACGAACAGCGTCGTGTCACAATTTAATCAAAGGGCCGGACCATAAATTTCGTTTCCAGGAGTTGGCTATTTATAGGAAGCGATAACTGGATTGCGACTTCTGTTGAGGCAGATAGCACACACCGGAGCATCGCCATATGTTACGTTTCCTGTAGAGGGCAGACGGAAACCACGTCCACATTCTTCTTCCTTAAAATTTGCGAAACAGAGTTCCTGGCCCGGACCATATAACTCTTCGGAAACCCATGTTTTATTTATCATTTCCCTCCGGAGACAAGACAAATGTAGGTAAGACTTATAGCTCTATCTCTTAGTTAAAAGACCGCAAGTTCGAGACCTTGTCTTCTATAGATGTAATAGTGGTTCCACATTTACACCTTTTGTCACAATGTAGATGTACGCTTCACGCGCAGTAATTTAAAAAATAATGAAATAAATGTTCAGAAAAAGCTGATGTGTCACATTTACACGAATCTACGGTTTATCGAGTACTTACCTTGTTGTATAAAGCCATAAGGCTGGAAAACAACAAATACAATTCTGGAACGATCACAATAAACAGCCGACATTCATAATAAAAACACAGACACAACACAAGAGCAATACACCGGAGTATAAAGTCCTTCTTTAGGGGTATTGACGTTTCTCTTAGTCTGAGAAAAGGTAGTCCGATGTATAGCATTTGTGTTGATTCTCTCTCTTTATTATTTACGTCGGCTGTTCATTGTGAGCGTTCTAGCTCTATATCACAAACTATTCTTGTGAGTTGTTCCTTATGTACTTCACAGTAGTACGTGCAGAAATTGTTCCATTTCACATTTTACTGTATGTAAAAGAGAATGCAGGAGACTGAAGTGATAATCAAATCTTCAAAAAGCGGGTTTTTGTATGTACTCAAATTCCACAATCTTTATACGTCGCCAAAAACGCACTTCAAACAAAGCGTGATAAAGTATTGAACATTATTAACATTTTGGGCATTTCAAACTACAAAGAGTAATAGATATCTCGCATATCGTTAGTGCTACAACACATTTTTGATAGGAACTTATCCACATTTTTCGCGTAACAAATTTTGTCCGACTCCTGTGGTTTACAAGTTATACAAAATTACACAAAATCCATTCAGGAAGGGGATTTCATAGGCTAACAGCAGAAATGATTGCTGTCATGATGGTTACTTTCAATGGTTACATTATTAAACCGGTTACAAAGTCATGTGGACAGAAAATTAACTATCCACTCAGTACAGTTAAAAAAATTAACGGGACGGAAGTTAAGTGACTACTAAATTTGAAATAATTGCGTTGCATAAATACGGCATATGCGTGGACCCATTATCCTCAACTAAAGCTGTTTTCATTTATGAAGGACGATGGTTGAGCAGAAATGAACAATTGATGCTTTCTTTCCCTCACCAAACCCTTCTGTCCTATGCTCAACCTGTCAGAGTTCGTAATGTAGCTAGTGTGCATTATATCCAATTACGTATTATAATCTTGCATTTGGTCTCACTTTCAGTCATTCCTGTCTGTAGTATCGACCAAATATAACAAAGAAACGGGAACCTTAAATATATCGGCAAAATGAACATATTGGAACACGTAAATTGAAGTCTATACAAAACAAACAGACCGGGCTCAACAGTATAATTAAATCCTATTGGCCTAAAGATTTCTAGTGGGAGTTAATGCTACTAATTTGTATCCAAGGGCAATCGGCCTTCCTGAAAAAAGTGCAATAGATATATAATGATGATTTTGTACTATATGCTGCTCCTCAAGGCTGCGTGGCACTGCATTAATTGTATACTCTCTAGCAATAGAAATATTTACACATCTCTGGGTTTGGAACTAAATATAATAAATCCACATCCAATTTTATACTGTACATTTTGAGAGGTTTCATGGGAAAATGCATACGTTCATTTAGGTGTTGATAGAACTACACATTTCCTCATGTTCTTCTTTGCGATTCACATATAAATTTACAACTGACTATATTTGTTTAGGGGAGGCTGTTTATGAAAACATGGTTAATAATCCATGAGTAATGTCGATTGGTAGACATGACACTTAGCACCGGAGCACATATGTATTAAATTTCAAGCACTGGACTCTAGTCCTACTGTTCGTTTCACGAAAGATATTCAACGATCATTACCTAAGCTAATTTCTGAGGGATATGCTGTTGTCAGACAAATCTAATCATCTCTGTATAGGTAAGTTTTCGGAAATATGCTTGCATTTGCTTCTTGAAGTACAAAATTGTGAGAAAGCAATGTAATTACTGCGCTTGGGTTACTATTGTCCGAGTTATTCATAAACAAAATAGCATGTAACATGAGTAGAACATATTTTCACATACTATAATGAATTATCATTACTGTTTAGAAATAGGCGGCGCTGTGGCGGACCGGTTAGAACGTTCGATCTGGGTTCGATCCCAGGGACCTGCGTGTGGTATTCGTGGTTGACGAAGCGGCGTCTGGGCAAGTTTTCTTCGGGTTCTCCGGCCCCCCCCCCATTCATTCCACCAACTGCTCCATCATCACATTTTCATTCATCCTCTTCTTCATTCTCACACCTAGTGCTATCACCCGCTTCCAGGTCTTCACTCTGTCCGTTCCATAGGTTCGTCTGCTCCACGACAGGCGTCTGACCTTCGGCACTGGCTTGTAAGTCCTAGGGGGTGTAAGCCCTCCATAAGGGGGGGGGGGTAATCAGATGAAGAAGAAGTTTAGAGATATACGAGCTTTCATATCTATCTTCAAGCCCCTCTACGACTCGGTATGATTAACATATTTATTAAACTTCGTGCAGTTGGACTAAAAGCAGTGCCCATGTAGAGATTTTCTACACAATTTAAATTAAAGTCCCGAAAGAAATTATAAGCGGAAAATGGTATATTTATTAAAGAGGCAAACAGACCTGAATAAAATGCCATGGAAATTTATGTTTGCTCACGGTTTTAGGTTAGGATGTTGAGCATTCGTTTTCAGCTTACAAACTTGCACTTGCAAAACGCCGTTCCTTCACGATAGACATGCTGGTTAAATATTTGAAATTTATTTTAACTGAGGCAAACGCTTTTAAAACTAGATTGTGGTTAAACATAAAAGTCTCGTTTTCATTATTCCAATATCTTGTTCTCTGTTGCTCATCTGTTTGTTGTCTATTCCCGTAATGTACTGGTATGGTTAAAAACTTTGCTAAGTAGGTTCATGAATTATGGATCGTGTTTCTTGCATATCCAAAGGCGGACATATTTTGGTAGCTTTACTGCATGTAATCCCTCGCTTTACAGATAACCACACAATAAGAAGAAGGATACGCCACTGGTAGTGTCATGGCGCTAGCTGCATCGCCAAGAATGCCCTGCACATACAAATAGCTGATTCAACGCGCCGTGTTATAAGCCCACTTATTTGTCTACTAGCATGCTGGAAAATGCGTCTTTTCATAAGGAACAGGATTTCTTCCCTTCCGTGCCCCATTGTTGCCCCGACACAAGGGGAAACTTCTATAACTAGACGCAAATGCCTTCTTTCAAAGGCTCCGTCACAAAGCACGCGTTATCGTGTGACAAATAAAATATTTATAAAATACGGATTCCGCAGAGGAGGGTTAGGACCCTAAGAACAACTTCTTTTCGAAATAAAAAAGCAGTTCTAAGAAAGTTGGAACAGTAGTCGTTTCTATGACGTTAGAAAGGGGTTTAAGCATCTTATAAATACAATTATGTAACGATATGGAGAAGTACAAAAGTTGGAAAATAAGTTAGAGGATGAATTAGTGCATTAGGTTTAAAGGAAGTTTGCTATGGGTATACGTATCACACCAGACATATTACATAAAGTTCTCTTTTTGGTGTCGGCCCCGGTGGCACAATAATGTTGGCGCCATTTTCTGTGCCCAAAATTGCTAGTTTGATTCCTGCCGAGGAAAACTGATTTTACTCTGTTTAAATACGACAGTTTCATATCAGTTGGTTTAACGGCCATAAAAGAACTGAGTGAGAAAATTCCGGTGACGCTGTCATTAACTGGACGGTTGCAAAATTACTTAAATAAATTTAACAATTATAACCATTCACAGGCATATAATACTAAATTAACTGAATTTGATAATCGAACCATGTCACAGCTGCTGAAAAGGCATTATTATTATCACTATTATCACTATCATCACTATCATCACTATCATCACTATCATCACTATCATCACTATCATCACTATCATCACTATTATTATTATTATTATTATTATTATTATTATTATTATTATTATTATTATTATTATTATTATTATTATTATTATTATTATTATTATTATTATTATTATTATTATTATTATTATTATTATTATTATCATCATCATCATCATCACCACCACCATTACTAACACTATTATCACTATTATTATTACTATTATAATTATGATGACTATTATATTTATGATTATCATTATTATGATTATTATTATGATTAATATTATTATGATATTATTAATTACATTTTCTCAACACTCGTAAGGATATGCATTAAAATAGATGTTTAAAAGGCACAGCAAGTCTTCGTTCTTATTGAAGATTGATTTCGTGATCACAGAAGTGAAGAATTTGCTGTTATTGTTATTGAAAGATTGAAGTTATGCCAATTAGTTTTACTTTCTCTACCGCGTACATAGTAGGCATAGAAAGTAATTGCATTCCATCCAAAAAGTTAATACCGAGATTTCAGCCATGTTTTGAGCTCCCCTGAATATAAAGAAACAATTTAGAAAAAGATCAGTGTGTGTGTGTGCGTGTGTGTGTGTGTGTGTGTGCGTGCGCGCGCGCGCGTGTGTGTGTGTGTGTGTGTGTGTGTGTGTGTCTAAACAGCATAACTCAAAAAGTAAAAGTCAGTTAAATACCAAACTTGGTATTTAAATTCAGCATCTTCCAAGGATACGACACGTATATTTTAGGGAAAATACCCCCACCTCAATTACATGAAGCAGTTTTCGAATATTTTGATTTTGTAAAAAATAAGTCGAAAGATTTTGATTAAAATATCGTATGTTTAAGATATTTTCATGGCAAATGAAATGTATACCATGAATTTTCTCAGAATATCCTCAGAATATCCTCAGAAGTCGTCTTCATATTAAATTTAATTGAATGATGTATAATTTTTTATAACAAAGAAAACTTACCGGTAGTCATAAACTTACTCAAGGAAAAATCTAGAGCCCATTAAAATATACAATTAGTGTCAAAGTTTTTGTACGTTTTGGAATATTCCATGCTAAAAGTTTAGCACTTTCCTAAGCGTCATCTAACGTACTTGTTTGAAAGTTAGCAGTTCTTTCACCCCCTTCCTTTTTTCAATTTGCCAGGCGCCATTTTTACATAAATACAAGACAAACGATAAGGAAAATTTGTTTGAGCCAAGACACATGGCTAAATATACTGACTTGCTGCTTTTGTATACACTTCTATTAAGAGATCTGTCGTAAATATATGTACCATGATTAACATGAAACATCGAATAAGAAAAATGCTCTTTTTTATTGGTGTAGATAAAAGGCCTCTATAAGCCTTCCTAGATTTTTAGGAAATAATACTCTTCACCGAGAGACGATACTATATAATTAACATATCTTAATTTGTGCTGTTGTTTTCACATAACCCATTGACTGCCGCTTGTTGTTCACATGTTTTATATTTAGTACGCTATGATTTTGGAACGAAATTAAACGCCATCTATGGTAACCTTATTAAAAGACACATTTTGTGAATTTTGTATACTCACTTCCATTCATGCTGTCCCCACAGCTTTAGGAGGCATTTTACTGGCCTTCATATGTAGTGTATATATAGCAAGGAGAAGGTGTGTGTATCCGATTACCTTTTTGCGAATGCAAAGGTCACATGTTTTATGTGCACCTTTTAGATTATTCACATACAAATATACAACTTAGAGCAATGCCTTCAAATGACAAATTAGCTTTCCACATACCCACAATTCTTCCCCGATGCATCTCTGCAATCGATATATGCGTCAGCAATTAAGGGACACTGGAACTGCATTTTCTAACTTTTCAATTTTACATCTGTTTACTTGAAAATTGGCGCAAAGAAATAGATAAAGAAATGACTGTGCAAAAACTCAATGTTCTAGCTCAAGTAGGTTGTCAGATAACAGAATTAAATACTTTTAACTAGCCAAAAAAATTCATTGTTTCAAAACTACCTTCACATTTTTCAGAGAAGCACACTAGTGGCATGTTCTGATGCTTAATTAAATTCAAAATAAATTACAGCATTTGTTTGAAGTTGGTGCTATTACTTGCAGAGAAATACATTTTTTATTTTATAAAGTTGTTGGTATTAAAATGCTTTTCTTTCCAGCATAAATTATTTTTATGAGCCAATGAATAAAGTAATCATCAAATGCATATTTGAATCGCTATATAACACGTTTGAGAGTATGCAAATTTACATACAAATTGGAGCAAAACTGAAATGTAAGGAATACATTTCATACAAAACGCAAAACTGAGGGAAAATGGCGCCAATGTAGTTAAAGTGAAGCATATAGGTGATTTGAACATGTCGCTGGACTTTTAAAAATGGCGGGCTGGAAAAAATGTTTGGTCAAAATGATTCACAGGTGTCTATGGAATATTTATATGATATAATTAAAAAACCGAAAATATCACTTTTACCTAAAAATTTATTCCCAAGGTTCCTAACATACACCATTGCTTGGTCGAGCAACAAAGGCAGAATGCTCGACACACACACCCCTCCCTGCTATGAACGAGCCGGTTGAGCAGGTTGGTAAAATGCTCCATGAAGCAGTAGCGACGGCATATATGGAATCCAGGGTACCACTGACTTTTACTTTAAAGGAAGCTGTTTGGACCTACAAGTACTTCGTAAGACTGTTTAATTTAAATTTTAATTCATACTTGATTATTTGTTAGAGTACTATTTCGAATTGATGCTACTTTTCGCTTCTGTTCTTTAATATTCTTTGTTTGTACTCTAATTTTCATAATGCCTAGTAACAAGCGAACCAGCTTTAATTTTAATGTTAAAAAGTCTTTTTCCATTCCACTGACTAAAGTGATTGCTGGTTCTCTTAGCTAAAACAGTGATATATTTGATGAGGTTAAAATGATTATCAACAATGACAAATGTTAATGCTTGAAGTTAGGATGGAATTGATAATTTCTACATTTAGGCAATGACTTACATTTAAAATCAATTTCAAATGATAATGGTATTGCATCATATCCACCTGATGAGGTGTGGCTTCAGAATATTCCAATTGGTGATGTGAAAATAACCTGTAATGCAGTTACAAGCAATTTTGGATTACAAAGGATAATATCGAGGGATTTAGTCAGTGTGCTGGTTATACAGTTTTTGAGTACAATGTATTTACCGCGCAGTTAAAGTCTGTAGCCTTATTAAGAATGAGTGCATGTACTGGTTGTTTGATTCACACAGTTTTAATGCAAGCAAGGGATTTGTACGATGCAATAGGAGTAGCTGTTGCACTTGCTTTCGAGAACTTAGTTATTAAATGCAGTAGCAAACAAGGTCCAGTAGCTAATGATTCTAATGAGCCATTCACGATAGTTTCTTTTGTGTTTAATGGTTCTGAGGCCAATAATATTTCTGACTAAAACAAAATATAAGGAATTGTCACATAAAAACTTGATAAAAAGAGAAAGATAGTTACATTATTCCTATTCAAAGCGCACAGAAAAGAAGAAAGTTAGCTTTAAATTATTGTGTGAAAGTAAAGAATATAACTAATTGGAACGTGAAAGAAATAAGGCGGACAAGAGACAAGGAAGGGAATGTTCTTGGAATGTGCTCCGAAGTCCTCTACATTCTGGATGACTCTGCATAACTGGTAACTTCTAAGAGATAGACATAATCTTACTGCACAAGAAATGTAGATCTCGTTAAAACAAACACTTCTTCCAGGATATCCCTCGTTGTATGTTTGAATTTTCCAGTACTTATTTTTTTCTCAAATGGGAATACGTTTCTCTCTTTTTTTTTTTTTTTTATCTCTTAGCCATGCAAAGAGAACGACATTTCAAAGGCATCACATACTGATCGGCTTTTAAAAGATTTGACATCGCTTAAAGCCCACTATATACCCTTATTCCTCTTGCATACAAGAAAATTAGCAATAACACAATAGCTGAAAATTTTATTTCGATTAACATGTATGGAAATAGAGGAATATGCTTTTTAAAACAAAATAGCTTTACAAGAGTAAAGACAACTGTTTTTTTCCTAGCATCACCGCCTCCGAAATATTCACTCTGGTATGTGTAAGTTTCCAAAGCTCAAGTTTCCTTTCCTGATATACATGCATCGTGTTTGAAAACAGGTAGGCATACTAATTTTGGTACTTTCCATTAATTTGCTATTAACAAAAACATGAGACAGCATATTCATCGTATACTAATGAATAGGCTTCGAACCTTTATACAGATATTGCGAAATGAGGCGGTCGCAAGTCACCTGCCACATGGACAGAGCGTGACGTCATTGCCCCAGTACAGTGACAGCACAAAACACACCGCCTACAGTGCATAGTGTCTCTCGAATATGTTCACTAGTTCCACTCATAGAAATGCCTGGAGCACGAAAATCGAAATATTCATGTAGGTAGTGTATGTAGGTATTGGTGAACTTGTATAACAATTTGGGAGTGAATGTTTTACTATAAATGGTGGCAACATTGAATGTAAGTTATGCAACAACGTTATCTACAACGTTCCTACGTCGACTGTACCTGGCCTCCTCTGTGTTGTGATCATGTGAAAGACTGACCCCCTACCACTTGCTATAGTCCAAACTCCGCAACTTTTCGTTCCCTACTGATGAAGAATAATATAAAACGCGACAGTTTGAAAAAAAAAAAATCTGATGTGCTACACTCACATGACTTTCTCTACTCTCGTACTAACCATTCTTACAAACTCTTATTCTTCTATCTCTTCGCGTTAGTTGACAAAAACATTTGCAGAAATTATCTTATTGCTTGTTTTCTTGCACGTGCAACGGGAATGTGGGAATACAGTAGGCTTTGAGCGTTAGTCACACCTTTTAAAGCTTTCAAATTCCGTTCTCTTTGCACGGTTAACATATAAACAAATGAAAGGCGATGTTCCATTTGACAAAAGTATAAGTTCTCCAAAACTTGCAGAAATAACGGAATATCTCCAAAATGGTTCACTCTACAAAAGAAGCTTTTCAGACATAAATTGTATGTTTTAGCAAGATCAACATTTTGTGTATAGTAAGATTTTATCTATCTCTTACGGTTTACCAGTTATGCAAAATTCATCCAGAGTAAATAGAACTTCATAGGCTAAAGTCGGAAAATTCAAGATATACATTTTATTTGTCATAAAAATATCTCAAACATATGGCATTTTAATCAAAATTGTTAGAGCCATTTTCAAGAAAATTAACATTTTCTAAAAAATTGCCATTTAAAGGATAGTTCAGGGTGGAGCTATTTTATTCAAAATCTTTGTGTCGTATCCTTGTAAGACATTAAACTTAAATACCAACTTTGGTTTCTAACCGACTTTTCCTTTTTGAGTTATGCTGTCCAAAGATACACACACGCCCGCACCCACACATGCACCCCTCGCACGCACGCACACACGCGCGCGGACCTTTTTCTAAAAATGTTTTTCTTGGTTCATGAGGCCTCAAAACATATTTCCGGTGAAGTCTCGGCATCGAATTTTTGGGTGGAATACAATACTTCCTCTACTTTACTATACGTAGTAGAGAAAGTAACTAGATGAAGTCACACTATTTTATAGCGTTTCTGAGAAAAACAAAACATAAGAATTCTTTTCTCTTGTAAAGGGAGTGGAGGCACCATAGCCGAGCGGTTAGACCATTCGCCTATCAGCAAGGCGGCCCGGGTTCGATCCCAGGAACCCACATGTGGTATTCGCGGTGGACGACACGGTGTCTCAGCGGGTTTTCTCCGGTTTCCCCCGCCACTCATTCCAACAAATGCTCCATCACCATCTTTCCAATCATCAATTTTGCCTGTATTTCATATCATCCTCTTCCTCACTCCACCTGGTGCTGGGCTGACCACCCGGTCAGGTTCATAAGTTCGTCTGCTCTCTGATGGGCATCTGACTTTAGGCAAAGGCCTGTAAATCTCGGGGGCTGTCAGTCCATACCGGAAGGGTAATCAGGTGAAGAATTAAAGGGTAGTTTGGTGTGGGGATTTTCTTGAAAAATTTCGTTTCGCATCCTTGAAGGATGCTTAAGTTAAATACGAAGTTTCACATTTATTCTTGAGTTTTATTAACACGCGCGCGCGCGCTTTTGTGTTTTCGGGGAAACTTCTTCAGAACACGCATTTGCAGTGAAATCTCGATGCAATATTTTTCAGTAGAATGTAGTGCTGCCTCTGTCTATTATAGATATGTGCTAGAGCATTTTAAAATAAGAGTTTCTTGCACGATAGTGTATAGTGTATTTTCTTGTCGTTACAGAAAACGGCCGTTAT
The DNA here is from genome assembly GCA_030765045.1 of Tenodera sinensis. Taxonomy (NCBI): domain Eukaryota; kingdom Metazoa; phylum Arthropoda; class Insecta; order Mantodea; family Mantidae; genus Tenodera; species Tenodera sinensis. The sequence goes on from CM060962.1 coordinate 117,743,356, forward strand.
GATTTGAAGATGACCTCACTCAATTCAGACTTACCAATCAAGATAAGTAAGGTGAAACATAGTGTTGTAAGTAAAACCACTGTCGCATACGCAGGACGAGGCATTTCCGTTACTTTCCTGTGCCACAAGAGTACTGCAGGTTACAAGCACGCGGACATTAGGGTAAGGTCAGGCACTGCCTGTGTTACGCACAACCGCTTCAGTATGTATAGCACAATATAATGTAGAGTTGCGAATAGGGAATCTGACCCTGGATTAATTTGTAATTGAAATAAATATGTAAGTATGTTAAGTGCAGGACTATAGTTATATATTCATGTATACAACTGTGGAGGAGTTTCATTCAATATATTTCTCTACAGATGGAGAAAACATTGCATGTTAAGATGTGTTAATACAAGTTTTGTTTTTGAGACACTAAACATACATATGGCCATGAAGTGCAACAGGTTACGAACATAACGTTTATATATAAATGTATGAATGTTATAAATAATTCAACCTGTTACATATATTTCAAGATTTTATTGCATTGTACCTTTTCATATCCCAATGTGTAATTTAATGGTTATCCTATAACCCTGCATATAATATCAAACTAGGTGCTCATTTACAGGTACACATGTACTTTGTGCGTGACTGTATAGCAGCGATGTCCAACGTTTGCGAAAGAGGGGACTGTGGGTTTACCTCCTTCCAACATACGCGGACTTTACCTCTTTTTTAACCCTCTACCGTGCCTTGTGTTGCAGTGGCGGGTTAGTGACATGTACGTTGTGTTTGACTTAGGAAAGCACTTTCAAATCTCACACGATAAACATGTATTCATTAGTGATTTCCTTGGTACTGCTTATGTTTAAGAAGTCTATCAATATTTGGTATAGCCTTAGAAGATACACCAAGTGATCGTCGCGTAACATATTGCAACACAGACTTTATTACTTCAATTCAGAGAAACTCCGATCGCAAATATATGTAGAGTTATACTCACTCTTATACGCGCTATTCTTGCAAATGCTTATTTCTCTATCTACTACATTTTAATCGACATAAGCATTTTCAGAAATTACCGTAATCCGAATTTTCTCGTAGATGCAAGGGAAATATGGGAATACAGTAGGCTTTAAATGATAGTGAAATGTTTTAAGAGCTCGTTGTTAAGCGATGCCTTTGAAAGGCCAAGGAAGGAAAAAACTAATAACACATTCTTATTTGAAAAAAGTATGAGTATTGGCAAACTCAAACAAATAAAAAAGAGTATCTGTAAATGGTTCACTCAAAAGAAAAAAGAAGTATTTGATACAAATTGTGTGTTTTAAAGAAATCCACATTTTTTTATTTAGTAAGCTTTTGTCTGTCTCTTACTGTTCACCATTTATGTAAAAATCATCCAGAATGAAGAGATCTTCTGAGGACGTTCCCAGAAAATTCAAGGTATGACTTAGAAACTTCCATGGAATCATCTATTTGTGTCCATCACTACGAACTGTCTGTCCCTCCGACTGAGGAGTGGAGTGAGGCATTGCTGCTCACTACGTAAGGTTCTCCAAAGAGAGAAGTTTGGACACCCCTGCTGTATATCGTTTGATTGAGTGCGATAAGAAGCAGCTTCTTTGTTTACGTTGTCAATACCTGGTATTTTGCGGGCTACGTCCATGTGCAGTAAACTAAAAGAGACAGGTATGAAACGCCTCGCCCTGCTTATGTGCATGCAAAAAGGCATGTAAAATTCATAGGTAAACAACGGTCTGCTTAATATCCGAAATAAACGACTACAATTGTAGTGCACTGAACTTTATTTAAACACTTAAAACTTCACTTATTAAAAATAAATGAAAATGATTCCAGTTGAACAGAAGTACCTGTAGCATTTTGTTGTTTCATTCATGCACGAGAGACCTTTCAAGTACTACAGAAGTACTTCCGATCACCACTCTTCTTCAGTTTCATCGTTTTAAATGTTATTGATTTCTATTCCATCACACATACTCGTATGATAAGCACCCTCACATTTGATTCTTGGCATGGCCTGCTATTACATTAACAAAATCACTTCCGATATTTAGTGTAATACTGTATATCTCCCACACGGCTAATATCAGTCAGCTGTTAGTATTGTCACTTCGTCCAATTTTCCAAACTGTCACTTCACTTTGCTCCGCGATGTAGCGGCATAAGGAAATATGCCTAACGTAGTCCTTTCATTCGGACGGTTCATTCGCTGGGGAGTCGAACGCAGGACATCTCTAATCCCCTACAGTAACACCATTCACTGGACTTCACTAGGGTCGTCGCCGACTAGCTCGGAGAACAGCTCCTTTCATTGCACCAGCAACGCATGCATAACTTACTTTACCAGACCTCCTCACTCGCCAGACTTCCGAGCCTTGCGAGGTGCTCGTTTATACAGCCGTTGGAACTTTCCAGAACATTCGATATGTCGAAATATCTAGAAAGTTCTAAATTTCTGGTGATAGCACTTATCCATCTGCGCTGTCGAGCACGCGCCTTATCTGATTACGGTTCCTACCACTCTGTGCCCACCTCCCAATAACCTTGGGTATACCCGCTGCGTCACAGTATTATGAATATTAAGACTTAGAAGTTAGAAATAAAAACTTAACTATACACATTTGTTGAGTGAGTTACAGACTCTAGGGGAAGGATTAGAACACGAATAAAGTAAGTGTTATTTCTGAGATTCTGCAAAAACCAATTACCAACCGTATATCGCAATGCAGCATATTTATCGATTAAGTTTTTGTGCGCTATCTACAATTGGATAAAAGATATTAAGCATTAATTGCCTTGATCATTTTGAGTCAGCTAAATATAAGGGTTCAAAGGAGGATAATATTACTTCAGAACTAAGTGTACCTATAAGAAAATGAGAAATAAGGACAATGCAGCAGCGGTGTAACGAGGCACAGTTAATAGCCATTGTAAGAGAAACCTGGAAGATCCTAAAAACGATCAAGAAAACCAAGTGATCTGGCAGATCTTAAAAGAAATACAAGTAAAATCGTAAACACATTCAATTCATGAAAAAGACCAAAGAATTAAGATAACGAAGTCGTTCCATCAGTACACCAAAACGTTCTCGAAACAAACATAAGTCGGTCGTTAATGTACACATGCACTCAAGAAAATAAATTCTCTTAATTTTCTATTTTCCCTTCTATTCTTATTTTCCTTCTCTCCATGGTCTACAGCTGCCAAGGAAAGAGGAAATATTACCTTTTACTTCTTTCTTTCTGCTCTTCTCCAAATTTCTAGCGCATAAAAGGGACAATATTAAAGACTAGACCATGAGAGATTCCCTTCTCCTCTGCATTTTTTCCTTTTTAAGTTTCGTTTTCTTACCATCTTCCTTGCTGTCCTAAAAGAAAGACTCGAAATGGGAAGTATGAACAGGTATGAAAGCAAACAAGAAAAAATATCTAATCTTTATTATTATCGGTTGTTCCCCCCCCCCCTCTCTCTCTCTCTCTCTCTCTCTCTCTCTCTCTCTCTCTCTCTCTCTCTCTCTCTCTCTCTCTCTCTCTCTCTCTCCCTCCGTTTTCTGCACAAAGGCAATATCGCTGAGTCAGTCATTATTATATAGTTTGCGAAGCTATTAAATAAAGGTAGTAAAGAAACAGAAGATAAAAACACAAACATATATTTACTACGATTGTTGCTTAGTAATGTGTTCAATCTAATATTACATACACAATTTTAAACTGGAGTTGACACATTTTAGCGTAACAAAATTTTGCTTAAAGCGTTTAAATATATTATAAATTATTTGCTGTTTTGTTTGCATATTTGCCTTTAACTACTCTACATCCTTTACCTTAGACCTTTTCAAACAAATTTCAGAGCTACTGGAAGAACATTAAAAGCGATAATACCTAAAGGGAGTCAAGAAGAACCTAATTCAATTGCACCCGGCCATATCGAATTGTGGTTGAGACCGAAGTCCGCTGAGTTTAGAATTATCCGATATTTACTTATTCAAGAAAAGGGAAAATCCCGAAAAGCTCTTATCCAAGTTAACTCACCCCAACCAAGATTCGAACGTGGCCCACACATTCGGAATGTGGCAGACACACTTACCCACACCACAAGACAGGCCCCTATGATGTTGACTAGCGGATGCTGGGTTTTAAACATTGGATTTTAATATTCTGGAACTTAGAAATGCACTCGCACTCACGCTTATATATGAGAAGTCATATATAAGACTTACTTATGGGATGATCCTAATTCCAGAAAAAAAAATATTATGTACCAGTCATAATTTTGCATAAGTCAGTACGATATTCACTCGGCCAAACAAACAATTCACTGTTAATCTCGTTTAAGATTTTACAGTTAGTTTCCTCCAGTATACGTTTATAAACACTACAAAATATACAGGTGCGTTGTGGCCGCTAGTGCGTAATTCGAACATAAAGGAGTGACACAGTGAATGTCTTCATAACCTATGCTGTAATAGTTTGACATAAATTGGATATTTTGAACCAAATACATGCATCAGAATGGTTAAAAGTCTAAGTTTTTAAATTTGGTAATTAGGTTACAGTACCCGTACTTTACAAAATCAAAGCAGGAACATGTTAAAACAATACCTGAACATTATCCATTTTATTCCCTTTCAAAGGGCATCACTAGATGCCCTGTATGTTAGGTATATTGTTTGACCATATGAACCTTAGGATTTCTTTGATTTTTGAGAAAAAGTGCATTAAGGCATTTGACACTTTCAAAAATAAATTAATAAAGCCCCTAGTACTGTCAATTTCTCATAAAAATTAACAAAACTCAGGGACTATGCGTGCTTCATTAAGTTTCAATACCTGTTCTCATATTTCATTTCTGCAAATTTAATAAGCCTACATATTTTATAAACATATTTTGGACATCCTTTTTGTTTATCGTGACAAGCCAAAACAAATTAAAATTTTACTACTTTTTTGAGAAAAACAAAGATGCGGTTGAAGCATGAAAACTTTCCTAAAAATCTCCACTTTGCATTCTGGAAGATACCTGACTTAAACACCAAGTCGATGTTCGTTGATTTTAAACCATTATGTTTGCTGATACGGAGCACTCAAGGTCGGCTTCTCCTATCTGCAGCGGTGTTGCCAACACTAACATGATTTTACAACCAAATGATTAGAAGACTAAAATAATTAGATTTATATTATTTATCCTCTACCTTCATAATAAAGTAGAGCAACTGGCACTGAATTAAACGACATAAAATAATATAGCTTAGTTCAAAATTGAGAACATCTAGACTTGAGCGACTCGCGGGATACCTTGAGCGACCTTCGTTTTTTTTTTTTTGCCTGCTGAACACACAGTAATCAGTGCAAAGCCGTGTGTGGGCTGCCCTCAATGAGCATCAATTGTCCAGGCCTGATCTAGGTCATCAGCGTCACCAATGACATCATCGTCCTACTGGAAGTAGAAGCTGAAGCTGCAGCGGTTGGTGAAAACAGGTAAAAATATTGATGGTCTAGATTTATATATTTCCACTGTGCTTACTTTCGTAGGAGGGTTGCGGAAATGCATCATTGTGGCAGCATTAATTATTTCTCCGAAGACTTGCGCGAATTTCCAATATGCGTTCACCATTTTTGTGCGCATTCGATTCCTTGTTTTTGTTTTCAAAAGCAAAGTCTGCAAACGTTTTGAAAGGATTTTCGCCTCTAGCATCATGACATTTGAATGCCACAGGCCAAAAACTGGCGAAGTTATTGACATTCTTCCATTGTAAAATGATAACTTTTGCCACTACAATTCCACTTCCGTGATTGTTTCACTATTTAATTTTGATGGGTCTAAGAGGGGAATTCATGTTCCTTTACCACAAGCACCTTTGAGACAGCAAGAAGAGAGCTTTTTCCGATGTTATCAGGCAATCTGTGCTGCAGCGGTTTGATTAGCATGGAAATAAATTTTACACACCTTTGTCTAAGTCTTTTTCTTATTTCTTCTTTAGTTTCTGAATGTTTGCTCTCGAACAAATGAACTACAGCTTTGGATCTGTATTTCTGTAGAGATTGTCATCAAGGAATTTTCTCACCACTAGATAAGTAGGAATGATAATTACTTTAAGGAGAGATTGGATAAATAATACTATCAGATTATCTAATGGCTTGTGCGGATCTATATCATTTATCTCACAACTTTTATTCACTCTTTGGAGATCATAAAGATAGTTAAGGGTACTTGCCCTAACGCTGGAAGTGATGGCGCCCGCGCCTCCTTGGGTGTGAATTAAATGAGCTCGAGCACGTAAAAAAGTTGGAGAGCACTGGAGTAGAGCATTTCAACTAGTAAAATTTTTCACTGAGACTAAAAGTTTTACAATGAGTCTTTAACTCTAAGCTCTGGTTAATTTTCCTAAGTACTGCAGGCAAAATAAATAACCACCTCGTGTCACAATGTTCTCTAAATCGCTTCTGAAAGCGTATTAAAGTATATGAAATTATGTGATTTTCAGAAAACCAGAATTCAAGTAATTTTTTTAGGAACTAGATTTTCCACTAGTAACTAAAACATAAACTTTGCCATTTGACAGTCGTTTGAAAAGGCCAGATCTAGTTGTAAAACAACTAAATTGGTAACACTGAATTCCGCAGAAATGAGTAAGAACGTAAATAAAAGCTTGTCGTAAATTTGTTGATACATTTCAGGTTTCACTGAAATATCTTCAAAACTGAGGGTGCTTTGTACGATAAAATTCGATATTTACATTTTACGATATTCCTAAAATATCCATAATACAGTTTAAACTTGTAACATATCGACTACCCTTCTTATCGCTATGCGAATGTACGAGTACATACGCACATAGTTTGATTCCCTTATCTGCAAAAACACATGGAAGGAAGCAGATCCCTTCCACCGTCTCCATTTCATTTCTTCCTAATTCTTAATTTCCTCTTTCTCTGCTGTTCCTTGGTTTTCTGAATTCATGAGAGCATCTTTTAGAAACAGCAGAGCAGAAAACGGGATTCTTCCTTTTTTATTCGGACTCTACGTTTCGAGAATTAAACCGCAAGCTCCAGTTGACAGACCACCCTCGGGCTAACATAGAACAATAAGGTGAGACAATTAGACATGTTAGTAGCCAACAAGAGCTAACGAACCCCAAGGCTTCCCAGCACTAAACCATCTCAAAGGCTTACAAACTGGCAGAACTTTTGGCTTGTTAAAGGCCGCCAGCCAAACTGACTGTCCTCTTCTAGCGAGAGCAGGAAACGGTCACACCGTACATCTTCGCCCATAAAAATTTAGAAAAATGGCATAAAACAAAAGCCGAGAAATTCCACTAAATCAGACTATCGTTCTGATTTATGGGTTCACTACCTTTCGAAGTTGTTTATTGTGGGGGGAAATATATATAATCCTGTTTTGTTACTGGATGCTAGCCTTTATTTTTATGTTCTTCAGAAGCCAGATATTTTGTGTATTAACCTCTTGCATTCGTGACTCTCATACAACTACGACAAGAATGGAAGCAGTGGTGGATCGAAGTAGACATCATCTCGTAATAGCGAAGCCTTTAATTGAAGTTAAGAGTGCACATTTGCTTCTCAAAAAAGCGTATATAAATCAAAACTTAGAAACAAAAACATTTTTAAACCTTTCTTTAACATTTTGAGTTTGCTTACCCATTTATGGCACTGACGGTCATAATTAGGACCACCCATATGCGGGTACGCCACGCATGGGCCTATGACTTGGGGGGCGAAGACGGTCCTGTAGAATACATTAATAGAATGAAGGATATATCAGTTTACCACCACATATGTATGTTTGTGCTAACCTTATTTCATCAATCAACACATTATGTGAGGGAGGCTTGGAGGCCTACCAACCTGACTTGTAGGAGCCCTTAGTTTATGTCAGCGCCCTTGCATCCAACGGAAAAAAACAACTTACATACCCTAAAGAATACCATATTCAATGTTCTAATATCTTATCGTTTGACTGCATTCTAAGTAAAATAGCTGTCTTCTGTGTATGACATACCTTCGGAATTATTCTGGTCGCTTGAATCCATCATGGTATTAATTTACCGGGATAAATCTGGAATAATATAAGTATTTCTGTTTTAAATTTGAAGGAGCAAGGTCTTCTCTCAATTTTAACTGCGATGAAAAAGTAAGAAACTGACGGCATTAAGGAATTTCTTTATACCAGTCAAAAAGAGCTATGAGTGATAATTTTCTCTAGCCATATAATGCACATTCATCTCTTGGTTAAATGGTTTATATGAGATACAATTCTGTCCAAGTTACATTCACTGAGGTACACGTTTGAAAAGAAATGGCTTCGAATTTACTAACATCAACTTAAGGAGGGGTAAGCCATATACTACCAATATTACATTTGCCAGGCTTGTCCTAGTAGGTTTGGAAAACCTTGAGATTTCGCTGTGAAATTTTGACAGTACCTGAACACTATTTGCGAAGGAATAGCGTATGAGAATCATGACCATAAACTGGCAAGTTCATTTTATTGCTAAATTTATACATAAATAAAGTTTTTATTTATGGTCACCAAGAGAGAGATTATCTTCTAAAAAGTTCTACAGTTTCATTGTGTCTTCATATTTCTAAAATTAACTATCCAACGTTTATAGTTTTTGAGAAAACAGATCTTTATACCAAAATATGGCCATTGAAAATTAGAGTAGTATGAAAATTCTCTTTTTGTAATAGCACATGCAAGACTCTAGTTCAAAGACTTTGGATAGACCTATATTTTACATACACACGCGCACCCACGCGCGCGCGCGCGCACACACACACACACACACACACACACACACACACACACACACAGGCACCCACACAATTTCAATGTAAGTGCAAGTATTTATACCGTATTTAGAACATTACCACTTAATCTGCGCTTGAGATGCATTACTACATGCAACATACGGAGACACCACTCAGTTTATATTGCAAGTCGATTTGTCTGAAAAACGAGATCTTTCAAGAGAGAAAGGAAAAAATTAACTAAATATTGCAGACGTTGGAGCGCACGAAAGAATAAAAGGCTAAACATAAGTATGGAAACAGAAAAAGGTTACTTGTTAAACACTGCATACTTTAATAGTACTGCATTTGTTTCTGGAGTAGTCAGTATTTCAAGATTTTGATTCTTGTTCCAATTCGTTCCACTTTTTTTAGAAAATAAAATATCGTGATTTTTTTTTTCCCAGTAAAGTGTTGTTTGGAGCGAGATTTTGTGTAAACCTCTGTGCATCCTTGAAAGATGCCACTTTTAAATGCCCTTAGGTATGTTTAGAAATTTTGTTTGCAAATTATGTTTTTTCCCTCTCCTGCCTATCTCTCCCTCAACATTTTCTAAAAAAAAAAAAACATTTTTGAATGGAGAATTCAGGAGACCACTAAGATATCTCACACCTACCATGAGCAGGTGGCACGGAATGTCAAATTGTTTGCCACAGTATTCCGACTAGATAAGCTAAAAACGGAGCTAAGAAAGTGTTACCACCGGTCACTATATCCGCCACTGGTAGTCAGAACGACTAGCTTGGGGTTTCCTCCCCAACCCCGCGAAACAATTTCACAGTCTGCTTCCGACACCCGGAGCTTGGCCTGGCCCCGGTATGTTAAAAATGGCACGTCCGAGACATTATGTTTGGTCAAAGCTACAAATACAACGGCTATGTTTCCCCCCATTGTTATACTCCGTGTTTGCAAGTCAGGGCTCTTAGCCCGGGGCCTTTTGGGCAGGAATAGCGACCAGGTGAGGGCTTCACTCAGGTAGCACCCACACAAACACGTTGCTCGTCATTTCCTGCAGTTCCAAGAGGACTTCACAAAAAGATTCTACTGTATAAAGAGAACGTTCAATCAGGTTTCATTCCACCAAATGTACACAAACAGACCACACGTTCTGAAATTAGTCTCAATAAATGCGCGTTCTCTATAGCCCTTAACCCACACAATAGCCCCTATATTTCAGAAAAATATGTTGTCTCAAATGAATACATTCCTTGAAATAGTACATCAGTGCACTGTCCCTGCGGTCCAGTGGTCAGCGCGCTGCTTCTCAACCTAGAGGTTCTGGTTTCGATTTACGGCTAGAAGAGGGAGTTTTTCTTTAATCAGAATCATTCCTATCTCCCCCCGACAGGGTCAGGAAGTATGAACGCGCAGTGCATGCGAGTGTGTTTTGCCGTTTAAGACGTGTTCAAAACAACGTTAAGAAACCATGCAGTTCAGAGGCCAATAACACCATCAGTATTTGCTTTTCACCCCACATTACCAAAAAAAAAAAACCCAAAATGGCACTTTTAAAACACGCAAATTTAACCCAAAACCCACGCAGGGCTGCGGATTCTAAAATAATCCAGAGGGGGAACAAGTGTCAAAAACGCTTGTTTATATTGTAGCCACTGTATATTCATTCACGTTAGTTGCCGACACATTTTTATTTTCTCTACTGCTAAGTAGAAGTATTGTATTCCACCCAAACATTCTATGTCAAGATTTCACCGGAAATATATGATTCGAGACCTCCTGAATCCAAAAAGAAGCATTTTTAGAAAATGGTCCGTGTGTGTGTGTGTGTGTGTGTGTGTGTGTGTGTGTGTGTGTGTGTGTGTGCGTGTGCGTGTGCGCGTGCGTGCGTGCGTGCGTGCGTGTGTGTGTGTGTACAACATAACTCAAAAACGAAAAGTAGTTTAAAACCAAAGTTGGTATTTAAGTTTAATGTCTTTCAAGGATGCGACACGGAGATTTTGAAGAAAATAGCATCACCCTAAACTACCCTTTACATGGAAAATTTTTCGAAAATTTTGATTTTCTTGAAAATGGCTCTAACGATTTTGATTAAAATGTCATATGTTTGAGATATTTTTATGCCAAATTAAACGTATATGTTGAATTTTCTGGCTATAGCCCCTGTAGTCGTATTTACTCTGGACGACTTTTGTATAACTGGTAAACCTTTAGATAGACCAAATCATACTGTACAAAAAAATGTAGATCTTGCTAAAATACACAATTTATGTCCAACTAAATTTTCTTGTAGGGTGAACCATTTCAGAGATATTCCTTGTTATGTGTGTGAGTTTCTGAAAACTTTCGTGAAATGGAACATCTTTGTTCATTTTTTTATATGTTAAGCGTGCAAAGAGAATGGGATCTCAACTAACACGAAGAAGATATAGGAATAAGAGTTTGTAAAAATGGTTAGTACAGGAGTAGAGAAAGTCATGTGAGTGCAACACATCAGATTTTTCTTACTAGTGTATAAATTACTCAGAATAAACCAGTATATCAACACTTATTTTGTAACTTTCCATCAGATTGGTAACATTTTTACTTTCTCTACTACATATAGAAAGTAGAGGAAGTATTCCACGCAAAAATTTGATGTGGAGATTTCACCGGAAATATATGTTTTGAGGTCCCCTGAATAAAAAAAGAGTTTTTACTTTCTCTACTACGTAAGTAGAAGTATTGTATTTCACCCAAAAATCCTATGCAGACGTTTCACCGAAAATATGTTTTGAGGCCCCTGAATCCAAAAAAAAAAAAAAAAAAGGCACTTTCAGAAAAAGGTCTGCGCGCGCGGGCGCGCGTGTGTCTGTCTGTCTGTCTATCAGTCAGTGAACAGCATAATTGGTGCTTAAGCTTAATGTCGTTCAAGGATGCGGCATGAAGATTTTGAAGAAAATAGCTCCACCCTAAACTACCCTTTACATGGAAAATTTTTCGATTATTATTATTATTATTATTATTATTATTATTATTATTATTATTATTATTATTATTATTATTATTATTATTATTATTATTATTTTTATTATTATTATTATTATTATTATTATTATTATTATTATTATTATTATTATTATTATTATTATTATTATTATTATTATTATTATTATTATTACGGTTGTTTCTGTTCTGCCAGATATGTAAAGCATGTATTTACTGCTGAGCGATCTAAATAAAACAAAAAAAATTATATATACGTCAATTTGGGATTGAAGAAGACGCGTGAATAACTGATATTAGGTTTTCGAAGGTGCTGAGTGTCCATTCAGTTGTTTCTTGTGAACACTCAAGGAGAGAAATTTCAAAGCCAGCATACAGGATCTGCCTTTTCAAGGATTTGGCTCTCCTTAGAGCCTACTGTAACCCCTTGTACCTACTGAAATGCATCATGAAATCATTTCCACAAATGTTCATCTCAATTAACATGAGTGGATAGAAAAATGCATGTGTATGCAACACGTCAGATTTTTAAATACATACAACGCAATACTATCTTCATGTAACAAAATTCGCAATTTGAAACTATTTTCTGCCAAAATTTCACTTGCTCAACAATAGAGGTTTAGAGGAACTACATACGGAGACTGCGAAATGTTAATGTACACGGAAAGCCGTATGACTGTTACACGTAGGATTTCTTTCTTAATTAATAAGTAATGCGCTGCTTATTCAGTGAAATTATTCTGCTACTCACCATCACCAACAGTCAACTTTTGTCAAGGAATACTCACCTGAAAAGAAAATCAGAATTATGAAAACAATCTTTTATACTATTATTTTAATAATTATCAAGTAGGAATAATATATTATAAAATATCTTTATATGTAATAATAAGAGTATTGCATTATCAAATATGCATTTCATACTCTTTGTTTTTTTAACATAACATTATAAAACATTTATAAAAATAAAATTAACATCGACTTTCCCTTTATGATTCTCATGTATCTAATAATGAAAGCTGACGCAACCGTTCCTCTCTGTCGAAGACGTCGCCTTTAAGACCTATAAGATCTCGTGTTTGGTGTCCGGACTAGCTCTAGCAAGAGGTCCTAATCTGCAGGGCATGCGTGAGTTGTGGTAGGAATGGAACCAAACGAAGAATTAACCAACATTTAACTTTATTTGCAAATTTCCAGATTTGTAGACAACTGCCGACGATATTTAAATAGAATGTAACTTTGTAACTTCAACTACAACGTTATAACACTTTAACTTTGTCACCCTTTAGCAACCGCCGAATTATGTATACGCGCTAGCTTACGTACAAATCCCAAATTGCACGTGCGTTCTCTCGGCTCGATTCAAGACGAGTGTGTGTTGCGTTGCATTTGTTTATGCGTGGGCGACACGAAGGAAGCAATTTCCATTGGCCAACTTTAGAGCACGTCATGGTAAGATAGGAATCAGCCCGCGGAATCGTTAGAGCTTTGTACGTACAATTGTAACCTTATCACTCATTTAAATCTGCCTAGGCTTCCATTCTTGAGACTTTAATCTATTCAGCTTTATTACGTCTTCCCCTTAACTATCGACTAGAATCTCCTTTTGTTTCTTTCTATTATCAATTATATATATATATATTGACATAATTTCCGTTTCAAAGCTTTCGTACTTATTTGAACAGCTAAACTCATCATTCGTTTGTTTCCCCGAGGTCATACCTGGTATGAAATTTACAAGCCAGTATATAGCGATCCATTTTTTAAAGATTTGTCTATCGATTCAGCCTCCTATATTCCCTTGTACTTACAAAGAATGGGGTAATACGGTTTCAGCAAATGTTCATATTGATTAACATGAAGTAGATAAAAGAATGGTCGTCTCCTCAGCGTGGTGGTAGTGCTGCTGCTTACCAAGCGGAAGACCCCGTTTCGACCCCCTGAACCGGTGTGAGAATTTTCTCCCGCTGGGAGATCTGGTCCGGGGTGCCCTCAGCCTCGTTATGTCCCTGAGGAGCCACTTGATTGAAAATTAGCTGGTTGTGAAGACAGCATAATCGGCCGGGAGGAACAGGGGCGCTGATCACATCCCACCCTCCAGTACTGCACCCCACTCATGACGCCTGTCGTTGGCAGAGATGGGACGCAGCGGCCGAGCGATAGGCCTTGGCACGGAAAAGGCTGTTGCACCGTGAGATTAGTTAGATGCAAAAATGCATACACTTTTGTACGAATGGTTTGTAGAAGAGAGGTGGACAGAAAATCATATGAATGTAACACACAAAACTTTTTCTATGTTATTAAATGCTCATTGTGCTATTAATGTACGTATTAAGAGGTGCGTAAATCCTTGAGCAGAGAAGTAAAATAAGTGACGAAAAGGAAGTAAACAACTTAATAAACAAATAGACTTCAGCTCTGTTATCATGTCTGGATACTGAAGAGTATTTCCTTGGGGAAATAAACGTGCTGAGGATTAGAACCTGCATTAACCTTCTTCGTCTCCGGGTCGATGGGTGGTACACATCCTTTGTCCAACTAAACTGCAGCGTAGCTTACATCTGTACAACACTTGTAAATAACTGATGTGCACTAAGTAATTCTTATTTTACAATACACTTGTTTTAGTGTTAAAGCTGAAGCAAAATTTAATGGCGGTTGGCTCAACGCAACATCCAATCATAGGCTGGCCACGCCTTGCGATGTTGAATAGCTGAACACGCTGTGAAATTATGCGTAAAACCGGTGATACAAATATCATTTGTACCCACAAAGTGTATTTGCACAACAAGAAAGAGAATAGTAATAGTCAGTTATCATCCGCTATTAAACTTTGCGCCTACCATAGTAGAAATACGTTTTTAGGCGCACACATTTACGGCTATTAGTAGAATATACTTAAATATATCATTAAACATTAATATTTCTAATATTAAATATACAACCAATTTGATGCAGTTATTTTTAAAATAATTGTAAACAATTTTATGATTGATGCTAAAAAAATACTAAACAGGTATCTAAACAAAAGGATAAACAAATTTCACAACTGTCTATTTGTGAATTATGCATTTCGGTTATTAACCTATTGTACTTTTGAAGTGTCCTTTATAAGAGCAAAGTGGCTTTGAGAACCAGGCTGTTTAAATTTGTTACAGAATTACGTATTCGTTACTATACAAAATTGTAAAAAAAATGAATAACGTTGAATATACATTAAACTAATATTTAAATTTAACAAATCGGCAAAGTATGGCCCTCACAATAAAACTATTGTGAGAGCACAGAAATGAACAACTAATTGAGGCAACTCAGGCAGGATTACAGCATCTTCCAAGAATGGAACAAATTAGGCTTTACATAGACAAATTTTAGTTTTCTCAAAAATGACTAACACTTTGGTTAAAATACCGCATCTTTAAGATACTTGCATGGCTAATAAAAGGTCGAATGTCGTCGAAGAGCTTCTGAAATTCCTATTTTTAGCAATGCATTTTGTATAACTGGGAAATCAAGGAAACAGATAAAAGCTTGCTATACGGAGAATGTAGATCTTAAGACACTTTTTTTTTTTTTTTTTTTTTTTTTTTTTTTTGCGTGTGGGAGGTCATTAACCATTTCCAAGGAGGTATTAGTTTCCACTGGTTGAGTATTCCAATAACTATTCACAAATTTTAAGTGCTAGATCATCATTCTTTGCTTCCTCGTGATGGCATGGAAAGAGTATGAAATTTTGAAGTCAGTACAAACTGGTTCGCTTTTTGCATACCTCACTATCGCTTCAGCCTCCTGTATAACGGCTAGCCGTTATACCTACAACGGAAAATTTAATGAAACTCCTTCTGCAAAGGCTTACCTCAATTAACATTAAGTGTATAGAAGAATAATCAGAATGGTGTGCAGAAGAGGTATGAATAGTGTGACGCCGGCCACGGCGCACACCAAACGACGGTCGGGGCCAATCCACCTCACAGCACATACCAGGTGTGGCGCGTATTAAAGGCGTTCACGGTCAAGCTGCCCCACATCACTCACACAAGCAAACATGTGAGAACAATCAGAGCGGCAGAACCAAAAAGGGGTTTTCGAAATTATTCGTGAAGTGTCCGGCGGCCGACTTATTTGTAGAGGTTCCAGAATGTGTTAAGTTCGAGAAAGGTTCGTGGTACGTCATATTCGCTATATAAGGAGACGAGGTGACGAGAGGAGTGAGTAGTAGTTGTTACAGACATGAGTCGTCGCAGCAGTCAGGTTTTAGTTTTAGTGTGTGTGTGTGTGTGTGTGTGTGTGTGTGTGTGTGTGTCGTCGAAAGGAAGATAGAGCAGTTAGTAAGTGTCGAGTGATCGCATCGTCAAAGTCAGCTGTTTGAGAGACAGGAAGTGAAGGAAGACAGAAAGGAGTGAGTCAAGGTTACGAGAAGAAAACAATTGTAAACTGTAAAGTCACGAAGAACTAAAGACTGTGTTAACGTCAGCAAAACTGTGTTGTGCATTCAGTTAGCGGAAAATAAGGTGAGAAGAACAAAATAACTGGATTGAACTTTTGTGGTCTTTGTCACACTGGTATCAAAGTGCAATTTGTCATTTTGTCACAATATAAACAATACTGGGCAGAGAAAGTCATGTGAAATACAAGACATGAGATATTATTTTATTAATTATAACAATTGGTATTGAAGTTCCTTCTTTTTAAAGGCATTTCTTCCGTTTCAAAAAGAATAACCTTAGTACACCTCAAGCAAAATGTTCTGTATATTAAAAAGAAAGAAAAACTATCTTAACGATAAATTTCAATCCTAAATTTGTTCCATGCATATGCCAGCATCACTGTCAAGCGTCATTTTGGTTTTTACGCCTTCTGCTGTCATTTCTAATTTACTACCGAAGCAATGATTGCAAGAACACCGAGCATCATGAATCCTTGCTAACACACAAGCAAGTTTTGATGTATTGCACCATTACAGATTACCAAATTAACTGCTAATACCGTTGTTGAATCCACAATCACACAAACGCGCGGGCGGGCGGGCGGGTCTGAAAGGCTCACTCAGCACTTTGATTTATCAAACGTCAGTCGTTCCAGTTAATGCAACACCTGTAAATCTCTTTAGACGGGTTAAAAAAGCTACTCATGTTGGTTTGTTAGCTAATATTACGGGCATAATAAACAACCGGTGCTAATCCTTTCTGTGTTTGGAATTCCACTCAAAATGCCACGCTAAGCCTTTAATTTTCCAAGTATACTGCAAAATTTATGAATAAAAGATCCACATTTCCATTCTTACGGCAAAATTAGGAATGAAAATGTATCTACATGTGCAATACTGTTACCTAATTTCTCTCCTTAGTTTTCGATTTCGGATGGATAACTGACATCCCAAAATTATTGTGACACTGGCCGCGGCGCACAACAAAGGACGGTCGTGGCCAGGTTGCCCCAACCTACCGGCGGCAGTGTATCAAAGGCGCTCAAGGCCAGGCTGCCTCGCGCGACTGTTGTGAACACGTGACAACAATCAGAGCGGCAATACACGGTGTTTTCTACATTATTCGAGAAGTGTCCGGCAGCCGGCGTATTTGTAGAGGTTCGAGAAAGGACCGTGTTACGTCATCCTCGCTATATAAGCAGGCGAAGCAACATGCAGAGTTAGTGCAATACAGACAGGAGTCAGTCAGTTGTTAGTTTGAGTTATGTCAACTGAGTGCGTCGTCGCATCGTGGACGAAGATAGCAAGGCAGTTAATGAGTTTTGAGTGATTGTATCGCCAAAGTCAGCTGTTTGAGAGACAGAGAAAGTGAAGAAAGAAGGAGGTGAGTAAAGGTTACGAGGAAAAAAAAAAGTTGCGAGTTGTAATGCCACGAAGCACTTCAAACGAAACTGTGTTGCGGTGCATTCAGTTAGAGGAAAATAAAGTGAGAGAAAATAACCACTAGATTTTGTCATTTTTGTCACGTAATTTAAAAGAATGACTGAACTGATGCTATGAAACTGTCAGGTCTCATTTAGAGAACTATTTGACATCTTTTGGCAAAGCACGTGTGAAATTTTGCCAAAAATAGTGAATAATTAGGCCATTTAATTGTTGCACTATAAAAGACTTCGGGTCTCAAGCTTTACAAAAATGCAGAGCAGTTTTGACTAAAGTCAGTGCTGCCCCACTCAACAGACCTTTTCAGTGAACGGACACAATGCTAACACATACATGCCCTTAAATTTAAGCTCGTTTTCTACCAATCTTTACAGCGGTTTGCAACAGTGAAAACGTTTCTTTTGATGGAGTTTTTCACTTATATCTTTAAACGTGTATTCGCAAGTACCGAGGAATATGTTAAAGCAAAATATCTATTTAGTTTTTAAAACGCAATTTGGTTTTACAGGGAAAAATAATTTTAAATATTTGGCGCCACTTTAGCAAGATAATGAACAATTTAAATGGGTACATGTGACTTATTATAATTACATGAAAATAACTTTTATAACATTTTGAAAAAAAAATGTGTCAGATGGGTATTTTTATGGTGCAATAAATACAAACTATAACAAATTAGCATTTAAATAATCACAAAGTTCAAAATTGTTAAACTTTACTGTAATTATGACGTTAAAGTGCTTAATAACTGCCCTTTTAACATTTCAGTCATGTGTAAGATATAATTTACAGATTTCAAGTTCACAGATGCCTCATCTTAACCGCTTTTCCAAAATCGAGAGGCACCTAATAATGGGGCACCTGAAAGTTCGAGATATCTGGTTTACTATTCACTTCTGTGTAGAAAATTAAATAACAGAAGAACATTTAGTTAAGAATCAATATTTTATAGGCTGCATCGATATTTCGCTATTTGACTATAGAGTTGTATTCATTTCAACGTACATCGCTGCTGTACCCTAATAAAGAACATTACTCCGACTGCAGTACAATATAAGCTTGGCACTTAACTTTTTACTGCTTAATGGGATGAAACTCTCTTTATGGTCTAGTGTATCCAGAGGTTCCTGGTTCGATTCGCTGTTGGAGGAGAAATTTTTCCTTGCAATAGAATTATTTACCAGTCTCCCTTAGGTCTGGAGGACTATCAGAGCGCTAACATATGTGGCTTTCAAATACTAAAACTAAGGAAGCAACGCAAGCCAACGACAGAACAAAATGTAAACGACTCAGCATTATACATTAAATATGAGCACGAAACTTTAAGCAATCGTGGCAAAATTACCGCTAGTTTTATACATAATCAGTATTAGCATTAATTAATAACTATCCATTGGAAATAACAGATGCATATATTGAATTTCCATGTCAGCTTAACAGATTGGAAAGGTTAATGTAAATATGTTAAGATTGATATTATAATAATCTCTAGGACGTATCCTCTATACAGAGAGTACCCTTATAGCTCAGGCGCTATGTCCTCCAGCCACAGCCAAGGCCACGGAGAAGTGCAGGATGGGGGTATCGGGGGTCAACACGCCGACTACCCGTCAGTAAGGCGACTATTTGACCTTTTAGGGACGCCATTTTTCAACCAGGATAGCTGCTCAATTGGCATCATGAGGCTGAGTGTACCCTGGATCAGACCTCTCAGCGGAGAAAAATCCCCACGCCGGTACCAAGGATCGAATCCGGATTCCCCGCGCCAGAAGCAAGCGCGATATCACTAATATCCAACGAGACCAAAATATAAAAGACAGTCATTGTCAACAAATGATGTCGATCGCATATGACCAGATGGCACCACTCACGGCTAATATCGGAGTCTGAAATGGAAGAAAATCAATATTGGACGAATTATTTTTACCATTAGTATGAAATATTAAACATTCTGAAAGCCTTCATTGCAAGGAATTTGGTCTCTTGCTTATGGAAAATATCAAATTCTGGACAGAAAAACTCGAAATAATCTGAGCATTTTGCGAATACTGCTTTTTCTTAACTGTGCTGCATATCAGACTTAAATAAAGCATTAAACCTGTTAGGAATAAGTTGATTTTTATAATACGCTAAATAAAGCGAAAGAAACAAAATCAGTAAGCGGGATGAGGCAAAAAAGAGGGAAAATCCACTTGATTACTCAAAGAGATAACGCAAGCGAAGTTGTGGGTTTTGCTAATTGTAACATTACTTATGAAGAGAATGATATCCCTACTACTAAATTCAGAACATCGTGTTACACAAACTCTTTCCCAAGCATTTTGTTTACTGCAAGCATATACACCTAGAGTCCAATATTATGAAGTTTAACAATGTCAGATACCATTGTACGCCCTCCAGATATGTGCATTCCTTCTGCAGTTATTTAGCTTTTCTTCCTGCTCTCTCTCTGAGGTAACGTATCCAGCAGATTTTATTGCTCACATGTTTCCAAAAAGCTAAAACATTCTGTTAAAGCATTTGCTACAAAACATCAAAGTATGTACAACTTAAATTCTACGCAAGTACAGTATATCAATGCACGAATGTAACTTTTATATTGCGTCAGCTAGCTGACCAACTTAGTACTTGTTCTTTTTCTTTCTTTTTTTTTTTTTAAGCTGCCCTCATGTTTTAAAGTGTACTATTTAAAACACAAAGGTAAACATATACAACAGATATAGGTTAACTAGAAAAAGTTGACCAAATGTATACAGGTGTTAAGAGTTTAATTGCACAAACTTTGATAACTGGTAAGTTAATACATATCTACTTCCGCGTGTTAGTTGTTTTTTCCCTTCGTGTAACAGTTTTCCCACAAACCAATCACATAGTTTCCTATGATTTGTTTTTCCTTCTCTCTCTCTCTCTCTCTCTCTCTCTCTCTCTCTCTCTCTCTCTCTCTCTCTCTCTCTCTTTTTTTTTTTTTTTCCACCGTCATAACTGCGCCGCGAGATGAACAACTCCTGTCAGTACATATTATCCGCTTTGCTTACATTTGTTCACGCCTCATTGAGCGACTTGCTGCCCTAGGTAACCTGGGGTCATTGGCCCTGGAGAGAGCATTCGAACTCATTTCTGATATAACATTCGCTATTGCAAAGCCTACGCCTCTCGAGGGAAAATAAACATATAGTATGGCATTTGTTTGCTACGCCTACTTGGAGGTAGGATCCAACCTGAAAACATACTTACTACTCTTAATAATTAAAATTATAATCCCACAAATGAAGCAAATATTGATGTAATAATGTTGTTTATTACACTGTGCTCAATTACCAATACAAATACCTGCAGTTATACCCATAACACCATGTATTCTGAAGATACATTATTCGCGTAGTAAGATCCTGTACATATTGCACGTTTTCCCAGTTACGGGTAATTCGAGAAAAATAAAGAAAATGCAAGCTTAGGCTTTTTGTCTGAAGAAGAATGTCTGAAGCATATGATCCTTTTTTTTCTTTACCTGATTATCCTCCTCTTATGTAAGACTTACACCCCTTAGGATTTGCAAGCCAGTACCTAGGGTCAGAAGCCTGTCGGGGAGCACAGAAACCCATGGATCAGACAGAGTGAAGACCTGGAAGCGGGGGGTTCAGCCAAGCACCAGGAATGATAGTGACGAAGAGGATGATATGAAATGCAGGCGAAATCGATTATTGGAAAGGTGAAAATGGAGCAATTAGTGGAATAAGCGGCGGGGGAAGCCGGAGAACCTGGAGAAAACCCGCCCTGACGACGCTTCCTCCACCACAAATACCACATGCGGGGTCCCTGGGATTGAACCCGGGCTGACTAGGGCCTAGGTGGTAGGCGAACGCTCTAACCGCTAGGCCACGGCACCGCCACAGGCATATGATACTCTTTAATCAAAATCATTTGAACGCTTTTTGAGGTGAAAAAAATTGCAAAATAATTCACGTGAACATTTAGGGAGGGGAGTATTCTTGAAAACCACCTTGCATCTTTAAATAATGCTTTTAAATAGTATTAAATTTGGTAGATATTTACCCGAGTTTCCATTTCTAAAATACGCTGCTCTGTCTTTCTCCTCTCTCTCTCTCTCTCTCCTTCCCTCTCTGTCTCTGTCTGTCTGTCTCTCTCTCTCTCTCTCTCTCTCTCACACACACACACACACACACACACACACACACACACACACACACACACAAAATCAGTCACATATTTGAGGACAGTTACCCAAATATGCTTTTGTTTTTATCCATCTCCTGTCAAAATGTACATTTCCAATTAAATCTTATTTTCAAACTTTCGGGTCGAACACAGTTCTAATTGTGAATAAGCGACAGAGTATGTTAAAAAAGAAGAAAAGAAAAGAAAGAAATGTATAGACTTCCATAAGCTATGCCGGGCGAAGGGCAAAATGAATTTTGACACTTGCAATCCAGAAATTAATGCCACACTGTACTCCACAGGATTAGTTCATAAATGGTTCATCTTTCGGGGCCTCGTGTATTATTAAACTTCGTATTACGGCAATAAATTATTGTAAATGAACCTGCCCTTACGTTTACTCAGAGCTTAAGGAAGAAGTGAAACAGTCGTACAAATAGCCTGGCAAGAGGTTATGCTGTTAGCTTCAGAAAGTCTATTTGTTGTGCTCGTAAATGTAACCTTTTTGTGCGCTTTTTGTGTCTAGTATTCTGGTGTCCGTTGCACATTTTAGGAAAAATCCCTAAAAACCTAAATTTTTGGTAGTCTCCCCATATAAAATACTCCTACATTTGGATCGATTACACATAAGTCACATCCATAAATATTGGCTTAGAGTTTATTAACACCGTTCACCGTTCACGTAATACCTTTACTTGTTTTCTTGTAATTTGAAAAACGTCATGATAATATGTCGTTTCATTACATATACTACTACGCAGAATGCATTCTGCAATTCTAGCTACAGGTGTGGGATTTTACTGCTACATTGTGTGATAGGATATTTTGTAAATCTATGAGCATCCCCAAAAGTTGTATTTATTTTAAATTAAATTATAGCTTTGGTACTGTTTTAATTTGTGAGAACATCTCAAAGGTTGTCCCGGGAAAGACAGCATTTTTGGGAGCATGCTCATGAAGTTGAGACGCTTACTTTATGTATTTATAAAGTACACACAGGGTGTTAGGGGTATGAGTGCGCAGATTTCGGGTGCTGGGAGATCCAAATATGATTAAAGTCCAATAACAGCTCTATCTATCTTGAAAGATAAAGGAGATAATCGAACATTATTGAATACATTATCTGCACAGGCCGAAAGTTCTGTTTTGGATTGCGGCCAGGCATGCGTTCACACCTGCAACGCGTGAAGGTCTAAACTAGGCTAGCGCTTGAAATCCGGTTCGCCACGTGCCTGTGTGTTTCTTGTCAGTTAATGCCAGTAACGAGGGATGGGGTGGTTTGCTTTTAAGCTATTCAATCGTATTTACCAGAACTACACTAAAAGCTGCGTAAGAGGCTACGCATAAGGTGTAGTCGGATGATCAAAGATAGCAACTTCAAATCTTAAATATGGAAATACCTCATTCGTGTAACTGTGTAATTAAAAACAGCCACCTCTTGCTAAACAGGAAAATCTATTACATAGAACACGACTTTGGGCCATGAACAGGCTAAATGGCCTAAGACGTGAAGAAGAAGAAGAAGAAGAAGAAGAAGAAGAAGAAGAAGAAGAAGAAGAAGAAGACGACGACGAAGAAGAAGAAGACGAAGAAGAAAATTATTAATGATCAAAAACTGCAAACTCAACAAGATGTCTTTTACAGTAGATGTTCAAAATGTGCTCCGTGAGAATCTATGCAGGCATCGCATCTTCTTAGCCAATTTTGCCCTACCCTCGTTAGAACTTCTGTGTTCTGCCCAATCTCCAGGGGCTGCTTCAAACACACGTGTGCGAAGATCATCAAGCGTTGCGCTTCACGTGTGTTGCAATCGGTTTTGCCCTAAGCAAGAAGCAGAACTAAATACTCTTGATTTGTAGACTGCCATAGTTGTGAATGCATTTAACGCACCTGAAGCACTGACAGAACCTGCTGTTGTACACGGGGGTAGTTGCACTGTCAACATTCCCTCACCTTCCGCTCTTCTCACGCGCTAATGTTGCCAAGCGTATGCCCACGACTTTATTCCAATAGACACGCTGGAATCCAGTCCTTTCATATCATTTTGTGGCTAAACGAATCATTTTAGCAACATATGGTAAAGACATAAATAACGCGTCTTTTGTAGCTCTACCTCGCTGTTCTAATTGCAGAAGTAAACGATAACGGAGTGGTGACATATTCGCAATCACACTTTTGACCAGTTTTAATTTTTATTTATGAAACCATGCACTATAGAGGAAAATGGTACAGCAACTTCTCTTTCAGAGTAACGTCAGGAAGTTGCCTTTGAAGTCTGCGCACTCATACCTCTAACACCTTGTATATATTTTTAATGTTTCAAATATGATAATAAATTTAAAATGATACGCATAGTTACTTTCTCCACCAAGTTTCAGATAATTAAAATACGTTTAACGCATTTAGAACTCCATAAGCTACGAGGGTTGTTCAATATATAATGCCCCACACTTTATTTTCTCTGAACACATTTATTGATAAGAGTCAGAATTTGGTGACAATATACCTCAATATGTCCTGTCCATGCCCTATTTTTCTACGTGGTGTCTATCACGTTCAAAGGCCTTACGCCAAAGTTGTGGGGGGAGCATGTATTCCCTGCTGGTAGAAGTTCTGGCCCTGTAGGCGTAGCCATGTTGTCACTGCGCGAATGACACTCTCGTCACCTTCAAAGCGTGTCCCCGTAGAGAATCTTTAGGTGGCCCAAAGAGATGGAAGTTCGAGGGTGCCAGGTCTGGACTGTAGGGTGGATGAGACAATGAGGTCCAACCCAATTTGGCGATGTGTTCCCGGGTTCTCAGAGGTGTGTGGGCCTGCATTATCGTGGAGTAAGATTTCTGCTGGATTCTTGTCAGACCGAACACGTCGGAAACGTTTCTTACTCAGAGTCTGCCCTCTTGGCATCACACCCACGAGAATGACGCCATCACAATCCCAGAAGACTGTCACCATGACTTTTCCGGCAGAGGAGGTTGTCTTGTATTTCTTCTTTTGTGGTGAATGAGGATGACGCCACTCCACGCTGCCTTTTTGTTTCCGGTGCAAAGTGGTGCAACCAGCTTTCGTGCCCCGTTACGATCCGATACAGAAAGGCCTCTCCGTCGGTCTCAAAACGCTCCAACAATTCAGAAGAAATAGCCTTTTTTTGAATCTTGTGGTCTGCTGTGAGCATTCGTGGAACCCATCGTGAGTACGTCTTCGAATATCCGAGAGCCTCGATCATTGCAGACGCACTTCCAATGCTGACCAACAACTGTAGGGCCACTTGTCGAGTTGTCATGCGCCAGTCGGCAGCACGAATAATGGCATCCGCACGATTCAGCATGTCGTACAATAAAATATACAACGCCGCTTCTCCGGCTAGGCATGCGCATGCACATACCATTATACCACGAAGGTACTGACTAAAAAGCTTCAGCTAATCGTCATATTCCAATTCTAATAGCAATAAAAAGTAAATAAAAAAAGCTTACATATTTACACCCCCCCCCCCATCCCCCGAGGTTCAGGCAACTGCTACTGGATTGTGGAATTTCCTTTAGGTTCGGTTCGGAAAACTTAGGTTGCAACGTCAGTTTGGAAGGGTTCGGCTACGTAACATGTATATTGTCTTTTTTGTTTTTCTGTATATTTGAACTATTCTGATATTATATAAATTCCAAACAAATATGAAATGTGTCGACAACGTTACTTCTATACGGGGTGCTTCGGCCAGAATAATTCGGCTAATAGATACAGGTGTAAGAAACATAGAATACTAAGTTTCATTTCGGTAGGTTTAGTCATTTTGTAAAGATGTTCATTTTTTGGCAATGTAAATGGCAACGCCTCGCACACGCCAGCAGAATGTGTTGTACCCGACCGGCGCCGCCGTGTGCTTAGAGGTCAGCATTTTTCTCAGATGTAAACAAAACAGCCGACCGGCGTATGTTTCGAGGCCAGCCTGCAGTCAGACGTAAACAAAACACTCGCCCAGTGCGTGTACCGTGCCGCTGAAGAGCCCACTATCTCGGATAAATCCACTCGAATCGAAATGTTATGTCTGTAAAATGTGAATCTTAGTGAAATTGTGTGTTTAAGTAAGAATGATAATTCAGTTTTCCATAGTTAAGGCAATAGAAAAATAAAACAATCGAAACCACGTATTATAGGGTTAAAACAGCGCTGACATAAAGGGATACAGATTTTTCCCAATAATGTACATTACTATCCATTACGAGCTAAAACAAAAGTAATTGCTTTTAATGCAGAAATAAATAAAACTTACTCATTTACCTAAAACAATTACATTCTATTTAGATTCCCGGGCTGAAATAGAACTAATGATATCCTTGTCATAAATGGCACCTGAAACTGCCACTCTACCCATTAATGCTTATATCTGGCTTATGAATTAGTCACCTGCATTTCCCTTACAGTCACGTTTAGTAATGCCAGGTCGTTTAACACGCGACCTTGGCATTGCCACTTTGCGCTTAGAAATTAAACTCTGCATGACATTTTAACTTTAATTACGACTATATTCATTCAAATTAAGATAAAAAGGCATTACAGTATTGCTCACACAATTTTTGCGTGACAGTGAAATAATAAACCATTTTATGTCCATTCGTCAAGAAGCTCGATGGCTCCAAATATTTGACACAACTTTTTTCGGCGAAACAGTACTTTATTGACAATAATCATCATGTAGATTCCCTGGTTAACGTATGCCGAAGCAGTACCTTACACCCGCTATATAAAATCTCAAAACGACTGACGAGCTGATTCACGTGTATGGACGCAAGGACACACGCATGAAGTGACGTTAATAACTGAGATGCAGTAATGCAGAAGTGTATAGGTTTGTTGTTCCACACCCACACTCAGTTAATATCCCAAATGTTTTATTTGTAACCCTCCCAACCAACGTTCTTAATTACAGACCACTAAAAGTGTGTGCAGCTGCTTATATTTGTAGATAGGTATTATATAAGTAGAATAACGGAGCAATATCCCTGCAGTGATTTCTCCTGGGATGGCAGAACATATTTAATAAACAGTCTATGAACAGGTAGTCATTTTCGGACGAGAGCCGGGTCGTAAACGGCGACCCAGTTAAGTGTATGGGCTTACAACTGCTAATTATTTAGCGGGAGGGGCGGGGGGGGGGGGGGGGAGGGCTTTGCTTCCGGATTTTGTTTTTGTGCAGCAACATTTTCGGTTACTCAAGCTAAGGACGCGACTAATGAATGCAAATTGTGTCATAGCCACTGGAAAGCCCAAGTAATGGTCGGGTTACTGCACTTTAATGCACAAGCCTTTTGTACTTAGGGTTCTCGCTCGATGGAGAACATTGTCGCATATGGTCGGTCTGTGTTTACACGACACATGACAAACAGGTTCTGCGAGGATTACTCCCTTAGTCTTATCTGGGACAGCATTTTATTTATTTTTGCATGCTAGATTTCAGTAACATGTTCTCAACCGTTTCTCTGGCTTTAATGACGGAGAAAATTGCCGGGCAAAGTGTTTGTTTATACACAGGTGTAATCCTAACCTTCTGATTTTGTCAGAGAATCCGGTTAGACACAGTGTTTTACAGTTCTAGAAATGCTTTTATTTCATCCTGTATCTCATTTCGATGTTTTACTTCATGGAAACGGTACCGTGATATTCACAAAAGGGTTGCCACTTTCACAGGTATATGTAAGCCATGGTATACCCCAATAAATATGTTTCAAATTACATATGCCATTCGCACTTGCGCGCGCACGCGCACACCTTTTCCTACAAATCTCTTGCGTTACATTCACATGACTTTTTCTATTCTCTATCGTTTACTAGTAGTTATACAAACCATTATTCCGAAACTTGTTTTTTTATCTATTTCATTTTAATTGAGAAACAGTTGCAGAAATAGCTGCATTACACATTTCGTTATATAGATAAAGGAAACAGCAACAGTCAGATGTTCAAGAAAGGAGGCAAAGTACTGGTCTTAAAATTACACAATCCTTCCATGGAACTGCGTGAAACAACTGAAAATCGACGGGACCTTAAAAGAATAATCATTAGTGGATATCTATCTGGAAAATGGTTTGCGCCACAATAGTTATTTGCAATGAAATTGTGTGTTTTGAAGACATCTTATCTTCTGTGTAGTGCGTTTTCGTTTATCCTTTAACATTTACCAGTTATACAAGGCTATAGAAAATTCCTTCCGACTGAAGAGCGCTTTACGGCTATTTCTAGATAATTGAAGACATACATTTTATTTTTCATGCAAATATCTTTGATATAGGGTATTTTGATAAAAATGTAAAGCCATTTTTGAGAGAATCAAACATTTTGAAAAATGCCCCACGTAAAGGGTAGTTGGGGGCATGAGGTGTTTCTTGAAAATCTTTGTGTTGCATCTTTAGAAAATAATGAACTCAAATACCAAGTTTGATACGTATCTAACTTTTTGTTCGATGATGCTGTTGTCGCACACACGCTCACGCTCTCTCTCTCTCTCTCTCTCTCTCTCTCTCTCTCTCTCTCTCTCTCTCTCTCTCTCTCTCTCTCTCTAACACACACAAGCACGAACATTTTTCTGAAAATGCCTTTTTTTATTTCAGATGACTCAAAACATACGCTTTGATGAAATCTCGGGATCGAATTTTTGGTGGAATGCACAACTTCCTCTACTTACATTAAGTAACCGAGCGAGATGGCTCCGCGGTAACGTGTGAGGCTCCCATTCGAGAGGTCGTGGTTTCGATTCCCGTGGCCGACCATCCTAACCCATGGGTTCTTTTCAGGGATTACCCGGGTCGCTGGGCGAATGCTGGGAAGAATAATTACATCCGTCGAATTTCCTGTCTTTCCATTTCACTTCATTAATCATTTCATTCATCCTTCAATCCCGTTGATTCTTTCAGGACCGCAAGTGTCAGCGAAGTCGTTGGGTGCAGCTTGGCAGGGATGATATGAGCACAAGAACTCTTTCCGTCCTTCGTTGTCCGTGAGATCCGGGTAGAGGAGGCATATGAGGGCGTTGAGGTCCCGCTAAGATGGCCCCGGAAGACCTAAAGATTTCAAGGTGTCGTCAAAATTGGAAAACCTTAGAGACCTCTGTCAATGTCTGTACCATTAGTCTGGATCTGGCCCCCCGGTGTCTCCTCTCACCTCTTCCTTCCTCCAGGCTTGCCCCCTGAGAGCATACGCACAGTAAGCCTGGTTTCAGTGTCGAACCCCCTCTGTATTTCTCCTATTCCTATTGTAAGTACGTAGTAGAGAAAGTAAAAATAATGCAATTAGAGATCGAATGAAATGTATTATGAATTGATTTCGAAATTCCAGCATCAGGTACACTTCGTTCGAAAACATCTCAATTTATTCGTAAAACCTTTGTAAAACGTTTCACTTTTAATCGTTGTAACGTAACTTGTTCTGGGATGAAAACTATCTTCTATTAACGTTGCTTTCATATACAAAACGTTTTCGTTTCTTTATTACCTCGGAAGCGTTGAAATCTGCCGTAAACATCGCTTCGCTTTGATACTCCTTGAGTAAAGAAAGGAAACAGAATCCGAGAATCTTTGTGTGTCGCTAAGGGAACATCATGACTCAAAAATAAACTCATACAAATTTCCTTTGTACAACCAGGCATCTTTCGAGAATACAAGGAGAACGTTTTCACGAAACTTTTTATTGACTTTCTCTCAAACATAGGTCTAACGATATTAATTAGAGATAATGGTAATACAGATTCGGAATATACGAGGGTCATCCAGAAAGTAAGGAGCAATTGAGCATGGTTGAATCAAAACAAAAGATATCAGCACGACTTTATTTTTAAACTTAGAGGACTTTATACTACTTTTCTATGTAATCACCATACTTGTCAAGACATTTGTTTTCACGTGGGACCAGCTTTTCATTACTGTTGTTATACTTATTTGCCGCCAAAGATTTAAGCCAGGTTGTCACTGCTTGCTTGAGTTCCTCATCGCTTCAAACTGTTTTCCACTAAAAAATGCTTTAAGTTTTGGGAGTACGTGATAATCGCTTGGTACCAAGTCGGGGCTGTAAGCAGGATGACCAAAAATTTCTCATTTTAGGCGTTGAAGATCCTGATGTATTCGTGCTGATGCACGAGGCCGGGCATTGTCATGGATCAAGAGCACTTTTGCCGACAACATTTCACGTCGCTTGTTTTGAATTGCACGTCGAAGCCGTTAAGTGTTTCACAATAGGCTTCTAAGTTTACTGCTTCTCCTCTTGGCATGAACTCGGCGTGGATTTAACCCTTTCGGTCCCAAAAAAAGTTGCCATGACTTTCCGAGTGTTCAACTATCTTTTTCCCTTCTTGGGTTTTGTGGGCGAATTTGTGTGATGCTACTCCACTGGCTGCCGCTTGTTATCTGGAGTCTCGTACGAAATCCAAGTTTCATCTCCAGTAACAATGCGGTCAAGCAAATCAATGTCATATTATATCAAAAATTCAAGGGCTGCTACCATGTGATTCGCCTTGTGATCATCATTGAAGAGTTTTGGCACCCGCCGAGCGCACATTTTCTTGCAACCAAGATTTCCGAGTGTTCAACTATCTTTTTCCCTTCTTGGGTTTTGTGGGCGAATTTGTGTGATGCTACTCCACTGGCTGCCGCTTGTTATCTGGAGTCTCGTACGAAATCCAAGTTTCATCTCCAGTAACAATGCGGTCAAGCAAATCAATGTCATATTATATCAAAAATTCAAGGGCTGCTCCCATGTGATTCGCCTTGTGATCATCATTGAAGAGTTTTGGCACCCGCCGAGCGCACATTTTCTTGCAACCAAGATGCGCTGTCACTATTTCATGCCGGAGCAAACGTGAAATTTGTGGAAAACATTCGTGTAATATGCTCAATGTGAAACGCTGATTTATCTGGATTGTGTCAAACTTTTTTCTTCAGTTTTTCCGTGACTAGTGATGGCCTCTCACTTTGATCTCATCATGCACGTTGGTCCTTCCTTCAATGAACTCACTGGTGACTCATTAGTAGGGTATTTGGGGGGAAGCTGGCGCAGTTTTTTATGGGCAAGATGGCCGCCATGCGTGATCTAAGGATTACTAGGTAAGGTGGTAGGGGAAGCAGGACGTTGTAGGTATTTGAAGCAATCACTAGGGATAACTTTTATGGCCTATAGCACTGTATGTATCTTTATGAGCGTTCATGGTAGTCGAGTATGTCGTTCACTATATCGGTATAAACCTCCTAACGCAAGAGCTTTCCATCTTGATTGTATATGATACCCCCAACATAATGACACCTCGCCCCCACACCGCCACGCTAACCTAACCTAACCTAACCTAACCTAACCTAACCTAACCTAACCTAACCTAAGCACGCCTAACCTAGCTCCTACTCTTTTTACTATGGTCTTTCATAATTTCACATAACCTAAGCCCCATACTTCTACTCGTCTAACCTATCTTAACCTAACCTAAGCTCCATACTTCTACATGGCTAACCTAACCTAACCTAGCTCCCACTCTTTTTACTATGGTCTTTCATAATTTCACATAACCTAAGCCCCATACTTCTACTCGTCTAACCTATCTTAACCTAACCTAAGCTCCATACTTCTACATGGCTAACCTAACCTAACCCAGCTCCCACTATTTACTCCGGTCTTTGATAATTTAACCTAAGCCTCATACTTCTACTCATCTAACCTATCCTAATCTAACCTGGCCTAGCCTAACCTAAGGTAGATCCTCTTATTATTATTTATTCTATTCTACTAACATGATACGTTTCTAGACATTCATTCTATCCTCTTATCATCTATCCTATTCCCTCCTCTGCTTATCTATTCTATCCTGTCATACGCTACCCTGATCTCCATCTAGGAATTTCATAAACATTTTGATACTATTTTGAGTCCTCTGATAGATCTTTTTAAACACTTTTAGCATATTCATGCTGCTTTTACAACATATTTAACAACTTTTCAGACAATTTTCAGAGTTATTCAGTCATTTTCATACATTTTTAAGACATTTCACCCCATTTTACTGCTATTTGCACCCTCTGTTAGATCTTTTAGACGCTTTTAGTATATTCAGAACGCTTTTAACAACATATTTAACAACTTTTCAGACAATTTTCAGAGCTATTCAATCATTTTCATACATTTTTAGGACATTTCACCCCATTTTACTGCTATTTGCACCCTCCTTTATAGAACTTTTAAACTTCCAGTAGAAGATGTGCTAACCATTGATGTTGAAGTTCTTATTACTACTATTTTTGCCCTCTGTCACAGAATTTTATACAACTGTGTGGCTCTTTTGCTTGGTTCTGTATGTTCTGGGGGTAACATCTCCAACACGACATGCAGTTTTCTAAGTGTAACCCCACCTATTATGATCTAACCTGCTTATTAAGTGTTCTTTACAGCTTTATTCAACTTTGTTTTCCTAACCCTTTATAGATTTTTAAACTTATCACTAAAAGATGATCTATCCGCAGATGTTGAGGTACTTATAGCTCAATATTTTTAAGAGATATTCAGCAATACCTTTGATAGTATTTTAACACAATCTTCTGTTTATATAAAGTTAATGAGGGTATACTTACTTTAAGGTAGTAGGGTATACGCCTCTCCTCTTTTATCTGGGCTGGAGACCAGCACTAGAGTTAAAGTCTAGTGGCAGAGTTAACGCCTCCCTTTATAATTTCTATTTTTCTTCTTTCTTCGACAAGTTTCATGAGAAGCACGGAGAAGCCAGGTGAGTAATTTTTTTATTTTTTCTTCTTTCTTCGTCAGACTTCATTTGAGGCGTGGAGGAGTCAGTTGATTAAACTTTCATTTTCTACAGGAGACGTAACGGAGAAAATAATCATCTTGAGATCTAAGTTGCATTCTCTTATGCATGGTTTGCAACGTTGTAATGCCCGTACGCATACGTTGATATTCCATCCTCTGCAATTACTCTCTTGTCATCATGAGGCGACAGAGCTATTTTATTAGATTCAACTGTAGAAACATTATGACGTTGGGATAGGATTAAATTCATCGGAGTTCTAACAATTTTCAAAGTTTTAAGGCACTCCATATAGCTATTGAAGCTGATGTATTGCTTAATGGCGCTATGTTTTATGCCTTTGATCTTTTTTATCACAGAGCCATCGATATCGAGAGCATACATTTTAGGTCTGAGACCGACGAAACGGCGAATGATTTTACCACTTGCTTCATCTTTAAACTTTCCCAAAACTTTCTTGTTTTGTGTAGAATAGCATATATGGTTAGCAGGGTAATCCGCAGTATCCAGATGTTCAAGCATGTGTAATTTATCCTGGTATATATCAGCTGTAGTCACTCGATGGATGAAGGAATCTGTATCCGTATACAACAGTTTAAGATTCTCAGCTCCATAATATGGAAGTAACACATCGTATTGATACGAATACATTAGCGTCTTGGAGATGTCTAGTACGCTCATACCAATGTATATAGGCTTGTTGAACACTATTTTACGAGAAGCCATATGAACAGCTGCAAGATTAGGACCGTATATAGTTCGATCGATAAATGTAGGCTTGGCTATCAGTTTTTCTAATGTTTTGCTGTTTGCCACAAGACGTATATCCATACGATTACGAATATTTTCCATAGTTTTTCCAAACATCGCATTATTGAAAAGTTTGTACAAATCCTTCTCGAAATCATTTCTAGCTTGTTGTCGCAGGCGATTATTAAATTCGACGTAAGGCTTTAACCAACAAGACTGACGGAATTTTAGTGCTCGATGAATCTTTATTAGTCGTAGACCATGACTAAGAGCCTGTTTCAAGACCATGTAATGAACCACATACTTCTTTCGGGATCCAAGATGGGCAATTAGTTTCTTTGAAGAGGATTCCCCCGGTTTCATACTCTCAGGCAGGAAGGGCAAATCATTATGAAGATCGTGGAGCTCGACAGGATATTCGACATCGACTTCTAAGATGTATCCAAGGGGGTCATCTTCCTTCAATAATTCCAGGTCTATGTCTTCAGGAGAAACCCATTTAAACCCTCCATAAGGAAGGGCGTGACACATACCCCAACCGTACTGGTTATTGGCGTCTTCGTACGTAATAAAATGAGAGGGTTTACGAGGATCATACTGCTCCATATAGATGTTGTTAGCCTCCGCATACCGGTGAGAAACCTGGCATAACCCTCCTCTTATACCAGATTCAACCATGAGTAGCTGATCGTAATCAAGAAGCAATTCCAACTCGATTCCAGTATACAGCAGCATAGCATCCCATGTAAGTCCTGGAGAAGTAAAATAATGTGCAGGATCCACTTTATGAGTTTTCAAGGTTTGGTTTCTAAATGTCTCAAAGACATCCGATAGGAGAAGAACATCCGAAATTAAGTACAAATCACTGTACTCGCCAAGGTTTCGGACGTTAAAGTGCTTCCACACGTTCAGAGCATGATCATAGTCCTCACTGCTGATTTCTTCACTGTTTAATCTGTTGTAGAAGGCATTCCTAGAAGGCAAACATGTATCGTTCAGGACATCCCACGATGTTACGTAATCATAGGGAAATACCCCCTTACGAGTCATCAAGCCAATATTCTCTACTCCAAAGTATTTCGCTGTTTCAGTATGCGTTTCAAGGTTCTTTGCAAGCTTCTCCAAACTCGTACTGAGGAAGCGGAAAGTATCCACAAACCGGAGTTTAATATCCCCAACATACTTGGAGAATGATATATAACTTTCCTCTGAATTTGGTATAACCTCTACTCTTTCGCTAGTACACCCCAGTTCCTTAACAATGAAATGAGAGTCATACCCACTCAGGTTATGCATGAAGACAGGTATATAATTAGGTGTTTTACAAGCCAGGTTACATTTATTGTGTAAAGGTCCTCTATACACCCCGGAAACATGATCGTGATCGCGAACCTTCCAATTATCTTCTGTAAATTCATGTTCACACAGGTAGCATATTGTAGAAGCATCGAATGATTCTTGTTCTTCAGCTGTAAGATTAAGAGGTTTAGCAGATTTGTATAAGTCACTAATTTTATTCGCCAGATCCATCAAGCATTCCATAAACTTCTGTGCAGCGTCAGGCCCTCGGTAAACATACGGTTCAGTAGGAAGAGTTGTTTCTAGTTGTTCAACACTGGACGACGGTTTCACATAAACGCAAAAGCTCATAGGAGAATGACTTTGATAGGGAGTTGTGTAGGAGGTTTCAGGGTTAGAGGAGCAGGTATGGAGAGGGGTGAGAATGCATTCAAAATCTGCGTAGATAACATAAGGAAGTTTCAACATCCTCTCGACATTCTTGAACTTAACGATTGAGTTATCCTTTGTAGGCATAACGCATCTAGCAATACCATGTTGTCTACATATTTCTCGGTGCTCTTCTAATTTTTTCATTCCACTTCGTCCATGTCGGTCATCAAAATGACTGAAACATCTTTTACATACATAAATTCGTTCTTTATGCTTAGTTTTCTGCCCACGAATAAGCTTCTCAAAATCCTTTATATACACATAGTGATGTTTATCAGCTGAATCACTCAACAGAAGAAGGTCGCGGTGATCAGTTAATTCTTCATCAACCACCTTTATGGGAAACACTTCATGTTTATCATCCACTCCAAACACATTTATGGATATATTATTGAGTTTTTCAAATTTAGTGATTTCACCCAAGCTCGTAGGAAATGAGACGCATGAGAAATCGTATTTTTCTTGATGATCCTTATACTTCCTTACACGCTGAGCATCCTTTTGAATGAACTTTGCAAGAACAGCATACACAAAGCATTTCTCATCGTTGTAGTTCTGAGGGTTTATACAGGCTTTCTTCGCATCCAAAGATGACGGTAGAGGAATATAGCTGCTCCCTCGAAGAAGATTATACTTGTTAATACGTAGTCGAACGCCATCAACACTCAGAAGAGCCCAATTACTGCCTTTCAACTTACTATCCTCCATTTCAACACGAAGTTTCTCGAATTTTTTTTCCAAGATGGCATCCAAGTCGCTATCTAAAAACACAGCCTGATTACGCGTTTTAAAGGCTTTGTTAGTAGTGTCTCCAACGGCGTTCACAAACTTACATTCAGCCATAATGTTAATTTTCAAACTTTTATGAGCCCGCAGTTCCTTCTGAACACCATGAATTATGCGTTGCTTAGCCTGCTGCAGGTATGAATTTAAATCCTGACTTGCTGGGCATTGGATGAAATACGATTTCAGCCGATCCTGAAAAGCCGTTTCATATTCTACAATATCATCTTCATCAGGAGACATTAACAATAATTTATGCTTAGTAGGTTCGAATTTGACTTTCTTAGCATCTTTAGCCCTCTCACAGCGCCCTTCATGTACATCTCTTCGATTTTCAGTACCGTAAACATCGCCACAATGTTTACACTCGAAAAACTCGCCACATATCAGCTCATGCCTCTTCTTATGGTAGTCACGTAGAAAACTCTTTTCGCATTTACTGCACCTATAATCTGGTATAGCATTCAGAACCGATTTCATCATTTCACCACTCCACATTTTTATAATACGTAGTGGAACACTTGTAAATTATATAAATGAATAAATGCTTATAGCACTTTCCACTGACTCGCCTCGATAACTTATAAAAGCTATTGAACGGTAATCTCGCTAAGAGAAGCTGATGTGCTCGACTCAAAGGTTAATTACTGAATAACTATGTAAGCTCAAGCAAACCCTACTTATTCCACTAGCACGTACCTTATAAATTACTACGCGATTCAAGATTAAGTTTGTATTTTTAAAACATATATCATTAAACTACGTGAGTCAAGGATCAACTTGTTTCATTTTTATTTGCCAGTTCAACGTTAACATGCATTTCCCCTCATTTTTAAAGTTTAAACAAGGTAAATTATATTTCAACCACTGTATTTATAGAAATAAATGTTTATAATTTTAATACTTTCATGCCGAACACACACACAAACACAAACACACATACACACACACACACACACACACACACACACACGCGCGCGCGCGCTCGCAAAATTAAGACGTGAAACGGCGATTATGTATCTTTAAGTAACATTTCTTTAATCGATATCGGATGACAGTAATGGAACCATCTAAGCAATATTTAAACGCTTAAAAAAAACCAAATTTCTGCTATATTTCATCAAACCTTCCTATTTTTATGACTTTTTCTCGTCTTTTACGCACTTTGAAACGAATCCATCAGAAAAAATTAAGACGCGAAACGGAAGACGTGAAACGGCGGTTATGTATCTTTAAGTAACATTTCTTTTATCGATATCGGATGACAGTAATGGAACCATCTAAACAATATTTAAACGCTTAAAAAAACCAAATTTCTGCTATATTTCATCAAACCTTCCTATTTTTATGACTTTTTCTCGTCTTTTACGCACTTTGAAACGAATCCAACAGAAAAAATTAAGACGCGAAACGGAAGACGCGAAACGGCGGTTATGTATCTTTAAGTAACATTTCTTTTATCGATATCGGATGACAGTAATGGAACCATCTAAACATTATTTAAACGCTTAAAGAAACCAAATTTCTGCTATATTTCATCAAACCTTCCTATTTTTATGACTTTTTCTCGTCTTTTACGCACTTTGAAACGAATCCAACAGAAAAAATTAAGACGCGAAACGGAAGACGCGAAACGGCGGTTATGTATCTTTAAGTAACATTTCTTTTATCGATATCGGATGACAGTAATGGAACCATCTAAACATTATTTAAACGCTTAAAGAAACAAATATCCCGTATTTTTATAATTCTTTCTCCATTTTTATTCACTTTAAGACGAATCAAGCGTCAAATTAAAACATGAAAAGATGATTATGTTTCTAAGTACCATCATTTCAACAACAAAGACATTAATTTTAACTATCACCACGAAATAAACCTATTTGCACGCGTCTTAACACGCTAACATACTATATGTTACAATCTATCAACTGAACCTCTTTTAAACGTGTCCCAACAGGTAAAATCGTCACCATGTCATTAGTTGAGAAACTCTACCCTCAAACACAGGTGTAAACCTCTCTAAAAACAGGTCCCATCAGGTAAAAGTATCACATTGTCCTCACATTAACGGAAAAAACCCCTAGCCTCACACAAAGGTGTCGATTTATAACATTATAGGAGAAACTACCCTCAAACACAGGTGTCGACATTATAACCAAGCTGGTAAACCGTAAGAGCACACTCGAGAATGCTTTTAGACATCTAAGGACATATTTTCTCCATATTTTTACAGATACTTATAAATCATAGTACTTCTTCTTCTTCTTCTTCTTCTTCTTCTTGTTCTTGTTCTTCATATATTCTCATTCTCCTTCATGCTAACATGGAATATACGCATAATTTTGACGTTATTACCTTAAATATTAAAATAAAATAACAGCATTCTCCGTCAATTATATCTAAACCGACTTTTTCCGTGTTATGCAAGATTTAAGCTTCTAGAATCAACACGAGGCAATGTTTCTCTCAATAACAGCATTTTATAATTGATTTTGTAAGTAATAACACCAATTTAAACTTTATTACAGATCTCTAAGACCCTAGTTTGCAAAGTATTTAAATGGACCCTTAGAGATTCGAACTAGACCCCACAGTACAAAAGCTACCATTTTTATCAATAATTCAAGAGCAGATATTTAGCTGAAGTGTTTAACTTTTTATTTCATCACGCTAACTTTATTGATTCGCGAATAAATCGACTTTGAAGTAATTGCCCCGTCCCGGTAATCGAACTATGAGTCGTAGGGATAAAATTGTCTAGTATATCATTTTATATGCCAAGTTAGCCTAATTTGTCTTTGCATTACTATTCCAAGTGTAAAAATAGCGATATAGAGCAAATTTCAATAATTCTCCACAAGATAGGGATCGAACCTACGATACGTTAACTCTAGCATGTTATAAAATAATCGTCCTTAACAAGTATTATCATATAAAGTTTATTACAGTCTTCCAACACAAGCGGTTCTCGAAATAATTAAATTTACCAAATCAGGATTGGAACCCAAGACTCCAGGATCCCGAGCATACCACAGAGGAAAGCTTATAACAATACCAATTTAATAAAATTTATTCGAAGATTTTATCACTAATAGTTTAGGAGTTATTCCAATAATAATTCATAATTTGCACGGGGATCGAACGCTAGGCCACCGACAATCTTCAAAATTAGACCAAGGATGCGTCGTTTTATTATAAGATAATTACCGTTTACCACATTTCGATATCTCATTTAGTTTAGGAGAAATCAGGCATCAATGAGTAGAGTATATATGGGACGTTTTAAAAACAATTAGCGGCATCTCTTTGAGTGTTTTGAAAATATTGTGCGCAACACAACATTTTAAAACCACTCAAAGGGATGCCGCTAATTGGTTAACAATGGGGGCTAATTGGATTACACGTGTTTTCACACTCCATTGTCTTTGTCGGTGAAAAGCCGACAATGGGTCGACCCTCATCATCTGTCAGCCTCATCATCTGTCAGATTACCATCGATAAGGGTTGACAAGGGTTGACAGGTTAATTACCAATTACCGTCATTGTCATCCAATTAGTGGCGGGTCCTTTGAGTGGTTTTAAAATGTTGTGTTGCGCACAATATTTTCAAAACACTCAAAGAGATGCCGCTAATTGTTTTTAAAACGTCCCATATATACTCTACTCATTGATGCCTGATTTCTCCTAAACTAAATGAGATATCGAAATGTGGTAAACGGTAATTATCTTATAATAAAACGACGCATCCTTGGTCTAATTTTGAAGATTGTCGGTGGCCTAGCGTTCGATCCCCGTGCAAATTATGAATTATTATTGGAATAACTCCTAAACTATTAGTGATAAAATCTTCGAATAAATTTTATTAAATTGGTATTGTTATAAGCTTTCCTCTGTGGTATGCTCGGGATCCTGGAGTCTTGGGTTCCAATCCTGATTTGGTAAATTTAATTATTTCGAGAACCGCTTGTGTTGGAAGACTGTAATAAACTTTATATGATAATACTTGTTAAGGACGATTATTTTATAACATGCTAGAGTTAACGTATCGTAGGTTCGATCCCTATCTTGTGGAGAATTATTGAAATTTGCTCTATATCGCTATTTTTACACTTGGAATAGTAATGCAAAGACAAATTAGGCTAACTTGGCATATAAAATGATATACTAGACAATTTTATCCCTACGACTCATAGTTCGATTACCGGGACGGGGCAATTACTTCAAAGTCGATTTATTCGCGAATCAATAAAGTTAGCGTGATGAAATAAAAAGTTAAACACTTCAGCTAAATATCTGCTCTTGAATTATTGATAAAAATGGTAGCTTTTGTACTGTGGGGTCTAGTTCGAATCTCTAAGGGTCCATTTAAATACTTTGCAAACTAGGGTCTTAGAGATCTGTAATAAAGTTTAAATTGGTGTTATTACTTACAAAATCAATTATAAAATGCTGTTATTGAGAGAAACATTGCCTCGTGTTGATTCTAGAAGCTTAAATCTTGCATAACACGGAAAAAGTCGGTTTAGATATAATTGACGGAGAATGCTGTTATTTTATTTTAATATTTAAGGTAATAACGTCAAAATTATGCGTATATTCCATGTTAGCATGAAGGAGAATGAGAATATATGAAGAACAAGAACAAGAAGAAGAAGAAGAAGAAGAAGAAGAAGTACTATGATTTATAAGTATCTGTAAAAATATGGAGAAAATATGTCCTTAGATGTCTAAAAGCATTCTCGAGTGTGCTCTTACGGTTTACCAGCTTGGTTATAATGTCGACACCTGTGTTTGAGGGTAGTTTCTCCTATAATGTTATAAATCGACACCTTTGTGTGAGGCTAGGGGTTTTTTCCGTTAATGTGAGGACAATGTGATACTTTTACCTGATGGGACCTGTTTTTAGAGAGGTTTACACCTGTGTTTGAGGGTAGAGTTTCTCAACTAATGACATGGTGACGATTTTACCTGTTGGGACACGTTTAAAAGAGGTTCAGTTGATAGATTGTAACATATAGTATGTTAGCGTGTTAAGACGCGTGCAAATAGGTTTATTTCGTGGTGATAGTTAAAATTAATGTCTTTGTTGTTGAAATGATGGTACTTAGAAACATAATCATCTTTTCATGTTTTAATTTGACGCTTGATTCGTCTTAAAGTGAATAAAAATGGAGAAAGAATTATAAAAATACGGGATATTTGTTTCTTTAAGCGTTTAAATAATGTTTAGATGGTTCCATTACTGTCATCCGATATCGATAAAAGAAATGTTACTTAAAGATACATAACCGCCGTTTCGCGTCTTCCGTTTCGCGTCTTAATTTTTTCTGTTGGATTCGTTTCAAAGTGCGTAAAAGACGAGAAAAAGTCATAAAAATAGGAAGGTTTGATGAAATATAGCAGAAATTTGGTTTCTTTAAGCGTTTAAATAATGTTTAGATGGTTCCATTACTGTCATCCGATATCGATAAAAGAAATGTTACTTAAAGATACATAACCGCCGTTTCGCGTCTTCCGTTTCGCGTCTTAATTTTTTCTGTTGGATTCGTTTCAAAGTGCGTAAAAGACGAGAAAAAGTCATAAAAATAGGAAGGTTTGATGAAATATAGCAGAAATTTGGTTTTTTTAAGCGTTTAAATATTGTTTAGATGGTTCCATTACTGTCATCCGATATCGATAAAAGAAATGTTACTTAAAGATACATAACCGCCGTTTCACGTCTTCCGTTTCGCGTCTTAATTTTTTCTGATGGATTCGTTTCAAAGTGCGTAAAAGACGAGAAAAAGTCATAAAAATAGGAAGGTTTGATGAAATATAGCAGAAATTTGGTTTTTTTTAAGCGTTTAAATATTGCTTAGATGGTTCCATTACTGTCATCCGATATCGATTAAAGAAATGTTACTTAAAGATACATAATCGCCGTTTCACGTCTTAATTTTGCGAGCGCGCGCGCGCGCGTGTGTGTGTGTGTGTGTGTGTGTGTGTGTGTATGTGTGTTTGTGTTTGTGTGTGTGTTCGGCATGAAAGTATTAAAATTATAAACATTTATTTCTATAAATACAGTGGTTGAAATATAATTTACCTTGTTTAAACTTTAAAAATGAGGGGAAATGCATGTTAACGTTGAACTGGCAAATAAAAATGAAACAAGTTGATCCTTGACTCACGTAGTTTAATGATATATGTTTTAAAAATACAAACTTAATCTTGAATCGCGTAGTAATTTATAAGGTACGTGCTAGTGGAATAAGTAGGGTTTGCTTGAGCTTACATAGTTATTCAGTAATTAACCTTTGAGTCGAGCACATCAGCTTCTCTTAGCGAGATTACCGTTCAATAGCTTTTATAAGTTATCGAGGCGAGTCAGTGGAAAGTGCTATAAGCATTTATTCATTTTTATAATTTACAAGTGTTCCACTACGTATTATAAAAATGTGGAGTGGTGAAATGATGAAATCGGTTCTGAATGCTATACCAGATTATAGGTGCAGTAAATGCGAAAAGAGTTTTCTACGTGACTACCATAAGAAGAGGCATGAGCTGATATGTGGCGAGTTTTTCGAGTGTAAACATTGTGGCGATGTTTACGGTACTGAAAATCGAAGAGATGTACATGAAGGGCGCTGTGAGAGGGCTAAAGATGCTAAGAAAGTCAAATTCGAACCTACTAAGCATAAATTATTGTTAATGTCTCCTGATGAAGATGATATTGTAGAATATGAAACGGCTTTTCAGGATCGGCTGAAATCGTATTTCATCCAATGCCCAGCAAGTCAGGATTTAAATTCATACCTGCAGCAGGCTAAGCAACGCATAATTCATGGTGTTCAGAAGGAACTGCGGGCTCATAAAAGTTTGAAAATTAACATTATGGCTGAATGTAAGTTTGTGAACGCCGTTGGAGACACTACTAACAAAGCCTTTAAAACGCGTAATCAGGCTGTGTTTTTAGATAGCGACTTGGATGCCATCTTGGAAAAAAAATTCGAGAAACTTCGTGTTGAAATGGAGGATAGTAAGTTGAAAGGCAGTAATTGGGCTCTTCTGAGTGTTGATGGCGTTCGACTACGTATTAACAAGTATAATCTTCTTCGAGGGAGCAGCTATATTCCTCTACCGTCATCTTTGGATGCGAAGAAAGCCTGTATAAACCCTCAGAACTACAACGATGAGAAATGCTTTGTGTATGCTGTTCTTGCAAAGTTCATTCAAAAGGATGCTCAGCGTGTAAGGAAGTATAAGGATCATCAAGAAAAATACGATTTCTCATGCGTCTCATTTCCTACGAGCTTGGGTGAAATCACTAAATTTGAAAAACTCAATAATATATCCATAAATGTGTTTGGAGTGGATGATAAACATGAAGTGTTTCCCATAAAGGTGGTTGATGAAGAATTAACTGATCACCGCGACCTTCTTCTGTTGAGTGATTCAGCTGATA
The DNA here is from genome assembly GCA_030765045.1 of Tenodera sinensis. NCBI lineage: Eukaryota > Metazoa > Arthropoda > Insecta > Mantodea > Mantidae > Tenodera > Tenodera sinensis. The sequence goes on from CM060962.1 coordinate 117,786,657, forward strand.
AACATCACTATGTGTATATAAAGGATTTTGAGAAGCTTATTCGTGGGCAGAAAACTAAGCATAAAGAACGAATTTATGTATGTAAAAGATGTTTCAGTCATTTTGATGACCGACATGGACGAAGTGGAATGAAAAAATTAGAAGAGCACCGAGAAATATGTAGACAACATGGTATTGCTAGATGCGTTATGCCTACAAAGGATAACTCAATCGTTAAGTTCAAGAATGTCGAGAGGATGTTGAAACTTCCTTATGTTATCTACGCAGATTTTGAATGCATTCTCACCCCTCTCCATACCTGCTCCTCTAACCCTGAAACCTCCTACACAACTCCCTATCAAAGTCATTCTCCTATGAGCTTTTGCGTTTATGTGAAACCGTCGTCCAGTGTTGAACAACTAGAAACAACTCTTCCTACTGAACCGTATGTTTACCGAGGGCCTGACGCTGCACAGAAGTTTATGGAATGCTTGATGGATCTGGCGAATAAAATTAGTGACTTATACAAATCTGCTAAACCTCTTAATCTTACAGCTGAAGAACAAGAATCATTCGATGCTTCTACAATATGCTACCTGTGTGAACATGAATTTACAGAAGATAATTGGAAGGTTCGCGATCACGATCATGTTTCCGGGGTGTATAGAGGACCTTTACACAATAAATGTAACCTGGCTTGTAAAACACCTAATTATATACCTGTCTTCATGCATAACCTGAGTGGGTATGACTCTCATTTCATTGTTAAGGAACTGGGGTGTACTAGCGAAAGAGTAGAGGTTATACCAAATTCAGAGGAAAGTTATATATCATTCTCCAAGTATGTTGGGGATATTAAACTCCGGTTTGTGGATACTTTCCGCTTCCTCAGTACGAGTTTGGAGAAGCTTGCAAAGAACCTTGAAACGCATACTGAAACAGCGAAATACTTTGGAGTAGAGAATATTGGCTTGATGACTCGTAAGGGGGTATTTCCCTATGATTACGTAACATCGTGGGATGTCCTGAACGATACATGTTTGCCTTCTAGGAATGCCTTCTACAACAGATTAAACAGTGAAGAAATCAGCAGTGAGGACTATGATCATGCTCTGAACGTGTGGAAGCACTTTAACGTCCGAAACCTTGGCGAGTACAGTGATTTGTACTTAATTTCGGATGTTCTTCTCCTATCGGATGTCTTTGAGACATTTAGAAACCAAACCTTGAAAACTCATAAAGTGGATCCTGCACATTATTTTACTTCTCCAGGACTTACATGGGATGCTATGCTGCTGTATACTGGAATCGAGTTGGAATTGCTTCTTGATTACGATCAGCTACTCATGGTTGAATCTGGTATAAGAGGAGGGTTATGCCAGGTTTCTCACCGGTATGCGGAGGCTAACAACATCTATATGGAGCAGTATGATCCTCGTAAACCCTCTCATTTTATTACGTACGAAGACGCCAATAACCAGTACGGTTGGGGTATGTGTCACGCCCTTCCTTATGGAGGGTTTAAATGGGTTTCTCCTGAAGACATAGACCTGGAATTATTGAAGGAAGATGACCCCCTTGGATACATCTTAGAAGTCGATGTCGAATATCCTGTCGAGCTCCACGATCTTCATAATGATTTGCCCTTCCTGCCTGAGAGTATGAAACCGGGGGAATCCTCTTCAAAGAAACTAATTGCCCATCTTGGATCCCGAAAGAAGTATGTGGTTCATTACATGGTCTTGAAACAGGCTCTTAGTCATGGTCTACGACTAATAAAGATTCATCGAGCACTAAAATTCCGTCAGTCTTGTTGGTTAAAGCCTTACGTCGAATTTAATAATCGCCTGCGACAACAAGCTAGAAATGATTTCGAGAAGGATTTGTACAAACTTTTCAATAATGCGATGTTTGGAAAAACTATGGAAAATATTCGTAATCGTATGGATATACGTCTTGTGGCAAACAGCAAAACATTAGAAAAACTGATAGCCAAGCCTACATTTATCGATCGAACTATATACGGTCCTAATCTTGCAGCTGTTCATATGGCTTCTCGTAAAATAGTGTTCAACAAGCCTATATACATTGGTATGAGCGTACTAGACATCTCCAAGACGCTAATGTATTCGTATCAATACGATGTGTTACTTCCATATTATGGAGCTGAGAATCTTAAACTGTTGTATACGGATACAGATTCCTTCATCCATCGAGTGACTACAGCTGATATATACCAGGATAAATTACACATGCTTGAACATCTGGATACTGCGGATTACCCTGCTAACCATATATGCTATTCTACACAAAACAAGAAAGTTTTGGGAAAGTTTAAAGATGAAGCAAGTGGTAAAATCATTCGCCGTTTCGTCGGTCTCAGACCTAAAATGTATGCTCTCGATATCGATGGCTCTGTGATAAAAAAGATCAAAGGCATAAAACATAGCGCCATTAAGCAATACATCAGCTTCAATAGCTATATGGAGTGCCTTAAAACTTTGAAAATTGTTAGAACTCCGATGAATTTAATCCTATCCCAACGTCATAATGTTTCTACAGTTGAATCTAATAAAATAGCTCTGTCGCCTCATGATGACAAGAGAGTAATTGCAGAGGATGGAATATCAACGTATGCGTACGGGCATTACAACGTTGCAAACCATGCATAAGAGAATGCAACTTAGATCTCAAGATGATTATTTTCTCCGTTACGTCTCCTGTAGAAAATGAAAGTTTAATCAACTGACTCCTCCACGCCTCAAATGAAGTCTGACGAAGAAAGAAGAAAAAATAAAAAAATTACTCACCTGGCTTCTCCGTGCTTCTCATGAAACTTGTCGAAGAAAGAAGAAAAATAGAAATTATAAAGGGAGGCGTTAACTCTGCCACTAGACTTTAACTCTAGTGCTGGTCTCCAGCCCAGATAAAAGAGGAGAGGCGTATACCCTACTACCTTAAAGTAAGTATACCCTCATTAACTTTATATAAACAGAAGATTGTGTTAAAATACTATCAAAGGTATTGCTGAATATCTCTTAAAAATATTGAGCTATAAGTACCTCAACATCTGCGGATAGATCATCTTTTAGTGATAAGTTTAAAAATCTATAAAGGGTTAGGAAAACAAAGTTGAATAAAGCTGTAAAGAACACTTAATAAGCAGGTTAGATCATAATAGGTGGGGTTACACTTAGAAAACTGCATGTCGTGTTGGAGATGTTACCCCCAGAACATACAGAACCAAGCAAAAGAGCCACACAGTTGTATAAAATTCTGTGACAGAGGGCAAAAATAGTAGTAATAAGAACTTCAACATCAATGGTTAGCACATCTTCTACTGGAAGTTTAAAAGTTCTATAAAGGAGGGTGCAAATAGCAGTAAAATGGGGTGAAATGTCCTAAAAATGTATGAAAATGATTGAATAGCTCTGAAAATTGTCTGAAAAGTTGTTAAATATGTTGTTAAAAGCGTTCTGAATATACTAAAAGCGTCTAAAAGATCTAACAGAGGGTGCAAATAGCAGTAAAATGGGGTGAAATGTCTTAAAAATGTATGAAAATGACTGAATAACTCTGAAAATTGTCTGAAAAGTTGTTAAATATGTTGTAAAAGCAGCATGAATATGCTAAAAGTGTTTAAAAAGATCTATCAGAGGACTCAAAATAGTATCAAAATGTTTATGAAATTCCTAGATGGAGATCAGGGTAGCGTATGACAGGATAGAATAGATAAGCAGAGGAGGGAATAGGATAGATGATAAGAGGATAGAATGAATGTCTAGAAACGTATCATGTTAGTAGAATAGAATAAATAATAATAAGAGGATCTACCTTAGGTTAGGCTAGGCCAGGTTAGATTAGGATAGGTTAGATGAGTAGAAGTATGAGGCTTAGGTTAAATTATCAAAGACCGGAGTAAATAGTGGGAGCTGGGTTAGGTTAGGTTAGCCATGTAGAAGTATGGAGCTTAGGTTAGGTTAAGATAGGTTAGACGAGTAGAAGTATGGGGCTTAGGTTATGTGAAATTATGAAAGACCATAGTAAAAAGAGTGGGAGCTAGGTTAGGTTAGGTTAGCCATGTAGAAGTATGGAGCTTAGGTTAGGTTAAGATAGGTTAGACGAGTAGAAGTATGGGGCTTAGGTTATGTGAAATTATGAAAGACCATAGTAAAAAGAGTAGGAGCTAGGTTAGGCGTGCTTAGGTTAGGTTAGGTTAGGTTAGGTTAGGTTAGGTTAGGTTAGGTTAGGTTAGCGTGGCGGTGTGGGGGCGAGGTGTCATTATGTTGGGGGTATCATATACAATCAAGATGGAAAGCTCTTGCGTTAGGAGGTTTATACCGATATAGTGAACGACATACTCGACTACCATGAACGCTCATAAAGATACATACAGTGCTATAGGCCATAAAAGTTATCCCTAGTGATTGCTTCAAATACCTACAACGTCCTGCTTCCCCTACCACCTTACCTAGTAATCCTTAGATCACGCATGGCGGCCATCTTGCCCATAAAAAACTGCGCCAGCTTCCCCCCAAATACCCTACTCTCATTAATTGCACTTTTACCGTAAACAGCCTCTATTTGCCTATAAATGTCAATAGGCTTAAAGTTTTGAGCGTTTAGGAAACGACTAGCACTTCGTATTTCACATTTGGCAGGGTTTTCGCCTGACGACGCCATTTCAAATCGCTGCAAAAACAATTAGCGTAATCACATAGCAATAAGACTCGGCTCACACTGAAGACAAGGAATAAGCTATCTGCCACTAACACATTCGCAGTGGTGGGGGGTCTGCGCGGAGCACAATGCGCAATAGTAACGTTTCTACACCATTGATGTCCAACCATGTCTCTTTGGAGACGCTTACGTAATTAGCTGCTACTCCTCATCTCCACTTTCAAACGCAGGGTGAATCACGCCTGTGGCGTTTGGACTCACAAGCAGCGAGTATGTAGTTACGGACAAAAACAGGCGATTACATGGCAGTTTCTAAGTAATACATTGAATGTTCTGGGAATGTCCCCAGAAGACCTCCTCATTCCGGATGATTTTTTTTTTTTTTTTTTTTTTTTTTTTTTTTTTTTTTGCATACACGGTAAACATTAAGAGACAGACAGAAGCTTACTAAGTAAATAAATGTAGGTCTCGTTAAAACAATTTATGTCAAATACTCCTATTTTTTTCTTTTGAGCAAGCTATTTCCGAGACTTTTTTTATTATTTTGTTGAATTCGCCAATACTTATACTTTCCTCAAATAGGAATATGTTATTCATTTTTTTATCTCTTGGCCTTTCAAAGGCATCGCATAGCAATGAGCTCATAAAACATTTCACTATCGATTAAAGCCTACTGTATTCCCATACAAGAAAATTAGAATAGCATAATTTCTGAAAATGCTTATGTCGATTAAAATATAGTAGATAGAGAAATAAGCATTTGCAAGAATAGTGTGTATAAAAGTGTATATATATATATATATAATTGCGAACAGAGTTTCTCCAAATTGAACTATTAAAAGTCCGTATCGCAAAAGGTTACGCGACGATTACTTGGTGTATCTTCTATGGCTATGTATTTCGAATTTGTCGCCAAATATTGAAGACTCCTTAAACGTAAGCATTATCAAAGAAGTCACTAACGAACAGATGTTTATCACATAACATTTAAAAGCACTTTCGTAAATCAAACGCAGCGTACATACCGGGTGGAAGGAAAGTCATTACATTAATTTAAACCAGTGGTAGATCTCGGTATCTGGAACATATTTTGTATCTTATGTTTTTGTCTCCGAGCATTTCCTACGGAGATATTTTAGTTTTATCGAAAACAACCTGGCAACACTGCAGGTTGTGTGGGTGGTCACTTTCCCTAGCTCCGTACATGAACAAACAGCGTAACGGTGCGTTTTGAAAACAAACTCAAACCCTGTCTTGTCCTTCCGTGTTTCTGTGAGTGTAGACCAATCACAAGCGTTAGCTCCCAAAACATTACCGAAAGCGAAAGCTGTTTACATCCACAAACCAGCTCAATTCCCTGACCAACCTCAACGCAATGTTGTCGAGTTACGTCATCTCTGAAGTAGCAGCTCAGAGTATTCCTTCACGTCTTTTAAGTGATTAATTATTTCAAAACCCTATGTGATATCCCATAATTACTACCGAAATTATGTCAGAAATAAGTTACTCTAAGCATCTTACAAGAAACAAACTGTTATCTTTGCACATTCTTGTGAAATTACGCATGCAACTTGGATAAAAAAAAAAAAAAAAAAAAAAAAAAAAAAAAAAAAAAAAACCTATTTATTTTTTCGAAATCGGCTGATGAAAGAACAAAATGCCATTCGACTTTTTTGTTTGTAATGCTTCTATGAAGCACATATTAGAAGGAATGTAATGACTTCCCTTCCACTCTGTATAACCAAACCGCCACTACAACACAATGTATTCTGAGTGGCACAGTCTGAATAAAGAGGAAGGAGGTAAGTCCAACCTCCCCTCTTTTGCAAACGTTAGACATCGGTGGAGTAGAGAATAAAATAGTGGTAGTTCACAAAGAATGTGTCGTAAAACAAAATTTGGTTACATTTTATCGCAAATAATTTACATAGATGGCCATGATACACTTAATACTTAGCTAACAGATGAGCGATCTCAAAAATCGACAATTGATTCTGTTTATAATGGAACGAACCATATTTATATTTATTTAGCTGTCATTAATGAAATACTGCAGATATGTATGTAATGAAAGTGTATTTATTCGAATTCTATAGATTAATGTGCTGCAGTTTCTGCTGAGAAAGTTTTGCCTTATTCATTTTGTATTTATGTTGTAATCAAGTTCCTTGGCAGGGCATGATAAAATGGTATAAAGAGAGAACATTTGTGTCAAGTTAACAGTGGGATCCGTGAAACGATATTTTATAACTGTACATGCAAAATTTAATGGCGACTGATGGTTGACTATTACTGTTCTCTTTCCTGTTGTGCAAATCATATTTGTGGGTGCATATTATATTTATATCACCGGCTTCATAGCACGATTAACTATGTTTAACTATACAACACCGCCAGGCATGGCAAGCCTATAATTGGATGTTGTGTCGAGTTGCCCGCCATTGCATTTTGCGACAGCCATAATAACAATTTATAATTGTACAATGAAATTAATAGGGTACGATTTAATCCTAATTTATATACTTTTGGATAAATTGAGATAATTGAAACGATTTCTGAGTTTGCTCAGTTCCACATTTTAACCCTCTGCTCCCAAATTACGTTTTCTACTTATTCTTATCTTCCTCTAAGCCATAAACCGGTTTTTCATACGTCTTTCAGGGGCACTTTGAGGCAAGCGACTCGAGTAGCTGCGCTCGTTAACGCAGGATGCAATGAACCGGCAGTCCACTCATAGCTGAACGTCACGAGTTGAGTCCCAGCGAAGACATTGTAATTAGCCTGTGGCAAAGGATGGGGAGCCCCCACCAAAATAATTGGTATGATGGCATGAGTGGATAATGACGGGCTTTCGTTTACGGTTGCATGTATCATCCTGGTTGAAATGATACAGGTAAGAGTTAACAAAAACATTAAGAAATCGCTATTATAACAGAAAACTTTTGAGCCAGTTAAAGAGGCGTGGCAAATAGGATGTACTGATTTGCTTCCTAATACATCGATATCAAATCACAATAGACCAAAATTATTCTATATTCTGAACATTAATATGATGCATCAATTAAGTCCATATTAAGAAATAAAATCATGAGTAAAGGGAAAGGAAAGGCAGAAATTGCACACATTTAACTGAAATATTCTTATATTCCATGTATATAAGAATAAAAACATTAAAAGCGTATGGTTGTGATAGGAGTGGTGCATATAGGCTATAAAAACAGTAAGAGGTGAATAGTTAATGTTGGCTGCAACAAACGCAGGAAAACAGATTTTCCTGACATAAGTTCATGAAAAAATATGATCGCTCAACCGGTTACTTTATATTCTGTAAAACCTATTTGGCTTCTCAAAACAATCTTCGTCCGACATAAAGAGCTGAATGTCATATCCAGAGGGAGCATAGTGAAATCTGTTGGAATCTCAAAGGAGTTCTAGGCACGTATGCATCGTTATTCACCTAAAGTGTATTAAATAAATATGTATATTTACAACATAATCTGTGAATTGTAAACGTCTAGACGAAATGGTATGAATGTTATAAATAAATGTATTTTCCTTAGTAGTGACTGATAGTATTAAAGATGGATCAGCTGACTACGAGCCTTAAGGCATAAATGTTTATGAATATGCAGATCTGTGACATTGACCGGTTTCGGTATCTCACTCAGAGCTATGCACTGAAAAACCTCATCTACAGCGGAAATGAAGTACAGATGCAAGAAATGTGGCTACAGTCGGTGATGCGTATCCAAACCACTGCGGAACCATTACATCTGCCTAATCATTTCTACAGCGTAACGCACTTTTACTGCGAGATCCTGGTGGATTTACATGCCACAGCACTGCACCACATGCCTCGCCACAAAATCACGTGATATTACAAAATCTGCTCGAGGTTCCGTGCTTGCGTGTGACCACCGAAACCAACCAGGAGTCGAGCGAAGTGCCTCTGGGGATGAACCGTTTGGTTACCACAACTTCTTCCTCCGTTGCTAATTGAATAGTTCGGTGATTAACTTATAAAAATTAACAATACACTGTTTGCAAATACTCTTTTCGACTCTCATTTAAGATAAGGCATATCTTGCTCTTAGGTTTACACCCGAGATGTATTACTAGCCTTGAAGATTAAACAGACATCCACAAACCGGAACAGATATATTTTGGACGATTTATTTGGAAAAATTGTATTTTAAATTTGTAATCTATTATCAAATCATCAAATTATCAACTGTATTATCAAAAGAGGCAAACATAATGTGTGTACGGAGCTGGCAATTGAGGAAACCAAACGGATTTTGCTAATTGTTTGGCCATGGTAAAGTAGTGTCAACCCGATGGATATGGGCTACAAGGGAGCTTCTATCTTCAGTTCTTAAATCCTAAAATATTAAAAAGAAATTACTAGATCTGGCTCTTAGAACGCGAGCGTGCTGGAACCTCAAAAACGTTATTGCCAAGAGGCTTTTGACTTTTCGTTGAGAATACCATGGAGTACAAAATAGAACTTATTCCGCAGACACACCGCATAAACATAAGATAAAATGTATATAATATGCAAGATGTTAAGGTACGAGTGCGTAAACTAACGGCGACTTCTTGACGCCAAGCTGGAACATAACTTCCACCATTTTCCTCTTTAGTGCAAGCTGGCATAAATAAAAATAAAATTGGTCCAATATTTGATTACCAATATGTCACCACTCCTCTATCGTTTACTTCTATATAGAGAGGTAGAGCTTTAAAAGATGCGTTATTTATTTTTTTTTTTTTTATTTTTTATTTTTTATTTATTTTTTTCCTCCTCCATTTGTTGCCACAGGATGATATTAAATAATTGGATTTGCCCATATCTTTTGATTTGACAGTTATACAAAATTACACAAAATTAGTTTGGAACTAAAGAACTTCACAGACTGTTCACAGATAATTCAATGGATACATTTTATTAGCCACAAAGATGTCTTGAACACATCCTATTTTAATACTAATCGTTATTGATTTTTGAGAAAATGAAAAATTACGAAACATCTCCCAGATGGTTTTGATTTGAAAATATTGTGTAACATTTTTGAAAGATACTCATTTTTAATAGTGAGTTCATTATTTTTACACATGATACTTCTCTCAGTGTCTCTCCTCCTCCCCTCTCTCACTCACACAATACGTGAATGCTCTTTGGGTAAGGGATCTCAAAAGAAATATTCTGCTGGTGAAATCGCATGATCAGTTGCTCTCACGGAATTCCGTTCTTCAACTTATAACTTTCTTTCCATACTATGGTCTGCAACACATCTCTTCTTAAATACGATCATCCAAATTTTAGCCATCGTTCCTCACGAACAACTTTATACTATGTGAAAATTCGGCCTCCTATGCATTCATCTTGTTTTACAAGCACAATTTTCTTTACAGACAAAACGGTGTTCACATCTGATGGAATTTAATTACCACAACTCACATTTGTGGTGTGAGGTATAACCACATGTCAGCAATTACTTCTCATTGCACATGTGGTAAGGAATATTAGGAAATCTCTCATTGGGCCATATACCAGGCATGGGCAAAATCAACTCAAAAGGTCACTCCACAGAAACGCGTTCTTGCCTAACTCCAGGTGGCCATCCCTCGCCTTCACTGCTGTTCAGCTTGCGACGCGCCTTATTCAGTGGCGAGTATGGCTTAGTCGGAATGTCTGTTTCACGAAGAGTGGTAGAGAGTATTTGTTGTAAGTTATAAAAACAGGAAAGTTTGCTGTTTAATACGCAGCTTTCAATTTGCAAATTTAAAGTGTTACAACATCGAACGCCACTTTGACCAGAAGCATAAATAAAACTCAAGGGTATTTATTTACAATGTCAAAAGGAACTTTCTGAATACTCATATTTGTAAACATAAAAGGGACGACATGATTCTACTCTTTAGGGGTTTATCTTCTTCTAAGTTTATTTGATATAAGCTATTGTACTATTTCGTGTTTCAAAGTTTGAACATAATATTGAGTTTAAAACCAAACAATTTATTATGTTGATCAAATAGTTTTAAAATATTTTAAGGCTAAATAGCAATGGGACTTTACTGCTTTATTTATTGTGAAAGAGAAACAATTTAGTAAGTCAACCATAAGATAAGATAACGTGTATAAGATGAAGTAAGGTTATGTAACTTGCCTAACCAGAGTTGTAATAATTATTGTACGCAAAATATGTTTAATATAAATAGTAGAATAGTTAATAGCAATGTAAAAAGTATTACTACCACGCAGGCGGAACGAAGTCGCAAATGCACTTGTATCAAAACAACCTTCGTCACTCGGCAAGAGAATGTGGGGTGAGTAGGCAAGTTCAATCGCTACCTCTCCTCTCGTGTCCATGCCTGTCATACACTCTTTAAAAAATCAATAAAACTAAATAGACGGAGATACCTTCCATTTGTGCAGCTTGAAAACGTTTTCCTTGAGCAACGTCAAAGTATGTGACTGGGAAAGGAGATAAACACTATTGGTCCCACTAACAAGGAAATGGTCGTTATATTCAACGAAGTAAGATTTACACAAAAACCTTTAAGTGTGTGTGTGTGTGTGTGTGTGTGTGTGTGTGTGTGTGTGTGTGTGTGTGTGTGTGTGTGTGTGTGCTTAAAGGTATACATATATACAGAGAGAGATAGTAAATAGATTACATACATTAGGCAAAATGAGGTTAAGTTAGCTTAAGAAATATTACAACAAATAATGTAGTTAACGCGGGAATGAAGTTCCCGTTTGACCTAGTCGCATTTAACTAGTCATTCAGCAAAATAATACAACATTCTCTATTACTTCTTGAATTAAGGAAATAGATACACTGTTTCTCAAAACCTCATGAATTATACTTGTGTATTTCTGACACAACACATAATACATAATGAAACATTAACCATGAAGCGTGGAACATGAAGACTGACTGGCATTAGTAATGTGTTATACCACATTCACTCATTAACAAGAACTTTTAATAATTACCCTTGGTTCAATAGCAAAACTTAGCTCCGCTGACCATTTAAAAATACAAGATATGCCCTTATAATACCAGTCCGATACTTAGTATAGCAAAACGTAATAATGCAAAAGCCAGCATTAAAACTTCCACTTCCACCGGAACAAGTTTCAAGTCAAAACATTCATTCTACGGCTCACGTACCGACTGTCCCTAACCAAGTGAAGAGTACTGCATACAGAGAAATGCTACGTAATTTGGAAAAAGCCAAAAAATCAACCAACTAAGTTGTTTATGAGCATTACATAGAATACCTGGCTACGAAAGAGTTAACTAGTCAAGTTGGAAGTGGCGAAAATTGAAAATCTCTCCCGAGTTTCCTGTTTTTCGACTGTCTAGGCATATGTTGTGAAACAGACAAGCTATATTTTATGAGCACGAATGTAGAATGCACACAAAAGCGAGGACAGTTACTACAGAAAAATCACTTACTAACACTGCTTCCTCTGTAAGAATTAATTTCGCGGTTTGGTAAGAAAAGGAATGACTTTGTCTCTTTGCGATGTTGTATATTCTCTGTGTGCTGAAGGAAGTGTCTGTAAATCACCGAGCAGAGAAGGATAAAAAAGCGAGGTAGAGAGAAATGTATGATGTGCAATCTCCAGTCAAGATACGTATATTTTATCTGCTCTTCTCTGACGCGGATACTCTGGCTAAGGACGCGGGGATACGCTTCTGCTGTCTTTGATAACATAAACCGCTTTTCAAAGCCTTTTCAGCAAAGTAGTTAATTGTTTTCCCGAAAACAAAAGAATAGCCTGCAGCAAAGAGAATGGAATATAACGAGGCACAAAGTGTACGCGAAAAGTTTTTGGCTGGCCATAACCGAGTTACGATGTGAAGAAGAGCGCTCAGCGGAGATTTCCTCTAATCCTTCTGAGCAACAAGGCATTTGAGTTAAAAGTGCCTTCAAAATGTTCTTGTCGTTGTGCACTACTTGAATGTAACGCGCGACATTTTTTCACTATAGGAATGCAATGTCATAACTATGGAAATCTCAAGCTTGTAAGCATTCGTAAATGTGCTAGAAAGGAGGTTTAAAAACTGAGCTAAACGTTCAACATGGCTAAGGAAAATAAACATTCTGAAATTCAAAAACATCTTATACGTAATAGTCATACTTGTCTCTCTACCCATTATCATCTCACATGTAGTCTTTTTATGGTCTTTAATTATTCTATCAGGTATACTACCAGCCTAAGTCACATCGAAATGTCTGCCTGTACATATGTTTCACTTTTCTGTAGGTAGTTATTTGTTGAGTAATTGAGTAAGTTTCTCTGCTATTTACGTACGAGAAGAATGGAAAGTATTGTATATATTTCACCGTCCAGATTTATTAAAAATAAACGCTTTGAGGTTTCTTTTTAACACTCCCAAAAATGTGAGCATGAAGCATAAAAAATGAAAACTCGGATAGATAAACTTGGTACATATACGGAGCCAAGCGTATTTTAAACAGGTGACGCTAAGATTTTCACTAAATTTTCCCTATCCAAAATTCCCCTCTACATGGAAAATCTTCAGCTAGCTTTTATTTTCTCCAAAAAAAGAAAAGGGCTCCCACTATTTTCATTAATATGCCATATGTTTATTATTTAGCATGATTAATAACATGTAAATTTCCGGTGAAGCACTGCTCACTCTAAATGAATTCTATACGATTTGCTTTATTGATGATAAATCGTAAGAGGGTGACGAGAGCGTATTGTAATAAACTGTATATATTGTTAAACCTTTCTCTCTCTTCTCTCTCTCTCTCTCTCTCTCTCTCTCTCTCTCTCTCTCTCTCTCTCTCTCTCTCTCTCTCTCTCTCTCTCCTTACTAACAACTTCCAGAATTTCAACATATTCATCACTGATATTGCTTTGAATTTTGCAGTACTTTGATATACATTTTGAAGTGCCTAGTCACCATTCCTTGTTTCCCTTGATGCCATGCAAACAGTACGAATATCAAGACCAATATCAACCCGCTTTTGAAGATTTCACCTTTGCTGCAGTCTACAGGATACCCTTTGTACCTACAAGAAAATTTGTTAAATATGTTCTGCAGATTTATATTTCAATTATCAAAAAGTAGAAAGCAAATTAAACATTTGTAATAATAGTTTACAGAGCGACATTCGTCTGACTTTATACTTACTATTTATTCCTTTCATAAATACACGTATATTCAAATTAAATAAGTAGGACGGTACAGATCGCCCCACAGTCAGAATGTGTCCTTGGCTTGGCTTTGCTTTTATGTCCTTGTGATGCAAGGGATGCGTCACATAGTTTATCCCTATAGCCCATTGGAAGACATATTTTGTTCCTCTTCGTTATAGTGAGTAACTAGTTGAAAGTGTTACTAACATGATTTAATAACAATGGTTTCTATATTGCTGAAGTGGAACTTTATTTCAGTTAGATTCTGCGTAGGTAACAAAAGGCCAAAACTAAACCACTACACGGTTGGATAATCACAATATTATCTAAAACTGAATATGATACTGACATTGTAAGGAAGTGAATTACACTTTTGTAATACCTGAAGCCAAGTAATTGTCATTATTTTCTTCACTGGGAGAAAACATTCTCCTTTCAATATAACAAATGATGTTAACGTTGAGATTTTTATTGCGTTTTCAGGTTCTTTTCTTGGTTTTATGTATTCAAAACGTTTCGACATTTTCGTGTGTGTTGTCAACAATATAGGCACTTACTAGAGAAAATATTTCGTCATAATTCTGGAGGTTGTTGTGAACATGGATTTTCATCTCACTAAAGACAAAGACGCCAAATTCAGCAATTACCGACGATTTTACAGAAATTCATTAACATCTCAATGTTCATGACTATTAATATATTTTATGTCAGTATATCGGTGACATATTCCTCTACTAAATGCCGATCGATATTTTGTAATCACATTGAAACCGTGAAAAAATGGTGCAACTTAAAAATAATTGTAAAACTCAAAGCACGTAAATTGTACACATATACTTATTGTTTGGTGTTAAAATTAGAATTTTCTTTCCATTTATTTGGCTGCTATCATTTTCAAAATTGAGATGAATATTTTTGAACCTACTGTACGCGGAACTGTACCCTTCTAAGGTAAAGTCAAATGAATATATTGGTTGTTTTTAGCGAAGTTTAATCGCTCTCTATTCCTTTTCCAATTTTGATTTCATATACTTTTGTTTGTTCAACAAAGATGTGTATTGCCCATTTGTGTAGAGAAACTGAAAGTGTGTAGTCATTCATCACAGCAGAGGGTGACGCTAGGGAGGGTGGTTGTGCCCAATTTTCCTCCTGACTTGAGGTGTGTTGGGACGTGACCTCGCAATTACAAGCACCAGCTCCTTGCATTTTACAATAGCCTCCATAAGGTCAAGCCAGGAGTCGCAATGAATGATGCATACAACACGTAAGGAACGAGAAGAAAATATGTAAAGCGCGAAATAACGTTCCACGAGGAGGACACAAATAAATAAATAATACAAATGACAGGGAAGGAGTGGGGAAAAGGAGATCAAACGGGCCACAGGCGAGGAACATAAAAACAGTTTAATAAATAACGGAAAGAAGATGCTGGAAAAGGTGTAGCAAAAAGGTGGAGATATGGAACAGAATACTGAATTCACAAAATGAAGGCAGACTGGAAATAAATAGGCACCTACAAAAAGTTATACGATAAATCCCAGACAGTAAATAATTCACGTTTCTAAGGACAGAGGCGCTAAATGCAGCAAGGAGGATGAGCAGAAAACTTCAGGACACTGGGAATTATATATATATATCGGGTGGAAAGGAAGTCATTACATTAATTTAAACCAGTGATAGATCTCAATATTTGGAACATACTTTGTATCTTACGTTTTTGTCTCTATTTCTTACGGAGATATTTTAGTTTTCTCGAAAACAAGCTGGCAACACTGCAGATTGTGAGTGTCACATTCCCTAGCTCAGTACATAAACAAACACAGTAACGGTGCTTCTTGAGAACACAAACAAAACCCTGCCCTGTCCTCCCGTGTTCACTGCGCGAGTGTAGGCCAATCACAAGGTTAGCTCCCAAAACCTTAAAGCGAAAGCGAAGGTGCCAGACCTGTTTACATCCACAAACCAGCTCAATTTCCTGACCAACGTCAACGCAACGTTGTCGACTTACTATACGTGAGAAAAAGCTGCTTGAAGTATTCCTTCACATCTTTTAAATGATTAATTATTTCGAAACACTGTATGACCTCCCATAATTACTACCGAAGCTATGTGAGAAATAAGTTACTCTACGCATCTTACAAGTAACAAACTGTTATCTTCGTACATTCCTGTGGAATTACGCATCCAACTTGGATAAAAAAAAACTATTTATTTTTTCGAAAGCGACTGATCAAAGAACAAAATGCCATTAGACTTTTTTTTTGTAATGCTTCTATGAAGCACATATTAGAAGAAATGCAATGACTTCCCTTCCACCGTGTGTATGTGCGTGCGCGCGCGCGTGTGTGTGTGTATGTGTGTGTGTGTGTGCGTGCGTGCATGGGTGTGTATGTACATATATGTATTATGTGTGTATGGCATAACTCAAGAATCCAACTTGGTATCTTTAAAAAATGTCGCATTAAGTTTTAAAAAAAAATATCCCCAACCCCAACTACCAACATGGACATGTTTTAGAAATTGTTTTCTCTATAATACCTCTAACGATATTTATTAAAATACCACATATTTAATGTATGTATGTGGCAACTAAAATGTACCTACATCTTATTGTTCGTGAATAGCCATAATGTCCTCTTCATTAAGGAGGAACTTTATACGCTTTCCTGTAGCGGATCAACCACAATGTATAGTGAAAGACACTGCAAAAATGTAGATTTTTTTAAAAACAGAATGTATTTCAAATAATTTTTATGTGTCATCATCAACTATTTAAGTTTGTTTTATTAATAATGAAGTAGGTAGTCAAGTAAGCTTACCTAAGAATGCAATGTTGTGTACATTGTCCATCCATATTCTGGGCAATATCCACAGCTGTGGGGTACTGTTGTGACCTGGCCCTCAGCACAATCGCCATCTTCGGAGGATCGGGCGTTTGATTTCGTAGTTCTATGTTGGCTGCCTTCAACACGGCAATGAGGCCCAGCCCTTCACCCTTTACACCCTTCTGCACACACTTCGGTGGTCGCTCTGTCGATGTCTGTGCAAGAATGGTGAGCTACCGTCGACATAGACCCCCATCATGTCTGTAGGCAAACCCCGCCGCCCGATGCCAACAAAGCAATTCTCCCCGGAGGAACATACTGATGATCTAACCTACACGATTAGAAAACTTCAAAAGACATATGGATAAATTGATCTAAGGATAATTATGGTAAAATTACAGATTTGAAATGAACGAAGGATAACTGAAATATATCAGGCAACGGGGTAATTTTTGATGAAGAGGGAAACACTCGCCAGAAGCTAATTTAAAAAATTAACAATGGATGGAAAGTTAATAGAACTTTGAACTCCAAAACAGATTAAAATCTTCAGGGCAAGCACACAAAGAAGAATGGTTCAGACTAGGATGATACATATGGCTGAGTCATGGGATGTGAGTAACGGCAAACGGCAAAAGAAAAATATTTCCTACGAAGGAGTTGTTAGAAAACTGGAGTTGATAGGGTTCGAAATTCAAGAATAAAGAAAATATGGGATTGAAAGTGGGCACAGACGTCTGGAGGAACGAGCTAGCAGGGACGAAGGAAATGGATAGGTGCGGAGAAGCAGCAACAATTGACACGGAAAAGGAGAAACAACGTCATGGCTTAAACTAAATGCAACACAAAAGTAATTTTTTTTCGGAGCTATCGGAGTTCTATCAGAATTCAGGGAAGGCAACCACCGTTTATTTCATCTGGGCCCATCTCATCGCTCACTATATATGTACTTGACATCGCAACGAAGATTCTATCCTAGCAAATTTCCAACATCAATGAGTGATGCTGAATGTCTAAGTCAACTAAGCTATGCTCTCAAGAACAAGTACTACGAATTTTAGGAGACATGAGTAATTTTAAGTCATCAGGGTTGTTCAAAAATAAATCGGGGCTAAACAGGCTAAGGATATCCAAGAATTATAGAATAGCAGCAAACCTTACTTGAGGTTGGCAGATGTTGTACAAACTGAATGACGGCCACCTACCTGAACACATGGGTTAGAAATATAATTAACATGCACTTAATGGAATAAACGGTTGTTCGGGGCTAATTAAAAGCGCATTGGGGAAACAAGCGCGAGAGAAAGAGCGGGCTATGCGGCTCCGTTAGTCATAATTTCCGGGGCCCGGGATTCCATTACCGCCGGCGTTACAGCTGTTTTATTCTGCCAGCCATGCATCACAAATGGTCGGGGGAGGGACACCAAAATTCGCAACACTCATCCCCAAAGCTTTGTACTTTCACAACATCGTGTAACGATTCATGACCTGGATAATTGACAAATTATGTTCCACTGCCACCCGAAATGCTTCACCAGCATCCTTTGTTGCCTACTTTCGTCGACTACGTCACCACAAATAAAAATCATTGTTAGTCATGCTTTAAAGCAGTGATTCCCTAACTTTCCCTGTTGGCACTGTAGTTTCTAGGCCCTCTACAGTTGTGATAATGCTTTATATATTTCAAATGTAGAATGAATCAAAGGGGTGCAAAATTCACCTTACAAACTTAAAGCAATCATTTCACATAAGTATTCAATATTCCAAATTTGTTCACTGTTAGTTTGAAGAGAACCTAAATATCACCACAATAACAAGTTTCACTCATATTAATGCATCTGAAACATTTAAAGAGCAATTTGAATCCACATAACAGATATAACCTTTCTCGCTCTTGACGGTCTGTTTTTAGATTTTGATCTAATTATCTTATAAAACAACTCGATGTTTTACTTTCATATGACTTTCTCTACTCACCATCATTTATTTAGGTATAACTTTTACAAACCATTGTTAAGAAAGCTTATTTTTCTATCCACTTTATTATAATAGAGATAATCCTTCACATCAATAACTTGATTACACATTCGTTGAAGACAGCAGATAGAGACAGTGACAGAGACAGACACTGAGAGAGAGAGAGAGAGAGAGAGAGAGAGAGAGAGAGAGAGAGGGAGAGAGAGCGAGAGAGAGAGCGCGCGCGCGAGAGAGGACACCGGATGTATAGTCAGATGCCCGCTAAATGTTTTCTAGAAATCCCGTACTCTTTCCAAGACGTAAGAAGCACATAAATAACGATGGTAATTTTTTTAAAAAATTCGATGTGTCGCACTCACCTGACTTTCTCTATTCACTCTTGCACAAATTATTCTCACAAAAGCTTGTTCTTCTATCTACTTCATGTTAATCGAGATTAACCCTTAACTGGCGTTGCGGAGTCCCTGGGACTCTGGGAAAAATAAATGATTTAATAACGTCAGTGTTTTTCCACCAGATGGCGCGTGCTTTTCAGTACCTTCCCACGGTAGGGAGAACTGTTATGCGCTCAGTCGCCACCTGTCTGTCAACAATGCCAGTAATGCAAAGAGTGAACCTGAGAGTCTGTTGGACTCCGCGACGCGCTTAGTGTAACACTTCCAACACCGCGACTATGTCCGCGAATCCTAAACGAATTAGACTTACGGATCCTACCTTTGATGAAACTGTTCAAAGATGGATTGAGGAATGTGACTCAGAGTTTTCAAGCCAAGATAGATTCCAAATCAAGACCAGTGAGTTCCACACTGTACGGCTTTACAAGTAATAAAACATTGATTTCCAGAGTGCCAAAGAAAATCAAAGCTGTTATACTGATTTCATCGATGCATCACTCCAAAGACGATGTTGATGGTCTGCCTGAGATTAATGCATTTTATAATAACACAAAATTTGGAGTAGATGCTGTAGATGAAAAAACCAGTAAATATTCATCCAGTAGAAGAACACAACGCTGGCCTATGGCTCTGATTTACAGACTCGTGGATATGTCTTCAATAAATGCATACATCATCCATCAGTCATGTGTCAACTCAGAAAAGCTACAAAGAATTAATTTTTTGAAATTATTGGCCAAACAACTGTATGAACCGCTTCTTCAGGAAAGAGCTCAGAAAACAAACTTATCAAGAGAGCTAAAAAGTGGCATCTTCAGAATTTTGAAGATAGCACCTGCGGCACCAGCTGATGCACAAGACGAACTTCCTAGAAATCAGAGGAAATATTGTTCTACATGTAACCCAAAATTGAAGAGAAAGACTGCTTATTTATGTGTTCAATGCAGAAGACCAATTTGTATGCAGTGTTCTAAAAAAATCTATGTTGAATGTACTGAAAATGTAGAGTCCTAAACATTGTGTTGTTTTTTCTTGAAGCATTGTCAGTTTTTTATTATTGTATTTTAGAAGTTCATGTGTTTTTATTTTTTGTATTTTAGACGGTACCAAACATATTTTCGGTAAGAAAAGAGCTCATTTATCAGTTTTTGTTTCTCAATATAAAAATCAAAGAAACACAGTTAATTTTTGTTCCAAAAAATTGGTTTCATATCCTTTTTGTGTTTGGTTTGTATTTCATTCTGTTATAAATAAAAGTTTATTTATTTACATGCTTTTAGTTAATTATACATCCAAAAATAAATAAATGTATATGTAACATTGGAATAACAACAATTTTTATTTCGGAGTCCCAGGGACTCCGCAACGCATTGAATGTAAAAATTTCTGGCCACGCCGGTTAAGGGTTAATATTTGAATAAATTGTTTTATTGCATATTTTCCTGTAGGCGCAAAGCAAATGAACTACAGTGGACTTGACCGATAGTCAAAACTTTTAAGAGCTCATCTCTATGTGATGGCTTTGAAACGCCTTTTCTTTACATAGTCTTCACTTTCTGTACCTGATTACCCTCCCCTTATGTAGAACTTACACCCCCTAGGACTGACAAGGCGTGTCTATGGTCAGACGGCTGTCGGGGAGCAGACGAACCTATGGACCGGACAGAGTGAAGACCTGGAAGCAGGTGCTCAGCCAAGCAGCAGGTATGAGAGTGAGGAGGAGGATGATATGAAGCGCACGCCAAATGGATGATTGGAAAGGAGATTATGGAGTAATTGGTGGAATGAGTGGCGGGGGAAACTGGAGGATCCGAAGAAAACCCACCCAGACGCCGCTTCGTCCACCACGAATACCACATGCGGGTCCCTGGGATAGAACCCTGGATGATAGACAAACGGTCTAACCACCCGACCACGGGGCCGCCTCTTTGCAGTAAACAGATAAAAAAAAACTACCGACTTCTTATTTGAGAAAACTGTAAGAATTTAAAAATTCAAACCAATAACAAGGAATATCTCGGAAATGATTATCTCTATAAAATGTATTTTGATATAAATTGTGTGCGTTAACACAATATACATTTTTTGTGCAGTAAGATTCTGTCCATCTTTTACGGTTTACCACTTATGCAGCAGTCATTCATAATGAAGAGGCCTTTAGAAGCTATTCTCAGAAAATTCAAAATATTCGTTTCATTTGTCATAAAAATGAACTAAGTTCATAACATTTTAATAAAAATCTTAGAGCCGTTTTCGGGGAAATAAAAAAATTCGGAAATGTTTACATGTAAACGGTAGTTTGGGGTAAGGTATTTTCTTGAAAAATCTTGGTCACATCCTTGGAAAAATCTGGACTTAAATACCCGATCACTCACACGCACACGCGCACGCACACACAGGCAGGCACTCACCCACCCACCCCCACACCCACACCCACACACACGGAACCTGTTCTAAAAATCGTATGTGTGCACTTAGATAACTTTCTCTCCTCACTCTTGCACAAACTAGTCTTAAAAATACTTATCTTGTATCTACTTTATATTAATCGAGATAGACATTTGTAGTACTGGTTTTATTACATGTTTCCTTGTAGGTGCAGAGAGATAGATAGATAGATAGAGAGAGAGAGAGAGAGAGAGAGAGAGAGAGAGAGAGAGAGAGAGAGCAGGAGAATACAGTAGCCTTAAACGATCGCAAAATCTTTTAATAGCTAGTCACTATGCAATGGCTTTAACATTCCAATCTCTTTGCGTCTCCAGGGCATAAAGAACCAATAACCACATTTCATTTGAGAAAAGTATACGTATTGGAAAATTCAAACAAATAATAAAGAATATTTCTGAAGTGGTTTACTCCACAAAAAGTGATCTATGCATCAGTGATACAAAATCAAGTAAGAAAACTAGAATGCAATTTCAGTAATACAATGTAGGTGACGTTTTGGGATTCCTGTATCTGACATGTTACGGTCTTAATAGGTCAGTTAGACCCACAAATAGTTTTGAGTAAACTACACGTTTAGACAAAGGCTATGCTTGAAGCTTCCTTTACGGTCTCCGATGAGCCACCATGTTTGCACGACCTGAGACGCTCGAATCCAGGACAGAGCTAAAACGTTTGAGTGACACTTCTGCTTGAGAGCAGAGCTTTTAGTTTTGTTTCTCGTACTTACACAATTGGAAACACAGGGTAGGAGTTTGTGGAGTGTTCGTCAATCTCTTTTATTGGTGTCGTCTAAACTGCTTCGAAAAATTGGAAACGTGTCGTGTTCAGACACTTTCACAACCTGATTGGAAGCCAGATGATTACTATTACGGAAAACTCCAGATGTTTGGCAGTTTCTCCTTTTATAGCTTTGCAGTTTTATATTTTATTTTAAATTTCTGGATAACTGCAATTATGTAGTAAATATTCCTAATTTTTAATAATCTATCATTTTGCTCATACTTTGTAATACTTCGTCATTCGTTTGGATTAGGGTTTAATGTCGTATTTTCATTTGACAGAAATGTATTATTATGATTATGATTATTATAATGATTATAATTATGATTATGATGATTATAATTATGATTATGATGATGATTAATTATTATTATTATTATTATTATTATTATTATTATTATTATTATTATTATTATTATTATTATTATTATTATTATTATTATTATTATTATTATTATTACTACCGCCACCGCCTCCGCCTCCGCCGCCACCACCGCTACTACTATTGGCAAATTCCTATTAAGATTTCTAGTACTGTTTTCGTATTTAGTCTAAGCGTTTCTGTGATATATATATATATATATATATATATATATATATATATATATATTGTATAATGTAGGGCATTGAATAGTATACTTCATTAGAATATGTAAATCTCGCAGTGAAGTAATGTTCAACACATGAACGCTCTTCAGACTTAGGTAATGTTGGAGTGTAATGTCAAATGATAATTATATACGAGTATTTTACAAACGGTTATATTTTTATTCAATATGTTACCAGGGAATATGTTGCATACTACCCATGTATGTCTTTCTGTTGCATAAGCACCTGGTATGTAAGCTTATAACTAGGACTTTCTGTGCTTGTATCATCAACAGGCAGCGAAACTTCGACACCGATGAAACAGTTTAGGTATAAATATGCCACAGGAGTGCAGAGGGAGACACCGGCAAGGCAAACCAATATGAATGCGACGTAACATTCGACGAACTGCCCCATTTTTTCACGTTTCAAGAATTTTCCAAAATCAAGTTGTTAATTATCATTTGGTGCTTGTTTTGGCTGAATATTTCGTTAATCTAGAGAAGTGATCTACATGTATACCTAATTAATTGATGCGTAATAAAAATACCCATTTTACACTTAAAATTATATATCTATATTTTCAAATCAAATTACTTCCATTTTGTGTGACACATTTACAGCACATTATATAGTATTCATAACAGAAATACCATATGTTAATTGTGAAATAGGTGTTTATTGACCTAAGTATTTTTATTGATCATTTCTTCTTCATGATATGTTTCTATGGTTGCAGAATTAGCATTGTAGGGCAACATATTTCCTAGACGTCTTAAATGTACATTTCCTGCGGCTTTCACTTAAATACTGTCCATGTTACGAGAAAGTGCGCTCGACGATGGAGGCTGACAGGCAGACTGTTTCTCTTTAACAGTTACTTGACTGTATAGCATTTGGCACATCCATTATTTTTGTGTAGAACTGCAACGGGGCAGCACCCATTCTCGTGTTGTAAACAACACTGTGGTATTATAGAACACAGTTAACTCGAAATCAACCGTCCCTCTCCCATAGGTATCCAAATTTCGCTGCCTGGTTATCACATTCGTAAAGTTCAAGTGTGTGAACGCTCTACGGGATACCATTACCATTGATTTCGTCGACTCGTCCCTGTTTACAATCAGATAACTTTCTGTGATTTGTTCAGATAGTCGCAATCTACAACTCTGTGTGTGGGTGTGTGTGCGCGTATATAGTTCTGTAAGTAATTCTGCGTTTCTATGAATACTTTATAATATGTGTTATTTTCTAGGATAGATTCATCCAGCATTAAGCAGACGGAAGGATTCCATTGGGTTTGATTTATGTAAGTAGTATGTTAACATTAGCCTTAAAACTGAAGCCTAAGCTTATTATATTATCTCCCTACTTTGTAGTTCCTAGTTAAATGGGCCTCTTACCTTTGTATATGACACACGACTTTAAGTATATGTTCTTTATGAAGATCATCTGGGTTAACTATACCCAGTATTCTACAGGCTTGATATCAGCATGGTTGTGCATAGTTCAAATAATTTCGAAATTTCTTGTTCTTAAACCATTCATGTCCAGTAGTATCTCGGCAAACATAAATACAATATGTTCGGTTGCACCTACTGATGATGAGGGAAGGTGGGAAATTTCAAAGTCGTCGAATATCAATTCTCTCTTAAATAATAGTAAATATATCGAAATGTGTTATAAAGCTCTTTATGTAAGTTTTATTTCGATTAAAATGAACTGGATAGAAGAATATGCCTTAGTGAAAATATTTGCAGAATTCCTTGTGAATGTAACCCCTATGATTTTTGCTTTCGCTCTGATAATATTCCCTATGTTTATCGTTATTTTTTATGTTTTATTATGTTTTATATTTTAAACGAACTATGAAATTCTCCATCTATTTCGATGAATGATCTTTTTATATAGTATGATGAAGAAGCTCCTTTCTTGATCACCGTTAACAATGAAGATATTATGGGCCTTAGAGCAGCCAGATACATTGTTGCGTACGGATCTTTCAAGTTTGCTTCTCATTGATGTGTTGTATTTTACTGTTTATGGTTCTAATTCCATAGCTT
>CM060962.1:117816575-117959075 GCA_030765045.1 Tenodera sinensis
ATGGTGCATTTTACGAAATCTACATTTTTACTTTCTTTACTATGTATAGTAAGTAGGGGAAGTATTGTATTCGAACCAAAAGTTCGATATAGAGATTTCACCCAAAGTATATGTTTTGAGGTCACCTGAATCCAAAAGAGCATTTTCAGAAAAGGTGTGTGTGTCTGTTTGTCTCCCTGTGTGTGTGCGCGCGCGAGTGTGTGTGCGTGCGTGTGTGTGTGTGTGTGTGTGTGTGTGTGTGTGTGTGCGCGCGCGCGCGCGTCTGTGTCTGTCTGTAAACAGTGTAAACCAGAAACGAAAATTCGGTTAAAAACCAAAATTGGTATTTAAATTTAATATCTTTCAACGATGCGATACGATGATTTTGAAGAAAATTACTCCATCCTAATCTATCCTTTAAATGGAAAAATTTTCGAAAATATTGGTTTTCTCAAAAACGACTGTAAAGATTTTGACTAAAATGCCATATGCTTGAGATTTTTTTATGGCAAATGAAATGTATATTGTGAATTTTCTGGCCATAGCCCACATAGTCCTGTGTCCCCTTGATGACTTTTGTATGACTGGTGAACCGTAAGAAAGACAAAACCTTACTATACGAAAAATGTAGATACCATTAAAACATAATTTACATCTGATGCTTTTTTTGTGGAGTGAATCATTTCGGATATATTCTGTTATTTTTCTAAATTTTTCAAATCTTGTTTTCTCGAATGGGAGGTCGTTATTCATTTTTCTATTTCTTGGCCATGCGAAGAGAATGGAATTTCAAAGCTATTGTATAGCGACCAGCTTTAAAACATTTGACTATCACTTAAAGTCTACTAGGTTCCCATGTGCCTCTTCCATCTACAATAAAGCTGGAAATAAGATAACTTCTGTAAATGTTTATCTGGATTAGCATGGAGTAGATAGAGGAATACGCGTTTACAAGAGTGAGTAGAAAAAGTCATGTGAGTGCAACAGTTCAGATTCTTGATGTAATAACTATCTCTTATGGTTTATCAGTTGTACGAACATATAGAAAATCCATCTTGAATAAGAATTTCACAGGCTATTTATAGAAAATTCAAGAACTAAATTTTATTTTTCATGTATATAAGTTAAAGGTATGGTATTTTAGTCAAAACTAGTAAGAGCCAGGTAAGAAAAATGCTCAAATTCTATCGTCCTGCCTCAATATACCAACCGCCGGCCAGATGACGGGACTGATGGACAGGAAATTTGCACTGGAAGAGGAGTAAAATTTATGGGTTTAACGTGTTATTCTAATTTTCATAGCAAGAAATATAATTACACTTATGTTATCAGAAATAAATTTAAAATTATGTATATTAAAAATGCTTATAGCGGCTAAATGATAACTTGGCTGGAATTAAAACGTTGGTAAAAATGGCTGCATACATATTTACATACTAACGATAGTAAGTAATAGCACCAATCCCACTGCATCAATTTTAGTCAACTGATAGTAACATTGCATGTAAGTTTGTACGGCTGTACTAGATATCCTTAAAATGCGCTTAAAACGCTTCTTCCCAACACGCAGCTGCAGATGTAAATCCGTCTATATGTAAAGCAGGCTATGATATACTGCATTAATCCTGTACGTGCCGCGTTGGGGTAGGTTAGGGTATAGGGGATGCACGCCCTGGGGCAAAGAGCCAACAGTCATGTGCGTTACAGCCCGAGGGGGGCCGCAAAGGTCTCAACAGTTGAACAATTCGATTCACCCCCAAGGGGAGCTCAGTTCCGACCTATCGATTCACAGACAGTTAACTGATATACTGCCGCAAACAAGTGTGTGCCAATATAGGTAACGCATCACATAAATATTCTGAACTAACTACTAACACTATGCTGGTATCTCAAGCAGGGAAACACTATTTACTAGTACAAGCCACACGCACTAACTTGAGCATTTCGAGCGAACAAGATGAGCGCCTCTGTGCATATCTGATGTTACACTCATGTGACTTTCTCCCTAACCTCCTTTATTTCTATCTCTCTTCTAAAAATCACAGAAGGTTATTGTATTCTCTACTACGTATAGTAAGTAGGGGAAGTATTGTATTCCACCCAAAATTTCGATATCGAGATTTCACTGGAAATATATGTTTTGAGGTCCTCTGAATCCCAAAAACGCATTTTTAGAAAAAACGGGCGCGCGCGCGCGTGTGTGTCTGCGCGTGTGTGTGTGTGTGTGTGTGCGTGCGTGCGCGCGCGTGTGCAGACGAGGTGACATTTTCTTCCACATGTAAGGAAAAGGTGATCGCTTCACAAATTGATCTCGTTGCGGCTAAATATGAAGGGACGTTTAGGTGTGTTGTGGAAGCTTGACGATATACTGAACAGTGCGCAATATAGGTAATACTTCTGTTCACCAGATTTGAACCCTAATGAAAATGTGTGGGCTGAGATGAAAAGGGAGCTGCGCTCAAATTTCCCTGATATCCACGAAGGACGAAAGATGGTTTATGGGCACAAATTCAAGAAGCCTGGCATGTTCTAGCTTCTTCTTCTTGCCCACGTTACTACAGGAATTTTATTCCATTTATGCCCCGAAGATTCATGGCAGTTTATATGCAGAGGGTTCATACATATCGTTGGGGTGTTTCAGTTTTAGAAGATAGTGTTATTTTCATTTATTCACTTAGTTATATAAAAAGTGTTTTGGTAGAATTACGTTTTTGTGTGCATAGATATGCCTAAGGCTTCAAATGCTTAAGTTATATTAATGGAATATTATGTTCCTCACATCCACTCATAAAATTAACATAAAAATAACAACCAGTTTGAACTGAGGAGGCTATGAGGTCAAGCAGTTCCTTCTTAACCTCTCGGCCATCCTGACATTGTACCTGCCACTGTTTTAGTACTTTATTAGGTGACAATTGCAAAAAACAGGTACAGGCCATTACACAGTTCCTGCATATGCGTGATGAATACAGCTGTTACGAAATCCTCCGATTGGCACATAGAATCTGGCGATGACTTATTTATTTTGTCCACGACTGCGCGTAAAAGCACCGTGTTTTTCTTCACGACTGTCAGCAAAATCTGATATGCCAACACTAACACTTTTTCTCTACCCATTACACACAACTTAATATAAAACCTTATAAATTGCATACAGTATTCATAAAGAAGCGATTCATCTATTCATGTCCCGTTATTCACGATAAATGAAGTGTACATTGCTTTACTGGTTGCATGCACGATACAGAAAACCAAAAACCAACTGTTTGCATGTTTTAAATCTAATGAACCCTGTACCTTCCATGCAGTAGTTTTTAATTTATCTCTCATTAAGATTTTACAAAATACGTTCAGTATGAGGAGTACCTCACAACTGTTAAACGAAAATTCATTATAAACGTTTGGTACTTTAATCAAAACTGTTAGGATCCATTTTTGAGAAAATATAAAATAAGGAAACATGTAAAGAGCAAAAATTAATTTTTGGATGGGGCAAGTTCTATGAAAATCTTCGCCTGTCATGCTAAAATAGTATCCCATTCAAATATTAAATTGTACGATATTTATTCAAGTTATGTTTTAAGTTAAATTGTTCAAACAGAGGCGGAGAGAGGGATGGATGGAGGGGCGGGGAGGGGAGGGTAGGGGAGGGGAAAGAGAAAGTGAGAGAGAGAACACGCATACACACCACACGGATGACCCTGATCATTAAAGCATGGACTCGTGAACGGGAAGATCTCGGTTCAAATCACGCGAAGACCTGTTTCCTACGTTAGGTGTTTTCCAGGTTTTCCAGCGAATATTGAAGGGAGTTCAAATGGTGAATTTTGTAATTTTTTCCAAACTCAGGTATTAGTTCCATATGGATATTTCAGATCTTCCGCTCATTTTGGTACAGGTTTCATAAAGGTACGTCAATAATAAATATATTAAATTCATAATTGAAAATAAAGCTGCATATAGGTTTTAAGCTTTCTCACCTTGTTTAACTGCAATTTCTGAGCTAATAATTAATAATAGACATCGAATTTCACATAGTCTGTAGGGGCATTTATAGGACGTTTCTTCTGATATGGGTCTCCACCAGTTTGAAAGGGAGGTGGCTATACCTATTCGTAATTAGACAATAAGTTGACAACACCAGCATAGGTATGCTCTACTCAGTCTACTGGTTCAATACAGAACACAAGGCGTGATGCGCACCTGCAAGGTGACAGTATCAGCCAAGAAAATGAAAGCATGACGCAATCAGGTACCCTACAAACGGTAAGGAATGAGGTGTCCGCAAAAAGGCAGTGCCGATTTCTTTCCATGTTCTTTGTGCTATATATTTTGGAATATTAATTAAAGTGAGGTGAAGATCAGTCACTGTATGAAACTGGTATGCAATTTAGCAGTACTACGACATGAGGTATTTCAGGCAAACAAATTGTTCAGAAAATTAACAGAAACTAGGATATTTTATAGTTCAAACGCAAAATTTGCATGTGCTACATTTTACACGGAATGTCTGAATCATCATCTCTCATGACCACCAACCATAAACCTAATTCCTGTGTCGCGCGCTACAGAAACCTAAGACGACGAGGAGTAGCAATGGTTTAATTATTGAAATGGACCTTGACTTAGGTTCCCTTTGCTGGGTTAGATGGTTATCCTGACGCAGTGTATTTGTATGCATAAAGCGTGACCGTCGCAACGGGCATTCCACAGCTTATTGACGTTAGTGTGAATGAGCCCAAATCAATATCCTTTAGCTCTGTAACAAATATCATGGTAATGGTGTGCATGACGTCATCTAGAATTAGAACCAACACAATTAAATTAACGAACGTTTGGGAGACCGGGTTTGATCTCGACTACACCAAGAAGCTTGTCTTGCTTCTTAAGTTGTATGAAAACGGTACTTTAGGGCGTCTGCTAACTAACCCAAGTCCCGGAGGTTTAATAGTGGCGTGAAGATAAAGCAAGAGGGAGTAACTTTGTTGTTTTACTTAGTGTTCGCTGCTATATGAAGTTGAGTATGGTCTGCAAGCACTATGCAAGCACTAAAATATTAAGTAAAACTTCACGTGAACATAAACATTTGCATAGTGTCTCAGAATATCTATCCATTTCTGAATGTTCTGTTGTATTCCTGCATAACGTGTTATTTTGATTTATCTTAACACTTTCAAATGACTTTTTTTTCACTTTCTTTACTACGTATTGTCAAATAGGGGAAATATTGCATTCGAACCAAACTTTCGATTTGGAGATTTCACGGAAAATATATGTTTTGATGCACCCTAAATAAAAAAAAAAAATGCCTTTTTAGAAAAAGCCCCCGCGCGCGCGCGTGTGTGTGTGTGTCTGTGAACAAGCTTACTTCAAAAACGAAACGTCGGTTAAAAACCAAAGTTTGTACTTAAATTTAATATATTTTAAGGGTGCAACACGAAGATTTTGAAGAAAATTCTTCCACTCTAAACTAACCTTTACATGGATTTTTTTTCTCGCAAATTTTGATTTTCTCAAAAATGGCTCTAACGATTATGATTAAAATGTCATATGTGTAAGATATTTTTATGGCCAATGAAATGTACATTTTGAATATTCTGGCTATAGCCCATGTAGTCCTGTTTACCCTTGATGACTTTTGCATAACTGGTAAACCGTAAGAGATAGACCAAAACTTACTATGCAACAAATGTAGATCCAGTTAAAACACACACTTTATGTGCATATGCATTTTTTGTAGAGTGCACCATTTCGGAGATATTCATGGTTATTTATATGAGTTTTGCAACACTTACACTTTTCTCAAATGGAAGGTCGTTATTCACTTTATTTCTTGGCCGTGCAAAGAGAACGAAATCTCAAAGCTTTAAAAGATTTGTCTATCGCTCAAAGCCTACTGTATACCCATATTCCCCTTGCCCCTACAACCAAATTAACAATATGATAATTTCTGCAAATGTTTATCTCAACTAACATGAAGAAGATAGAGAATAAGGGCTTGTAAGACTAGTTAGTAACAGAGTAGAGAAAGTCATGTGAATGCTACACGTCGGATTTGTTCTATTACAAGTTTACTACATTTGTCTAAATAGATGTTTTAAATGTTATTAGAATTACGAAAATAGTAGCGTGCGGTGTAAGCAGAGGCACGGAGTAACCATATCCCCTTCGAATGTCATCGAATTTCCTTTCTTTATGACCTGGTAATGTGGACTTTGTGATGTTTTCACTTTTATTCCTATGTTGTTCCCGTCGGTTGCCAGCAGAAACCAGAGATGATAAATTTACTTCTGCGTTTATCATAAATAATTGTAACGCAAGCTTTGCAGGACCTTATAAGTGGTTACAGGGATTAGAAAAATGTTACTTACAAAAATCACTGGCAAGTAATAGAAGGTCAGATGTTCAGGATCATAAAACAATTATAGTCATCGCTTATGGTGTGAGGTGCGTTGCACTGTTTCATAACGCCACTTGGATATCGTGTGCAGCCGAGGTAAATAAACGAACAGAGAAAACAGGAGAAAAAGAACGAAGAAGCAAGAAATAGGATGACTGGCATGAGTAAACAGAAGGGCACACACGCCACGTTATGGGGAAAAAAGCTAAGAAAGCAAATGAAGAGTAAAAGGAGTCCAAAAATAATCGAAGATAACAGAAAGGCAGAAGCAAAAGGGAACGGAAGGGAAGGGAGTAGAGGAGACGAGAGGAGAGGAGAGCCAGAGAAGGGAGGAGTGCCAGAGAAGACAGGAAAACCAGAGAGGAGAGTGGAGGGGAATGAAAAAGAGAAAAGAGGCCTGAAATGTGAAAAAAGATGAAAATATCGTACATTATAGTGACTAGGGTAAAGATAAAAATTACCGGAGAAAGAGGAGCGGAATAGTCAGAACAAAAGAAGATGAAAATAATATTACTCGTACAATTGGTAATACTGAGACCGAATAACACCACCAAACATTTTGTATGAAACTATCAGTTTATAAGCTTTCGGTCATGTTGGATGGGTTGGAAAGAGCGAGCTCTAGTTACATCATTAGGGGTTGTCCAGTCCTGACTGTTTGCACTTTCTCTTCCACGTGATTGTTATTTGCATGTGCCAGTAAACAGCTAACTCGCAGTAATACAAACCTCATATTTAAGCACATGACGAAAGTATGACAACCTGATATGAGAAATAAAAAAATATCCTGCAGTTGGTTTGAATTCTATTAAATATATTGATTTAGGTTGAAGAGAATATTTTGGTGCGCAAAATTTATATTAAGTCTATAAAGAGTCGTTCAAATACGTTTCTTTTTTTTAGTGAATTCTGCATAGTTTTCAATAACTAGAGAAACATAAGGAACAGATAAAAAGGTGCTTCAGAAAACATGTAGAGATGATTACTTGTGCCCAAAAAAGTTCCTTCGCGGCGTTAGCTGTTTTGGAAATATTCCATGATTACATTTTATGAAATTTTAACGTGTCATCTGACGGAGATGCTAGAAGATCTATGGTACTTTATTCCTGCGTGACTTAAAGAGTTCTGAACTTATTTTTCTTGCTTCTGTCAAACATTTAAATATTTAATCTGTGGGTTGTACTTGACTAAGTGCTTATTGCTTAGTTATATTATTTGTATTTAAAAAGTATAGTGAATTATGTAAAGTGGAAAGAAGAATCGCTTTTTAATTATGACATAATTTATATGCAATTTGTAACGGGCAGGGAAAGCCGTGTGAATATAGCACATCAGATTTTTGTTTTCTGGTTGGCGAGTAGTGAACACGTGTTATGCAAAGATATGTTAAATGGTTGAGAGGTTCGATACAAAGCAAACCTGCGAACAGTAGTGACATGAGGTAAATGCTCCGCAAACTGGATATTTTGAAACTTTTTACACCAGGGATGTCCAACCTTCTCTCTTTGGAGAAGCTTACGCAGTGAGCGGATATACCCCACTCCACTGTCGGAGGGACAGTCAGTATTCAGTGACGGACACAAACAGGCGATTATATGGCACCTTCTAAGTCAGAACTTGAATTT
This sequence comes from Tenodera sinensis, assembly GCA_030765045.1. NCBI lineage: Eukaryota > Metazoa > Arthropoda > Insecta > Mantodea > Mantidae > Tenodera > Tenodera sinensis. The sequence goes on from CM060962.1 coordinate 117,824,580, forward strand.
TCTGGGAATGTCCTCAGAAGAACTCTTCATTCTGGATGATTTTTGCATAAATGGTAAACAGAAAGAGACAGACGAAAGCTTACTAATTAAAAATGTGGATCTCATTAAAATACGCAAATTGTCAAATACTTCGTTTTTCTTTAGCGTGAACCATTCCCGATATATTCTTTCTTATTGGTTTGCATTTGCCAAGGCCTATACTTTTTGAAATAGCAATATGTTGTTCTTTTTTTATCTCTTGACCTTGCAAAGAGAACGGGATTTCATAGGTATCCCATAGCAACTAGCTCTTAAAATATTTCACTATCGCTTAAAGCGTATTGTATTCCCATATTCCCCTTGCATCTACAAGAAAATTCGCACTACAGTAATTTCTGAATATGCTTATGTCGATTAAAATGCAGTATATAGAGAAATAAGCATTTGCAAGAATATTGTGTGTAAGAGTGAGAATAGCTCTACATATATTTGCGAACAGCGTTTCTTCAAATTGAACTACATTAAAAATCTATATCGCAATACGTCACGCACGATCACGGTGTATCTTTTAAGGCTATGCACTTGGACTTTGTTGCCAAATATTGATAGACTTCTTAAACGTAACCAGTACCAAACAAGTCACTAATGAATAGGGGTTTATCGCAAAAGATTTGAAAGTGCTTCCCAAATCAAACGCAACGTGCACGTAACCAACCCGCCACTGCAATACAATACACGGCTGAGGGTTAAAAAGTGGCAAAGTTCACCTATAGTAGAAGGAGACAAACCCAAACTCCCCTCTTTCGTAAATGTTGGACATCGCTGCTTTGCACCGTTACAAATAGCGTGTAATAGGCGCGTCTTTCTTCATAAATATGATCAATGGGACATATGCAGAGTTTTCTTTTTCTTTCCTCTTCTTTTCTTTCTTATTTGTTTGTTTGTTTCTGTCTTTCTAGCTTACTCTTTAATCAAAGTTTAAAATTGCTCCAAAAGAAGGAAGTCCAAGTATCTTGCTTTGTCATGACAGAAGTTAAAAGACAACTTAGCTGCATGTTGGCTTACATAAATTCAAATCCATATAAGTAATAGTTACTTATATACTTTTCTTTTTAACAAAGAACAAATTTAAAATGGCGTATTTACCTCTGGGGTAAAAGTTTTAAAACACACTGGAGTTGAAAAAACTACACGAGTGCGTGCTTTGCTCAACAAAACAAATATTTTCGATACGATTATATTTGGCTGCGAACATTTCTTACCATTCTGCTAACATTCTGCAAGAATAACGATGGTAAGAAGCAGCACAACCAACTTTGTTTAGCATACAGTTACTAAAACAAAATTAAGTGTTATTTATCGCTCTAACACACAAAATACCAAAAAAGGAAAACGAGGTGAACCAGTTTAAGTGTCTGCTTATTAGCATAAACATTTAGCTATGAATAATTTGATAGTATCAGGTACACACACCTGTCCTGAAGAATGACATTTGTTGTGAAAACCCTATACCCTCATGATTAGCAGAGATCAAAGCTTAGAATATACCGAACTATAAGAGACATGACGAACACACCCTAATTGTCACAGCAGCCAAAAGGAATATGCCTATAAACTACCGAAAACAGGAGTTCATTCGGAAGTGATTTCTATATAAAGCGTTTGATATGCTAGAGCAGATCTAGACTACTTAAAATTATTTCAAAAAGAGTCATAAATATATCGGAGTGCTACACTTTAAAAATCCGATGTCACACTTGCATGATTTTCTCTGTTCATCTTTACTTAGTTACTGTATTCACATAAAAAGCCGAGGTTCCTGGTGCACATTTTGGTGTCTAGGGTACAACTTATAAAAATATCATTGCATAGAGTTCATGATCATGACTTTATCACACTGCACTGCAAAAATACCCCAGGTCAAAAAAGAAAATTCCCCTTTCTCGAAAATACAGTGCAAAGTAGAGTTCAATTTTCATTTGACGTAACATATTCAGTACACACTATACATTTACTAAAATAAAAATCTGATGTGTTACATACACATGACTTTCTCTAACCATTCTTCAACAAATATCTTACAAAAGCTTATTCTTCTATCTACTTCATGTTAATCGAGGCAAACAGCTGTAGAAATGGTTTTATTTCATATTTTCTTTTAGGTACAATGGGAACGACAGAATACAGTAGACCAAAGCGATAGTCAAATATTTCAAGAGATGGTCGCTATATGATGGATTTGAAAGTTCGTTCACATGTATGACAAGCAGGGAAAAGAAAAGCAACAAAGAAAGGTATAACGAATTCCCATTTGGCAAGTTTAAGTATTAGAAAATTCGAATTAATAACAAGGAATATCTCGGAAAGGTGGACTCCACCAAAAATGTATTTAACATAAATTGTGTGCTTTAAACAGATCCACATTTTTATATAGCAAGATTTTTTTATTGTTCAATTTATAACCCGCCTTTAACGTCAATGGTCATTTCGGCGGCCTCTCCTTTGGAACTTCCTATTGTTCCTATTATCGTCTTTTAGTAGATTTTGGGTCTTTGGGGTTTTTGTACATTAAATACACACACGCACGCACGCGCGCACACACACACACACATTCACACTCTCATTCATTCTTCCAGACTCTAAGAAGGATAGGAAATAATCTTGGCTAGAGAAAAATTCCCATCCCCATCCGGGAATCAAACTAGGATCCCTTGTACAGCAGGCTGAGCTACGGGGCCAGCCCGTAGTAAAATTTAGTCTCTCTCTTACGGTTTAGCAGTTACGTAAAAGTCATTCAGAATAAAGAGGACTTCAGAGGTTACTCCCACAACATTTAAGAAATGAAATCATTTGTCATGAAAATCTTAAACTATTGCTAATTTAATAAAAACTGCAAGAGCCGTTTTTGAGAAAATGAACATTTTCGAAAGCATTTCTAAGGGGTACTTTGGGATGGGTCTTTTCTTCACGATCTTCATTTCACATCCTTATAAGACGCTGAACTTATATACCAAATTTGGTATTTAAGCGACCTATCGGTTTTGTGTAATGCTGTTCACAGACAGTTGCGCGAGTACGCGTGATTCTCAAAACGTCTATTTCCGGTGCAATCTTGATATCCAATGTTTGGGTGGAATACAACACTTCCTCTACTTAACTGTAAATATGACTCAATGAAAACTTACGAAGGGGCACTAAGAACCTCGACCGATGCCTATATCTCTGACAGGGCAATCCCCGGGAGGATGAATGAGGTGAATGGATACTAAGGGCGGCTGGAACGTTGTCACGACAGAGCAGAGGATACGTTCCCTACATTTTCCCAGTTAGAAACACCCCGGCGGAGGCTGGCTTAGCTACCCTCGCCCCCTCGGGCTTGTACCATCCTATGGGGGGCCCAGAAACCAATGGCTCATCCTCCAATCCGGAGGACCAGATTTCCAGAGCGCATTTGCTCCCCCTGCCGTGACGCTCGCCGACGCTTCCAACCCTGAAAGAAACCTAACAGGATGAAGGGTGATTTATGTAACGAAATGGAAGGACAGAAAATTCGGAGAGTTCCCAACATTCACCTGGCGACCCGGGGAAACCTCCGAAAAACCCCATGGTTCAGGAAGGTCGGCCACGGGGATCAAATCCACGACCTCCCGAATGCGAACTGTAAATATATAGTAGCAAAAGTAAACATTTACGTTCGCTTGTTTCTCTTGTATTTCACATCGTTGTTAATAGTTTTGCTACGTGCTCTTGTTCAGATACTACATGCAAGATAAGTAGTAGGGGTGTACCAGGGGTGTACTACTTAGTCCGAGGCCAGCCCGGGCCCGATTTTCTAATTTTGTTTTAAAATTATTTTCCAGTTATTGACATTATTAATTATTATTATTATTAATTATTATTATTATTATTAATTATTATTAATTATTATTTATTATTAATTATTATTATTATTATTATTATTATTATTATTATTATTATTATTATTATTATTATTATTATTATTATCATTATTATTATCATTATCATTATTATTATCATTATTATTATCATTATTATTATAATTATAATTATCATTATCATTATCATTATCATTATCATTATTATTATTATTAATTATTATTATTATTATTTTATTGTTATTGCTATTTGAAACGTGTCAGAAGAATAATCCCAGAATTCCTAGTAAAGAAATGCTGCGATAATTATGCTATTCTCGGAATGTGACATCGGTGACCAAAAAATATAAATTATTTTGCACCTTTTAAAGTTCAAGCCCGAACCCGGACCTGGCCGAGCTCACACTCAACAGGTGTGTTTTACCATGTACATACCTTGAACATGTATTTTGTTAAGACACATCGGCGCATTTTTAAGAAACTCTAAGATAACGAATACTGTTCTACTAAAGGGAAGATAAAGAGGAAAAAGGAAGTTTCGGTTCGCGATTTTGAAATGTCCGGAATAGCATATTGATTACAGCAGTAGAAATAATGTACGCTTCGGCTAATTATGGACATTACAAAAGCAAAGCAGCTGCGAAATCCGCCTCCCTACGTCCACCCCCAACAGGGGCGCCATGTGGTCAATATGATAATATTTCGTCAACATGTTGCACACTACCTGCGGATTCCAAGCTCTCAGTTACATACAACACAAGGTATAACTCGTCGTGACCTTGGAACTAACAGCTGTTCTGTCATCGTAACCTTGATACAAAACGCTAATACTCCTCGACAAACAACGCCGATGATTCACTCAATAAAAACTGATTCACAAAACAACTCCGACACGACGATTAAATGTCTAAAACTGTCTCTGGCGATACACAAACTTTCTCAACACTGAGTGTACACAAACTTAAAAACTGCTAACTTAATACTCAATTCTGAAAAAATTGCTTAGCACTAGCTCGCTCACTCGCTTATACAGAGTGGAAGGGAAGTCATTACATTAACTTAAACCAATGGAACACATTTTCTAAACTACGTTTTGGTCTCTGATCATTTCCTAAGGAGATTTTTTAGTTTTGTCGAAAACAAGCTTGCTACACTGCAGATTGTGTGAGTGGCACTTTCACTAGGCCAGTACATAAACACTGCAGTGCGGTGTTAACAGAGCGCCACAGTCCGCAAAAAGTGGAAGGAGGTAAATCCAACCTCCCGTCTTTCGCAAACGTTGGACATCGCTGCTTTAAACAATCAGTCATATATTTATAAATAATACATACACACGCACACACTTGATATTCGTTTTCATCCGCGGGGGACCTTAGTTTTGGGTGGGCTGCAGTTGATCGAAAATACAGAGCCGTTGATGCCGTTTTGCACAAATATTTTGTTGCTCACCACGGCTTATGCATACGTCCCAGTAACTGCAGCAACCAACCGAAGAAAGTTCATCTGCAGCAGATACGCAACGCCCAAGTTCTGTGAACCACCACTTTTCTCTTCATTCCTGCGGTGGCATGTAAGGCAGAAAAACACCTGCAAATGATCGCTCTCGCTTTCTAAAGTTGCGGACAAACAAGGTCTTAGATGCACCGTGAACCTTATATTCGTTCATTTCGCACAATTTTACGGTCCAGTACCTTTGACAGACCTGTGCTTTGTGGAGAGCGTGAGGTTGCTGTAACCAAATGCAAATGAATACTGGCAAGGGATTAAGCTTATAATAGGATTCACTGATGGTGGGGTACCACAGTGTTCTTTGTGAAATGTTAAGAAATATGTTATGGAGATAAAGAGGAGTCGAAATGCCCTATCTTGCGAATGTTAAATGATGACCTTTATTTAGGAAATTGTTTAGGTACAATTAGCTGGTTGTTAGTCGCCTTCCTGTGTCCAGTTGTGGAGTCATATGCTTTTCTTTGCCGGGGTATACGGGAGGGGGAGGGACCTAAATAGCGAGGGGCAAGTTGTTTTGCTGCAATTTTCCCCCTTCAAATGATTCTTATACAACAGTGATGTCCAACGTTTGCGGAAGAGGGGAGGCTGAATTTACCGCCTTCCACTTAGAGAGGACTGTACCACTCACTCCATCGTGCATTGCGTTGCAGTGGCTGTTTGGTTACATGTACATTGCGCTTGATTTACGAAAGCACTTTCAGATATTATGAGATAAATATCTGTGCATTAGTGACTTGTTTGGTACTGCTTACGTTTAAGTAGTTTATCAATATCTATTTGGCGACAAAGTCGAAGTGCATAGCCTTAGGAGATACACCAAGTGATCGTCGCGTAACATATTGCGATATACACTTTTACTATAGTTCAATTTGGAGAAACTCTGTTCGCAAATATCTATATGGAGAGCTATGCTCACTCTTTCATACGCTATACTTGCTAATGCTTATTTCTCTACTACATTTTTAATCGACATAAGTATTCTCAGAGATTATCTTATTGCTAATTTTTGTAGGTGCAAGAGGAATATGGGACTATAGTAGGCTTTAAGCGATAGTCAAATGGCTGTAAATGAAGGATGTGACAATCTTTAATAAATTTAACATCATCATCATCATCATCATAATCATCATCGTCGTCGTCATCGCCGTCATCATCGGCGCCTGAGTATGATTTCTTTATCGACAAAAGAAAAGCGTCAGGTTATGATTAACACCATCGAAAAGAAAAGAAAGAAAAGAACTGCTATATGAGTGTTCAAAAATGTCCCTGCAATTAATTCTAAATTTGCTCAGATCTTGATTTCTTCCATTTTGACATTTATATCAGCGGCTAACTGGCTATGTTTGTTACTGATATCAGTAGCAAGCTGATCCTGTTTTATTGACATATCCCTAGCCATCTGAACTTGCTTTTCAGGACTATCGTAAGCTAATTTATCCTGTTTTTGTGTAATATCCTTAGTGGATTTATCCTGTTTTTCTGTAGTATCCTTAGCTAATTTATCTTGTTTTTCTGTAATATTCTTAGCTAATTTATCCTACTTTTCACTCATGTTCCTAACTCACCTTTTCTGTTCTGTTGTTATTCACATTTCATGTCTAGAAAAAAAGTAATTATGTTCAGATGTGCCGGGCTAAAATTACGCTGTTCAGCTCTATTCTGATTACTTGTGTTCTGCGTGGGATCGATTCCTTTTTCTCTACTCACTTTTTCTAATTTAAATTGCACTATTCTACCGCTTCTAAGATGCAGCTTCTAAGATGTTACTTGATGCAGCTACTAGGTAAGCACATATAAAGATAGCAAATATGCTGTTTAATAAATTTGATCTTGTTACTTGTGTTAGGAAGTTCTAGATGCCAAGGAAGTCTTCTTTCTTCCCTTCTTTATGTTGTAGTCCCTAAGTTCTGTTGTAGATACCTCAATGTCCTGGTGATCCTTCGGCCCAGATGGTCTTGACTTTCATGAAGTTCTAGACGTTCTAACAGGTTTCTTTTTTAGTTTTGTCATTATTTTCTTTATTTAACTTATTTTCCCAAATTCTATTCGTGTGCCACACAGTTGTGCACTATTCTGTGGTAATATTTTTCTTTCTTTTTTTTAATTTGTTGTGAGAAAGACTAGCTTTACAGTATGAGACACGTGGCACCGAATTTGCGTATCAAGAGTTATTTGCAATATTGCTACTTGAATAATAACTCAAGAAGGTAACAACTACTGTACGGTCAATTATTCAGAAATCGATCGTTACAATTCATAACTAAATTCAATTAAATCTCTTTAGAAAAATACACAAATGTTTCGCCAATAACGAAATAATTTGTGCTTCCAAATTATTAAATTAACAATCAAGTATAATTGTATTTCTCATAATTTCTCTAAGAATAGTTTATACACTTTTACTATCCCTTCCTAGCTGAACAATTAGCTTTACTTATTGTTCCACTATGGAAATATCAATATTTCATATTTGTTCCCAATAAATAAATTTCCCTTTACTTATAGCTTCAATAGGGGAAAAAATCTCAAGATTTTATACGTGTTTCTTGTCTAAATTAAATCTGATTATTTTAAAATTATGTGACTCTTTTTTAATTAACGTCCTCCAACGTAGTGTCATATTGGACGGTGAATGAATGAAATGGGTGAAATGATGCTCAAATGAGCCCGAGGTCCATGGAGCTTTAAGTTACCCGACATTCGTCTTCTCAGGAAAAGGGGAAACCTCAGAAAAAAACCTTACCCGGATAACTTACCCTAAGCTAAGAGATTCGAACTCGCGACCTCTTGAACGTGAGGCAGACACGCTAACCATCACGCTACCGAGGCGGGCGAAAGTTATGTGACGCTATACCTCGACGCAACAAAGTATAAGTTTGTATAGTTATTTATTATTTAGTTTTTAAGATATTCCACTTAATTATTATTTTTGTCGTGGTTAGTAAAACTTGGATACTTCTCAACGTAATCCAAAATTTTCACCTGTATGCAAATATACCAAATTAACTAATTATATTACATTAATTACTCGTACATACGGAGCATATTTCCCACAAGTGCTTTACTCTCTAACTCCCGGTATTTTTTCTTCACCTGAAACCACTTGCAAAATTAAGCTTTAACGTCTTTCTTGAATCTCTTCTGCAACTTGAATCTTCTACGCTCGTCTACAAGTCTGCTTGGTATAAAGCTACTTGAGCGCCTGATGAAACATTGTTGCTTTCCCTTACCTCTCACAATGCTAATCCACTGTACTCTTCCCTCCGTTTCTCGACCAATCAATTATCTAGAGTTACTACACATTTATATGCTTTTATATTACAAGTTACCCATTAATATTCTCATAGTTTAAATTCTTTTCGAGCCTCGAGATTTTGCTAAACAATTGTTCACATTACCTAATATTTCTTTAATACAGCTTCTTTAAGTAATTTTTACTTTACTTCTACTTCTTTCCTATTTACACACACACACACACACACACACACACACACGCACACACACACGCACGCACCCGTACACACGCGCGCACCCACACATACGCGCGCACACCCACCCCTCACCCCCATAGTTATCCTGGCGATTAACCTGTGTCAAATTAAATACCTTTTTGGGGTGTACTTTTGTTTAAGGATGGTTACAGTAAATATGCATGATGTGACGGACAAGGTTCCGAATATTACAAATAGGTATAGCGTAAGTTAAATTATAAAAATTAGTCTTAAGTAAGAAACAATGACAGTACAGTAAAGTTAGCAAGATAATTCGTGCTTCGATCCAAATATAGAAGCAATGACAAACTTAAAAACAAACACCTGAAACTCAATTCTTAGAAGTTTATAAGTCCAGAAGAGAAACTAGCAATGTAAAAATAGCAGAAAATTTAGTATTAGGAATATTGTGTTTATAAGGATGAACTGTTAACTGTTCATGAAATATTTACATGTAACCATGAATTGTACAGAGGAAGCAATTTGTAAGCATATTGTATGAGAGTTAAAATAGTTCCCAATAACGAATCAGATGAAATTAAAGTTATGATTTAATTCGGGGCATTGCGTACATTCTTTTATTATTGAGGATAATAAACGAATATAACGCCGCCTTTTGATACCGGATGCCGACTGGTAAGATTAATAATTTTATAAATAAATGATAGGAAAATACATAAATAATTGCAATACATAATTTCCATATATTAAAATCAGTGAATAAGGTAAGACGGACGAACCGCAATGTTTCTAAGGCGATAAGAAGTTACTTTTCAGGCAATTTAAGTGCTATTAATGAGTTATAAAGCCAGTGTAGCTAACATAATTAAGAGTGGTGAACTAAATCCACCAGAAATTCATTAGCTCAAGTTTAAAAACTCAGCACGTTCAGCTATCACAGGGTTGTCTGCGAATATACATGTAAGCCAGTTCTGAAAATTAGAAAAGAGAAAAATCCTTAGAATTTAGCACGTCACAGAGTGTTTCGGATGAGAATAAGAAGCTTAAAATTTGACAACGTACAATGTAGGAACTTCGGTGGGACGGTCGTGAAGTAGGCGGTACTTATCCTCTTAAAGGGGCTCTATGTATTTCTAAAATTCGTGCCTTTCGAGTTTTTCGTGTGTTACAGCAGTATTTTACTGTAATAGATTATCGCCAGTTCGTAGTGTTTAAAGACCGCGCTCGAGTTATCATGTAGTGGCGGTAACCGCAAGGGAATTTGCCACTTAGCATTTCAGCGACACACGACAAATTTACGCTTCTCATGGTTATTACAAAAACGTTATTTTAATTTTAAAATGTTCATTTAGAATACTTCAAAAGTTGAAAGATATACATAACACTACAATAGTTACAGTTTCTAGTGCTAAGACTAAGAAACTGTTTAATTCTACCTCCTAACACACTCAACAACTCATCTCAAATACATCATTTATTAACCTCCATTAAATATACGAGCCAACTTAACTGGTGTTGTCTATTCTCACATCCACCAGCGCATAACCCGAGAGAAAGGAACTCATAGTTCACCACTGTAGAAGCCGGCAGCAGATTCATCAAACATGGAGATGCTGGAGACGGCATCAAAGTTGTCGCACAATGGGAAATACTTTATCAAATATTATAGGATTCATATACAAATAATAATACGCTTCTCATGATAAACCTCTGAATAGAAATAATCTGAAATTAAACAATATGGACTTTGTTTCACGCCATATGTTCGTATTTGTAGGTCGGATTTTACTGCTGTGAACCCATGTGGGGTAAAAAAGAAGAATCAGCAAGATACATAATAGATAAGCACGATTTGCTAAAGCTTAAACGATATTTCAAAAACACCCGAAGCCACAAATCATGTTATAGGCCCCTGTGTGTGTGTCTGTGTCTGTATGTGTGTGTGTCTGTGTGTGTGTGTGTGTATGGTGTGTGTGTGTGTGTGTGTGTGTGTGTGTGTGTGTGTGTGTGTGTGTGTGTGTGTGTGTGTGTGTGTGTGTGTGTGTGTGTGTGTGTGTGTGTGTGTCTGAAGCAAATATCTTGAATAGATGCTATTTTGATCAAAATCGTTAGTCATTTACGAGAAAATAATAAGGAAAAGGCTTCTATATAAAGGTAATTTGAGATTCATAACTTACTACAAAATCTTCGCCTAGGACGCTTAAACAGCGAATATGAAATTTTCTATTTATGCACATTTTTGTTTTGTGTTATCATGCTCTCTTTAAAAATGCTTTCTTTGGAGGGGGCATTCAGGAACCTCAAAAACTTATGTTTTGGGTGAAATCTTGATATGAAATGTTTGGTTGAATGTATCTATGTAAAGCAGGCAAGCGGTAGAGAAAGTAAAATTTATTTACTAAACCGTAATTCTACTAAGAAAACATAACACTAATTCGCTTATAAGCAGTTTGAAGTTTGGAGAAAATCGTGAACAGTAACCTCATCTGTTGTGAACAGAATGCGTCGTACATGGGCTGTGTGCTGCAATAAACTCTGGATATCATTAAAATTACATTACTAATGATAGGTGCTAAGTATGTTATTAAGTTACAACTGACTCCGGCATAAAATTTTATTCGTTCCGCAGTGGGAGCAGATTGCAGACGCAAGCAAAACTAGAATCTGGATTTAACGCAGTAAAGAGTCACCAGTTGGCGATAGCACTCCCAGTATTTCGAAAACAAAAGGCCACGAAAACCCTAAGGGTTACTTACGTAAAACTTATAAATAAGTTTTTTTTTTCTTTTTCTTTTTCTTTTTCTTCGCTGAGTGCTGCTTTTTTGACATCCCATATACTTACTAGATCAAACTAGCGGAAAATAAAAAGTATCTCCAGCGGAACCAGCCTACTTTTACTGGGACATTAAAAATACCAGCCAGCTGCTAAGAAGTTCCAGTCACTTTCACAAGTACTCCACCTCTCAAAAAAAAAAAAAAAAAAAAAAAAAAAAATACCACGAGATAGATACACTCAAATGCAACATGGACTGTTTCATGCTGGCCTACAGCTGATGAGATGGTTTTAATCGCAATTTCCGGACGAGCGAACGCACAAAGTGCTTGTGAAACCCAGGGAACCTGTGCCAATCAATGTGGGGACAAACTCACGCTTGTGTCACCGCGACTGCTCTTTCAGCGAATCGGCAAAACATGAAAAGTAACGCATATCTGCTCTTTTATGGCAACCAGATATTTATGTCCATTTGGAAAACTCTTCAAAATAAGGGCATAAATCTCATACATTTAAAAGGATTCAATCCCAAATGCAAAGTTACGAATAAAAGGGCCTGGTTAACAAAGGATATGAATTTGCCACAACATTTTAAGTCATGCGTTTTTCCATAGAATACTACAATATTGGAAAATCGTTTTCATTTAGAAATGCGAGTGGTAAACTGTTCAAGTGTTGCTGCATTCATTTTGAGATAATGCTTTACCATTTTTTTGGAGGGGACCCGCAGAAGCCAACCAGTATTTCTGATGTTTAGGAACATTTTTTGGAAATAAAAACAACCAACCAGGAGTCCCGGAGTTTTAAGTACCTATATTTAGCGACAAAACATATAGCTTACATGTGATGCCAATACAACATATGGGGAAATAAAGCGCCATTTATTTAAATAGTTTTCATTGTCTTTGTAGATGAGATAAAACCTTAAATCACAAATTTCAGTGTGACGAATGGCCAAGTTTTTGGGGCTATAAACTATAAAAGCATAAGTTAAAATGCAGAAGAACCTAATCTTCTTCCTCTTCTTCTTTTTTTTTTCTTCTTCTTCTTCTTCTTCACATTTCAATAAGAAAATAATAAAAGGTTTTACAAAAATTCCTTTTATTGCGGGTTTAAACAAAAATGCTATCGTTATATTGTTAGTCTCGTTAATAAAATATTTAAATAAAACCACTTACTTTGTTTTACTGAGATTCCTTAAACTGTTACACAAAATTACCGCTTTAATTTATACTTTTCACTAAATATTTTAATGAAAATTTAACCTTGTTTTGTCTATTAGTTATCAAGTATTGTACTCGTTTGGTTTATCTTTAAGTACGTAATAAAGAAACATTTAAGTTAATGCATTTTATTGATATTATTTCATTAAAACTTAAAAAGTATATCTAGTTTTTAGTTGCGTTCATTAAAAATGTCGCTGAAATACACGAAAGAATTGTATTAGGCATCAAACACCACTGGCAATGGATTAACAACTTCACAACAGGCCGCGCATTCTACTCTGCGGTGGTCCTGACCTCACCCGTCGTATCATGTTTCTCCACCTTGTATATAAGGGAAAGCCTACAAGTAACATCGTTGGTCTTGTGTAATGCTTAATTTGCACGTAAAAGAACCGCATACTTGCCATGAGCAAAAATGCCAACCATTTTATGTCAGTAACGTCCTGCTTCTCTCCTATGGGGCTATTTATGGGCGGTGCACTAATCATCTATCATGTGCGTTTAGTAGTAGAACTGGTGACCTTAGAAATTCACCTCACTACAAATAGTACCGTTAGGGTGCACTCATACGCTAAAAGCGTGGCAGGAAACTAATTAAAAACCTAACTTTTGCAATAACAGTCACTTCTTCGCTCTGCTTTCCTTTCCATGCATGTCAATACTCGTTCACATTCTAATAAACAAATGCGTTAATTAAATGGCAAGAAATCTCATTACAGATTATAGCGATATCAATAAGTGACTAAAAATTCATCACATAGTTAGGTTAGCTATGATTAATGTAACTTTTAAGGACACGTATTAACAATGACCCCTTTATATTTGTAGTAAAGCAGAGGTAGAAAGCTATAACACAACCAACAAACTATTCATGTAGAGGACTGTATGAAAATGTTATATTGGATACAGAGTTCCAACAGTAGGATATACAAATGAAATTGAAAACCTAAGCTACCTTAGTTTTCTTTCCGGTTTTGGAAAAGCAGTGCCTTCAAATTCACCTACTCAATTGCTCTGGGTAAAACAACATGTTACTTGGGCGAATAATGAAAAAGATACCAAGGGCACCTGTTAATATGATAAACGTTCCTTCCTGACAAGTGAGAGTATCTAAAAAAATTGCCTTATAATTTCTGTCCCTAAGCCTATTTGTGTCTACATACTTCAAGCCAAAAGAACGGACTTTTTTTTTCGATCTGCATCACTAACTTCGCATCAGGCTCGCTTCTGGGGCCCCTGTATACAACAGAGTTGCTTGTTCTTACAACCTGTAACCCACCATACATCTCTTAATAAGTCTTTTGAAATTTTAAATTTGAATTGGTTTGATTATACATCACAATTTTGACAGAGCGTTCCAGCAACATTATCTCACAACTAGGAACAAAGTGTAAGGCGTTTGACTAGGTAAACCTACCAGTAGGCTTAGTTTATTTCTCTCTATATGTTTACTTTGTCTACTACGTATAGTAAAGTGAGGAAGTATTGTGTTCCACCCAAAAATTCGATGTCGAGATTTCACCGGAAATATGTTTTGAGACCCCCTGAATCCAAAAAAAAAAAAAAAAAGCATTTTTAGAAAAAGGTTCGTGTGTGTGTGTGTGTGTGTGCCTGTGTGTGTGTGTGTCTGTGTGTGTGCGCGTGTGTGTCTGTGTGTGTGCGTGCGTCAGTCTGTGGAAAGCATAACTCAAAAACGAGAAGTCGGCTAAAAACCAAAGTTGCTATATAAGTTTAATATCTTTCAAGGATGCGACACGAAGATTTTGAAGAAGCCCCACCCTAAACTACCCTTTACATGGAACATTTTTCGAAAAGTTTCATTTTCTTGAAAATGGCTGTAACGATTTTGATTAAAATGCTACATGTTTGAGATATTTTTATGACAAATGAAATTTATACTTTGAATTTTCTGGCTATAGCCTGTTTTCCTGTTTAGTCTGGATGACTTTTGAATAACTCGTAAGCCGTAAGAGATAGACAAAATCTTACTGTATAAAAAATGAAGATCACCTTAAAACACACAATTTATGTTTAAATACATTTTTTGTAGAGTGAACCATTGAACTTGTAGAATGAACTTGTCTGAATTTTCCAACATTGGCTGTGCTGTTGATTATTGTAGGTAGTGTTCAAGACTGGCTAGAGGTGCAAAGGCATTTGATGTCGGTAAGGTGATTTCTTAGTCGCTTTGAAAAGTCTTCGTTACTATTAGAGAACCTAGATGAGCTTTGTCGTTCGAACTTGCGTAGGTGTTCTACGAAAACGCCGTGAGCCGTCCTTATTCTGAAGTTTGCCACTATTACTTTTCTTCTATTACTATACATATTAGAGGTATTGTGTATTACTTCCAATGTTTAATTTTATTAATAATAAATTATATTAATTACTATTACTATTATTATGCAATATTATACAATTATAACATAATTAACTATAGAAATTAAAAGAATTCTTTAAAAATTACCAAAACTTCAACCATGGTCTGATTTCAAAGAAATGCTATCATTCCATATTAGTTCCATATTTCTGTTTAGAAAGCATACCTACATGTATAAGCGCTTTAGACACCTATAATCTTCGCAAAAGTTAAAGGCATATGGAGGCGGGCCGTACTGCAGACTCGAGCGAATTCTAAGCTTGCCCCTCCTACCAGCGCTGCCGAATGTGGTACACACTCTTATGTATAGAACCTCTGCCGGTACACGCACTACGCTTGGCAATAGCGCTCCACTTGAGCGTTGGCTAGCGTTCACATGCCTTTAACTTTTGCGAGCAGTATAATATGCCTAATGATGTGTTTCAAAACAAACACTGACTTTTCCAAATAACAAGAAAAGTTTCTAAGGTATATTTATTATTTTATTCAGATTGACTCTCGAGTCAAACTTGAAAAATTCACTCTCGTGGCCGGGACAGGGTCACAGAACTTTGGACGATGCGTTAACTAGTCTACCATGACCAGATATCCCATAAATTACTTTATCCGATTCGCACATTCCATTACAAGTTCAAGTATCTCTTCACAGTAAAACAGCAATAGTGCATCCGCACACAAAATCGAAGAACCGTGTTCGTCCCGGCTCCAGTAATGAAATTTTAAAATTTGCCTTCCGTATTCTCTCACATTAAATAACATTGTTAACGCTTTTTACGCGGTTATGGCAGTCAACTCCTCCTCGGAAACTATAACTTTGTTTTTGTGATTAATTAATTCGCTATCGCTGTCCGAGGAAATCAAAGCTTGGAGGGATATAACCCTTTTCTACACTTGATCAAATCCAACGTATCTAATCTCAAAACCAGTTCATGGTTCATTCTGAAAGAACATGCGAGATTTTACGCGAATTCTAGTGACTTTTATTGCTGAAGTGTAACGGGAAACTCTTTTAAACGCCTGTCACAGACACAGGCAAAGTTTATGCACCGATTTTCTTTGATGTGAGTGTACGAACTCCACTACTTTACTTTTAATCAAACTGAGTGGTTCGCGGAACAAAAATCAACGCTATTCAAAACAATGGAAGCCTGGCGCTCCTGTCGCCCGGAACGCTAGGGTATTATTGTGCCAAACTATGGATAGGTCCCGCCTGGGAACAAATTTACACAATCAAATAATTGTTCATCATTGTAATGACAGCTAAAGTTTCGCAAATACTGCACAACGCCTGCACATTCCTTTTTATATCTGAACAACGGTCATATGGTCTTGGAGATGGCGTACTGGCGTCGAGACGCAAAGATGAATCGGGATAAAATATGAACTCTACGTAAGGCTTGAAGAGTAGCTGCAGTAATATGCATAATGTAAAATCTTGGAAAAATTGCGGAGAAACTGAATACGGAAAAAATACGGAAAAGTATAACTTTCTAAAACGTCAAGCAATTACGGAAGATAGAATTTCAATGCCAAATGCAGCAACGTTTCATAGAAAAATAATCATGCATTGCGTTCTACTTTGTTAACGCTTTGAAATCTCCTACGGAAAGAAGTTGGGTGTTTTGGTTTTAGCTGAATAGTTTGCCAGCTGCAGTAAACTGAAGCACTTTAACAGAACAGAGAGTAAAGCGGTTCCTGAAGGAGGCTGAGTGGTCACAATGGATAAATCATTTAATTAGATCACCGGTTAAGGTACAAAACCTTAGAACAAAAATAAAACAGTTTCGTAATGTTTCTGTAAGTCCTTTAATTTGGGAACTCAGAATTAATTTTATTTTTCAAATCTTAATCTAGTTGCCGCCAAACTTTGGGGGCTGAACCCGTAGCTCAGTCGGCAGAGCACCTGCATGTTGCGTGAAGGGTCCCGGGTTCGATTGCTGGCTGGGGGGAAGGGATAGGAAGTTTTCTCTACGAAAGATTATTTCCTGTCCTCCCCACATTCTGAAAGTATAAATTGGAGTGTGAATATGTTTGTGATCTAATGTACCAAATAGCCAATGACCCAAAGACCCACTGTATAGGAATTAACATCATTGCCGATAAACAATGTGTTCCAAAAGGAGGGGCCGTCGATATGACCATTAAAGTTAAAGGTGGCGTATAAGTGGAACAACAAAAAGAAATAAAACACTTCGATTTACTTTACAGAACTTATGCCACCTCCATAGGCAACTTTAAAAGATAACAATGTGTTAAGGCGGGAACTATAGAAAGACACGTATAGAACAAAGTCTATATGTAGGCTTTTCCTTTCTGAGCTTGCTGTTGGCGCCCACGCAAACAACGTTTTCTAAGTCCATTTAGCAGAACCTCAAGGAAACACAATACATGTATTTCCAGAGAAATCTTGGTATCCTATTTTGGGTGGTATATATTACTTAGTTCACCTACCTTAGGTAACAGACACAGATAAAAAAAAGAACAAACTATAGATACTGCTACAGACCATAAGATGTTTAAATCATGCAGGATTGTGACAAGAACAAGCTCTGATAAGCAAAGGAAGTGGTGTATTCATTGCTCATTTTACATCCTTAGTTTATTAATCATGTCTTTCCTTTCAGCATGACTTATATGTTTCTGAAAGATGTAGCTTTTGATTTACCTTCTTTACTTCTTTTTACTGCTGTGGAAGGCGTTCAAATCTCTACAGAAACCAAACAACATGTCAGAACCAGAGAAGTATATCGAAAGCGTAATCCAGAATGCCCCCGCAAAATTGATATTGAATATATATATATATACTAGACCCTGATGAATTGTTTCCAGCACGAGGGAGGAGTGCTATTGGGAGGAGTATGAATAAAATGCTAGAGATTTCCTAACGTGTGGCACCGGTAGCCATAGAGTAAAGAATACTAAGGAACAATCTACTGGAAATAAATGGCAAAGGTGAGGATGAAAATTAAAGGCAAAAGTAGAAGAAACAACTAAGCAAGACATTAGTGAAGGGCTTTGTACGAAGTGTTACATTCTTTGGTGCGGAAATTATATGTTGCGACAAAGTGAGAGAAGACAGACGCACTTTAATTGTAAGTTGAAGAAGACTTCAGCGTATGAAACGGAGAGATAAAATAACTATGTTTTAGAAAGGGTGGGTGAAGGAATAAATAAACTGAAACTGACCAGAAATATGAAAATAATTTACTGACACACTCGATGATAAGAAACGCCTTGTTAAACTATGCATTGGAAATAATGGAGACTGTGGCAGAAACAACCGGACGATATTGAGATACACGTTTCATTTGCAGAAACGAGGAGAAAAGCTGAAAAGTAGAAAGGATGAAAGGGACTGGGTTTGTAGTCAGGCACGGAAATCTAGAGAGAGACAATTTCCTTCAGATTAACCTGTAATAAGCTAAGCAAAACAAGACTGCAATGAGCAAAGCCTTAGCAGCAATGCAAGTTGTCAAGATTAACAAAATGTATTATTAGATTAGTCAGACGCGGCATTAAAGACAGCTTCTATAGGTAACTTCTGAGGTCAGTGTTCAAAACCTGCTATGTGGAACGCACTCCGTATCTTTCTGCTGACAGCAGCCATTACGCCTAAAGGCAAACACATGCCACTGAAGCAACCGTCCATTAAATACACGGGCTCTCAACTGTTAATGAGAGGTAACTGTAAATCTTGGTTGTATGTGACCACGGGATTTGGTGCCCATCAACGAAAGTGACTGCGTATGTGAATGTAGCCCAACAATTCCAAACTCAATTTCTGTACGGGACAAGTTCTCTGGTAATATCTTTATCTCAAGTTTTCCCATAGTTTATAGCATTGATTAGGAGATTTAGACACAAATGTTCTGCTCGTTTGTGCCATTAATCTCGAAAGACTTCAATATAGGTGGTATATTCAAGGCGGTGCCAAATGTGCTATTCGCAGGTTCCTTTAATACCAAATTGCCGAATAACAGAAATGAAATTTTGAGTTATACACACGTTTTAAATATACATACTTTTCAAAAAAGTGTGCATTTCACAAAAGCGACCCTAGGTTCGCAATCTCTCCTCTTACATCGCTGCATGGACATAAAAATCCGGCGGTTGGTTGCCACAATGTAATTCAATCACCATTTAACTAGAAAACATTTCATCTCCGTAGCATAAATAATAAAGTGAAAAAAGAGCATCAAAACTTCAAAACCAACTTAGCCCACTTCCATAATGTGAGGGTACCATATTCCGCAGTCCTGGAGTTGCCTTACCTCGATAAGGACTGTCTTTGCACTTTCCCTACTGCTTACCTAGGTATAGTAAGTAGAGGGAGTATTGCATTCTACCCAAAAATTCGTAACCGAGATGCACGTTTTTAGACTCCCTGAGCCCCCACAAAAAGCATTAAAAAGATGAGTCTGTGTAAATAGCATAACTCAAAAATGAATAGTCCGATATATTCCAAACATGGTATCTCAGTTCACGTCTTTCAAGTGTGCGATACGAAGATTTTCAAGAAAGTCGTGCTATCTCAAACTACAACATCGAAAAAATGTCCTTCTTCCCCCATTTTTTCTTTAAAGGAATGGCTCTAACGGCTATGATCAAACTGTCGCGCGTTTAGCACATATACGCGTGAAACAAAATGTCTATCTTGAATTTTCGACGAATGGCCTGTGAAGTTCTCTTTATTCTGAATGAATTTTGTATAGTAAATGGTGAACTTAAGAGGTAGCCAAAACCTTTCTGCACCAAAAATGTAGATGTCGTTAAAGAACACAATTTAAATCAATTGCAATTTTTGCGACGTTAAACATTTCCGAGATATTTCTTGTTATTGGTTTGAATTTTCATACTTTTCTCAACTGCAAATTGCCATTCTTTCTTTTTTCGTGTTTGTGCAAAGAGAGCAGAATTTCAAAGCGATCATATAGCGGCTTTGGAAACATTTGATTATCGCTTTAACTTATTGTATTCTTATGCCTACAGCGAAAGTTGTAAATGTTAATGAATGTTTGTAATAAAAGAAGTAGATAGAAGAATAAGCTTGTGTATGAATAGTTCATAGAACAGTGAGTAGAGAAAACCATGTGAATGTAACAATTTTGTCAGGTTTCCCTTATTCTAAAAAGACAAATGTCGGGTTACTCTATTTACATGGAACATTTTTAGAAAATTTTGATGTTCCTGAAAATGGCTCTAACAATTTTGATTAAAACGAAGTATGTTTAAGATATTCTATGACAAATGAAATGTATATCTTGAATTTGCTGGCTATAGCCTATTTAGTCCTGTTTACTCTGGATGACTTTTGAATAAGTCGTAAATGTAAGGGATACACAAAATCTTACTATACAAAAATGTACACCTCGCTAAAGCACAATTCATGCCCCAATATATTTTTTATAGACTGAACCATTTCGGAGATATTCCGTGTTATTTGTGTCAGTTTCAGTGTCGTGTCGGTCTGGATGGCTCAGTTGGTTAGACGCTGACCTACTGATCCCCAAGGTCGCGGGTTCAAATCCGGCCCAGACCGATGGTTTTTAAGTGTGCTTAAAAACAACAACTCCATGTCAGTAGATTTACTGGCATGTAAAAGAACTCCTGCGGGACAAAATTCCAGCACACAGGCGACGCTGATGTAATCCTGCCAATTGACAGCGTCGTTAAACAACAAAAATACTTTAATTTAATTTAAACTTTCGTCAATTACAACATCGTTGTTCACTTTTTATATGTTAACCGTGCAAAGAGAACGGAATCTCAAAGCTTCAAAATATTTTACTATCGCTCAAAGGCTATTATTCCCCTTGCACCTACAAGGAAATAAGCAATAAGATAATTTCTGAAAATGTTTATCTCAACTAACACGAAGAAGATGTAGGAATAAAAGTTTGAAAGAATGGTTACTACAAGAGTAGAAAGTCATGTGAGTGCAACACATAAGATGCTTTCTATAAGGGGTTGAAAATAGAGTGAGGATAGTTGTTTGAAAATGTGGTACTACGGATATATAATTCAAAAGAATTAAATGAGTTTTAGAAGTTGTAAGACAACCTTGATTTGTGCCAACTATAGTGCAATAAAAAAGAAATTGAGTTTTTATTTGTGGACGCTCTTTAACTGCTATGATTCTTAGCGTCCCATTCTATATTGGGTGTGAAACACCGTTAATTTTTTTCAGAGGCCTCTATCAGATTTGATGTTTTTTACGTGTCATAAATCTATGACACGGGACCACCGGCTTCAATTCCCATCCAAAGAAAGCTATGCTAAGGATTTTTACCTCCGAAAAAACCGCCAGGTTTTAACCCTCAACTTTGGGAAGCAGAAGCTAGTACGTTACCCCTGGACCACGGAGGACGATCTTATTGTATAATTGTGCAATACTTTCGACCAGAAGGTATAAACAGTGCAGATTTATACATAAGGCACTGAAATATTGTAGTGGTTTTTGAGAGTTGTAAGGTAACTTTTCATCAGGTCGTGAAGTGTAGGCGTGCATTTTGTCTAATTATAGTATAGACCAACCAATACTGATTTTATGTTAAGAGGTTCAAAATTACTATTGAATATAAAAGTATCCTAAGTTTTTGAAAGTTGTACTACAGTTTATCGTTTTTACCGACCAGATTCTAAATGCCAAATGTATCTAGTTTCATCAAAACTTCACCAAAAATACTCCTTGATAACAAAAATTAAGCGAAGTCAGAGGAAAAATTGGCGATATTAACACGATATAAGTACAACTCAACTTTATACACTTCAATAACTCAATTTCAAAATATTTAAGCCTTCCCATTTATTCCTTTGGGTTTTAAGTTTTGAAAATCTGATGTAGCCTATCACCATCTGGAAGAAAAGGGTTTTTCAATTATGAAAACATTCACGCACACATTTTCTCTCTGTTAGATATCAAGTCTTTCAGTTTAGAAAATACCAGCACCCATTTTTCCCGGTTCAAATGAATCTGGATATCCAGCTTCCGAAGTTCACCTTTGGTGGCTAAAGAAAACCAAAATTCGCCGAAGGATATTTTAGCTAGTTCGGCTTGCTGGAAGACTCACGCTTTGGGTGAACATGTGAGGAGAAAGAGCGAAGGTTACAAAGGAGGTTTTCAGAATGGATTCTACGTGCAAGAGAGAAATAGAACGGATCTAAGGACCCATGGATACGTGACGTTGGGATTGCAGTGAGGGAGTTCTGTTGACTCTACCAGCCACGGTTTAGCTCTCGATCTTTTTCCCTTCTGGAAACCATTCTAACGTCGTCTTCGGTGCGTTAGTCCCCACAAAAAGGCTGTAATGGCAGTCATTCTATAAACTATGCAACACAACACTTGAAAATCACCTTAGCCACCTTGATATAGAGGTTTTTACTCTTACGATGGGGCCCAGTCCTGGATTGCAGTATCCGGCTGAGCTATGGGGTTTTTCCCTAGTCCACAAGACAAATGTCAATAGCTTCAGTCCCCTTAGATCTCGACCTCGTTTGCGCATTCGTGTCATTCGTTTACTCAATCTTCGTATGAGGTGATGAAAAAGGAAAGAACATATACTTAAGATTTCAGCTAATGGAAAATTCAAATTAACATTTATAAACACAAATTATACGGTTTTTTTTTCGTTTTTTTTTTTTTTTTCCTTCCTTTTTCTGGGGGACGTTTTTCGTGTATCCTTTATAGCATCCTGGTTATACAACATCAGCACCAATGAGCAAAACTCACAGGTTAATTAGAAAAGATATCAGAATACACATGAGAATTTTCATTCTCGAACTAATTATTTCAACCATTTTTTTTTCTAGTTGTTTCGCAATTTTTCAGAAAATAAAGAAGACAATATTTACTTTCTCTACTACGCATACTAAGCAGGGGAAGTATTGCATTCCATCCAAAAATTCGATGTGGGGATTTCGCCGTAAATATGTTTTCCCGCTCCCAGAACCTCTCCCGCCACAGACAAGAATAGTCAGAAGAACGCCTGTGCGTGTGTCTTTCTGTGTATCTGTGAACAGCATAATTTAAAATAGAAAAGTTGGTTTAATACCAAACTTGGTATTCAAGTTCACCTTCCAAGGGTGCCACACGAAGATTTTCAAGAAGATTCTGACACCAAATTTTCCTTCGCATAAAAATTTTGATTCTCTCAAAACTGAACGTAATGATTTTGAATAAAATAGCACACGTTTAAGATATTTTCGTGAGAAATTGAATGTATATATTGCATTTCTGGGAATAGCTACGTATGCTTTTCATTCTGGATTATTTTTTCGTAACTGGTAAAGTGAAACAGACAAATCTTACTGCACGAAAACATGTATCTTTCGTTACACCTTTTGTGTCAATTACACTTTTGTTGAGTTAACTATTTCGGAAATATTCATTGTTATTAGTTTGAATTTGCCAATACTTATGCTTCTCTCAAACTGGAAGTCGTTCTCCCCCCCCCCCCCCCCCCCGCTTATTTAAATGCAAAGTGAACGGAATGTCGAAGTCATCACACAGCGACTAGCTCTTAAAAGATTTGACTATCGCTAAAGCCTACCGTATTACCGTATTCCCTTATTCCCATTGTACCTACAAGGAAATATATAATAAAAGCATTTCTACTCTGAAATAACATGAAATAGATAAAAAATAAACGTTTTTAAGAATAGTTTGTTGAAAAATGGGTAGAGGAAGTAATGTGAATGCAACATCAATTTTTTCTTAGGGTTTTGGAGGACTCTTAAGACTTTGGATTGACATTTGCTTGAAAATGCGATTATGCTCACGCGCTCTCTGTCTGTCTGTGTCTGTCTGTCTGTCTCTCTCTCTCTCTCTCTCTCTCTCTCTCTCTCTCATTCTCCCTCAGACATATTAATTTCCTCTATGTTGAATTAAGTGAATACATATAAATGATAAAGACTATGTAAGTTAAATGCTGCTCCTACATTCGTGGCGAGGAAACATTTGTGATTACTTGTTAGAGAAAGGAGCATTAAAGACATAAAATGACAAAAGCAAAGTATTTTTCTGAAGCAGTGGAGACAATAAATGCCAGAATAGCACCAAAAGATGGAATGATGAACTGAAGAAACCGCCACTGCTTGGAATCAGCAGATGGGACCAGGAATCTGGTGTGCGTTAAATGTGGGCCAGTAGCTGACAATGAGAGCGCTCGTTAGCCTTTGTGTGATAGCTGATGAGTGGGGAAACGTGCGTCAACACTGCAATTACCCGCATCATCCCTTGTTTACGTCGACCGATGTGAAAGTGGGAGGTCAAATACCCAGTTCTGCAGTTTCCAAGATATCACAAATCTCCGTTACGCTAGGGTACAAGTCACAGCAATAATACAAGACAACGCAACGGTTAACACAAATACCTACATGAACATATGACCTCGGGTTTTATATAATAGTACATATTTTAACCGCCTTATATCACCTTTTGCGGATGAACTAAGTACTGAATGACGATTTTACTAATTTCATTTATCTCATCGGGGGAAATATTGTATTCGACCCAAAAATTCGATGTCGAGATTTCACCGAAAATGTGTTTTCATGTATGTGTGTGTGTGTGTGGGGGGGGGGGGGCATAACTCAAAATACGAAACGTCGGTTAAAAACCAGAGTTGGTATTTAAGTTTAATATCTTTCAAGGATGCAACACTAAGATTTTAAAGAAAATTCCTCTACCCTAAACTAACCTTTACATGAAAACTTTTTCGAAAATTTTGATTTTTTAAAAAATTGCCCTGACGATTTTGATTAAAATGCCATATGTTTAAAATCTTTTTATGGCAAATGAAATGCATATTTTGAATTTTCTGGCTATAGGGCATGTAGTCCTGTTTACCTGTTTACTCTTGATGACATTTGCATAAGTGGTAAATCGTAACAGATGGACCAAATCTTACTGCACAAAATGTAGATCTCGTTAAGATCTCTTTTATGAAGTGAACCATTTCAGCAACATCGCTTGTAATTTGTCAGAATTTTTCAATACCTAAACCGTTCTTAAATGGGAGGTCGTTATTCCTTTTTTTATCTCTTGGTCATACGAAAAGAACGGAATTTCAAAGTCATCGGATAGCGACCACTCTTACAACATTTAACTATCGCTTAAAGCCCACTGTATTCCCCTTGCACCTACAAGAAAATTATCAATAAGATTCTACAAATCTCGACCAACATGAAGAGTAGGTAAGAATAGTACAAGAGTAGAGAAAGTCATACGAGTGCAACACATCAGATTTTTAGACACGAAATCCATATGCAGCGATCAAGAATATCTTTTCTTCTATCGAATGCTCCCACTTGACCCTTTAGAACTGAGGCAACCTACACAAGAGATGCATGCAGGCCTAAATGTACTTTTTATCAATCAAAAAGTAGAAAACGTATTGCACTTCCAGAAAAACATATTCGATAACGAGATATAAACAGGCCCTTCTGATTTCAAACAAAAGGCATTTTAGAAAAAGGGCCCTGGGCGTACGTGTTCATCTGTGAACAGCATTAACTCAAATCGAAATGTATGACAAAGCGGCGACACAATGATTTTCAAGAAAAATTTCGTACCCCAATCTGTCCTTTATATGGAAATGTTCTCTAAAGCTTTTATTCTCTTAAAAGTGGCTTTAATGATTTTCATTAAAATACTATATATGTAACATATTTGCATGACAAAATATATATCTTGAATTATCTGGCCCAGTCCTCTTCATTTGGAAGGTATTTTGTATAAGTGGTAAACGTTAATAGGCAAAATCCCACTACACAAAAGATGTAGATTTAAAACACAATTTAATTAATTTAGATGAGCATCGCTTTTCTTGGAATTTGAAACTTTGTTCCATGCTGTTGCCTGTTAACCCGTAGTTTTGTTCGGAACCCAATAACATTCGAACTGTTGAGAAAGCTTACGCGAATACGGGATATTCGTTTGCACCAGGCTTTAAGTTAGAACAAAAAAACAATGTCGCAAAAATGCACAAATCGAAGTTTACACTTATGTATACAAAATATGATAAGTTTGTGCAACATTTTATAAATTATACTCTTAATGAGGGTTAGACATAAATAATTGTTTTATAATTATCCTTTATGTTATTAACTATATTAAAACACTGCTTGAAACGGTTAGGTTCTCGCATTTGTTGTGCATGTTAACTATGACACTTAACAGTTCTTTTTCAACTTCTCGCACAAACTACACACAAATAATGGCATTTCTCCAGAATACTGCATACACAACTTATATAATGCTTTCCATAAATTGTTTATTTTGTATAGGTATCTATTTTAATATCTTTTTTTTTTCCCCTTCCCCTTTCGCATGTCTATTTTTAGTTTCTCTGGGACTAGGATTTCCGTCCCTTGTCTTCCTTAAAACAAATTTATTCATAACTTCTTACAAAGCACACATATACAGTGTACGTTTGAACTGCGCAGACCATATCAGAAATGAGCTCCATCAGCTGGGAGGAAAGCGGCATCTCGTTTGTTTCTGTGGCAGATTGTTGTCGCGTTTTCGCGAACACCGTTTTAAAGTTCGTGGTATTCTTGGACTTCGATGTACACATCCTCCCGCGTAGTTTAAGGATTTCACTATAAAACGTAAACTTTGCTAACGCACTTTACAATGAATAAGCACGATCCAAACGAATATGCCAACATCAAAAAAAAAATCAAGTTTTATATTTACATAACTTTCTTTAGCTTACCTTTATATTCCTTCTAAAAACTATCTTACACAACCTCACTATATATGGTAGATGTTTATTAAATACATAGCAAGGCAAAATTTTGTAAGAAAAAGGTAAACAGAACTGCTTTCTCACAGTAATAAACATTTGTTTCTTCATAGAAGTAACAATCAATCAATCTATCTGTCTGTCTGTCTGTCTATCTATCTGTCCGTCCGTCCGTCCGTCCGTCCGTCCGTCCGTCCGTCCGTCCGTCCGTCCGCCCGCCCCTCTGTCAGTCAGTCAGTCAGTCAGTCAGTCAGTCAGTCAGTCTGTCAGTCTGTCAGTCTGTCAGTCTGTCAGTCTGTCAGTCTGTCAGTCTGTCAGTCTGTCAGTCTGTCAGTCTGTCAGTCTGTCAGTCTGTCAGTCTGTCAGTCTGTCAGTCTGTCAGTCTGTCAGTCTGTCCGTCTGTCCGTCTGTCCGTCTGTCAGTCTGTCCGTCTGTCCGTCTGTCCGTCTGTCCGTCTGTCCGTCTGTCCGTCTGTCCGTCTGTCCGTCTGTCCGTCCGTCCGTCCGTCCGTCTGTCCGTCCGTCCGTCCGTCCGTCCGTCCATCCATCCATCCATCCATCCATCCATCAATAAAATAAAATAAATAATACATGAATAACTAAATAAAGTAGCATACTTTCTCTCTAACCCAAACTATAATTCGGGAATTTACCTTTACTAACCTATTGCTGATCGTAGGAATGCAATGGGAATATAGAGAAAAGTATAACCAATCGTATTGTAATAATACCTATTGTCATATTCATGTAAACCATACCGTAAATATATTTATCTCTGGTTTCTAAACATGAACAATCAATTATAAAAAAAGAATAATTTATTTAACCATAGATATTTTTATTCTCAAACATGTACCACATACGAGTAAACCATTTTCACTATACACAAACGTATATATTATATCCCTCTAGTTTTGCTTAATATTGTTGTCTCCACTAGGTTTCAATTATCAGTTTTAAGTACCTATATGATACAAGTTTTTCTCGCCAACACACGCACGCACGCACGCACGCACCGACTCACCGCTCTCCGTGGTTCCGTTTTCGAGGCTCTTCAACTGAAGGCAACAAGTGCCCGCCGCTGTTTTTAAATATAACATTCTAGGTAGGTTTTCAAGTGCTTAAGTTCATTTAAGCAGCTAATGTTTGGTGTGTGTCTCACTGTTGTCATTTTCTACCTGTGTGCCATTTTTTAGGCTAGCTTTCGATATGCACTCGTATAAAGTTTCCTTGTTAGGAAATGTTAGCGTCAGTGGGGAATCAACAAAACTAGGTTAGGAAAACGGCCAGGGCAAAGAGAAATGACAATACAATGGCATTAAGCTATATTGTTTAGAAGTATGTCAGCAATTTTATTTGGGTGCAGCAGCAGGCGAATGTGACATCTAATGTTCGGGAGAAGGGATTTAATTATTCTAAGTGTGGAAATACGTAAAGGGGCAATTACGGAGTAATTGATCAACAAACCCCTGAGAAGTAAGACCCTCAGTTCTTAGAAATTTTACGGAGGAATATGCTGCCTCACGGAGCTAGTGAAGACAAAACTTTCCTTTTAAACTCCCTCCATCAGACAGCAGCTACTCAGCCTACACCAATAGGTATATACAAACCTCGCTAATTATTGTACACAAATGTTACTGTTAAACCTCAAGAGATTTCTAAGCTATACAACATAAGAGGCAAATTCATGGTTGCGCCCAGCTAAGAGGCAATGGAGCTTTTCTGGAAAGAGAGTCTATAGGCAAACCCGCTATCTACTACTTCAATCTGATCCGCTTTTTTCAATCCCGCATTCCTTTCGAGTACAGTGCTCCATAACTATTACTAAATAAATGTACTAAAACCCCACGACTAACTGCACAATCAGTGCGTTCTGTACACAGGGATATAGAATCAGCAACTTCTATCAGCAGCAGTTTTTATGACGTTCCAAACATATTCCTTATGCGTGGTTTTCGATGTCAGGGCTGATAATTTTTTATTGCTTTTCAAGACAAAACCTCATGAATCACACTCACATTTATTATTGTTCTTGTATTATTATTACTATTATTATTATTATTATTATTATTATTATTATTATTATTATTATTATTATTATTATTATTATTACTATTATTGTTACTATTGTTACTATTGTTATTATTGTTATTATTGTTATTATTATTGTTATTGTTATTATTATTACTATTACTATTATTATTGTTATTGTTATTATTATTACTATTATTATTATTATTATTATTATTATTATTATTATTATTATTATTATTATTATTATTATTATTATTATTATTATTATTATTATTATTATTATTATTATTATTATTATTATTATTATTATTATTATTATTATTATTATTATTATTATTGCCATAAACACAATATCACTTAAATAGGATAGCTTAACCAATACAGCCGACCGTCAACTGCCTTTTCATTTTCTGTGTACGTTTTAATATTTTAACCTTCTGATGAAATCTTGGGCACTTCTACTCTGTGACTACGTGTTTTTCTTTTTATCTTTTACTCAGAGCAATCTTGTTCTTTCACCACATATCTCTTTTCTTGGGTTTCATGTAGTAATTTAGCAATCAACCAATTATATATATATATATATATATATATATATATATATATATATATATATATATATATATATATATTGTGACTCAGCGCTATGGCGCAAGGTTATCGGTAGGTCGGCGCCGGGCAGTCAGAACTATAGGCAGATAACAGCACACTGTCCAGTGTAAACACGATAAGCGCTATCACCAGATAACTAGAGTCTTGTGGATGTTTTGCCACCTCGAACGCTCTGGAACTGCGTGCAAATTTCCAACGGCTATATAATCAAGCAAATTGAGACAAGTCAGTCTCGCGATATGAATACGCGAGTGAGTTAGTGAGTGAACAAGTCTGCGAGTGCATTTCTGGTGCGACGAAAAGCTCTACTCTCCGAGCCAGTTTGTGATGTGCAGTGAGTGCTGTTACTCGTCCTAATAAACTGACAGCCCAACTGCACTTAATCCCTCAATGACCATCATTTTAAATGTTTATTGGCATGGGAATGTCACACATATTTAACTACTCTCTCTTCCCGTAATACCATAGAACTTCGGTAGGCGCCCGGACATACAGGTATTGCGGAAGATGAAAAGCAATGTCCTAGCAAAGAAAGGAGTAAGTCTCTCCTTTATAGGACCAGAACCTGTCTGATACAAGCACTTTAGTCACAAAAAACATAGTTAAATTTTAGGTTCAAAATTAAGCTCTAAAGTAAGCAATTCCCACTAATCAATTTTATAGGCAAATAATGACTTTTGTGAAAAATTAAGGAACTAAGTAACCGAGAGAAGTGGCAATTTAATACCTGCATAAAGTCACAATTATGTACATATATACATTCAAGGATATGGCTATTCCCAGAAAATATGAACACAAACGCTGTTGAATAAGAATCGGAAACTCTTTTAAGTTATAAATAAGTACACTGACTACTCTTGGCAGTACTGTCTTCATGTAAATGAGAAACATTAGTAGACCTGATATTTAGCCCAAGTAAGCCGATCCATCTTTCAGATATCATGTTAGCAACACTTGAAATTGATTTTCTACGACTTATACCATGCCATTAAATTGAAGTACACGTACAGAATCACCCCGTATATCCCCGTAGCTGATGAATGGCTGGAAGGCACGCTTTTAATACGACTTACCTTGTTTACGTCGGATAGTCTTGAAATTACCCCACCGCGATATCGAATTAACGTATAAATTACTATCAAAGCCTGACCCAAATTCGCTTTTACCACACAGACGGGAATAATTATAAACCCCTGAATTTCTCCTTCCTCTAAAGTTTCAATCCCTGGAAATGGGTTAGAAAAACATCCCAAACACCGATCTTCCACTTTTGGGATAATTAATACATATCCCTTGTGCAGAGTTCTGCATTTTCAGGCGGAACAATTACAATTACTCGCTGCACCAAGCTGCATGATCAATGTTGTTTTGTTTCGTTACACCTGTAGCTCAGAAACAAAATATAAACTCAAATAAAATGAGTTTTATCGAATAAAAGATATATTAATACAATTTCTGTAATTTCACAAACGGATTCCTTAGTTTTTATTTTCACTGCATTAAATAACAGTTTATTGCACTAACTTGACAATTTCTTCCCACTTTTATTTCCGATTTGCACACAGAATGCGATGGTATGTACGACTTAGTGGACATTGTTATAGGATGTGTGCGTTAACAGGCTGAAACAGTTATTTAAAGATGCACGTAGTCGGTTTCCACTAGCTATAAACTCAAATAAAATTAAAAACCGGCGTATATATTTCCTTCAGGCAATCTGTAGGCAAATTTCATATTACAGTACTTATTTTAGTTGGCAAATTTTCTATAGTGAATCCGGTCTAAGAAAGCCACTTAATATCGAGGTTTGCGGTTCAAATGCCGCCAGAACCGTCCTCCCTGACAGGTGAGTGAGTGAGTGAGTGAGTGAGTGAGTGAGTGAGTGAGTGAGTGAGTGAGTGAGTGAGTGAGTGAGTGAGTGAGTGAGTGAGTGAGTGTATAGGGTTTAACGGCCCGTCGGCAACTAGGTCATTAAGACTCGAAGTCAAAACATAAAAACAAGGAAACTCACAGAAACTTAGGCCTTAAATGTTTCCTACCCAAAAAATAATTTTATTTAATGTATCATAGGTGTCCACCGCCTGTGGTGCCTAATGCAGTGATAACGGGTACTAAACATGAAAAATCTGATGTGTTGCACTCATATGACATTCTTTACTCTTGTACAAATTATTCTTAGAAACGCTTACACCTATGTCTACTTCGTGTTGATTGATCCAAACTTTTGTAAAAATTATCTAATTGTTAATTATCGTATTGCTAATGTTCTTGTAGGTGAAGGGGAATATGAAAATGAGTAGACTTTACGCGATAGTCAAACCTTTTAAGAGCCGGTCAGTAGTGTTCTCTTTGCATGGACAAGAAAGAAAATAAACAATGACTTCCCATTTGAGAAAAGTTGAAGTATCGGAAAATCCAGACAAGTAATGAGGAATATCTCGAAAATAGTTCGCTCCATGAAAACAAGGTATTTGGCATAAATTATGTCCTTTAACAAGACCTGCATTTCTTGTGCATTAAGATTTTGTCTATCTGTTACAGTTTACCAGTTATGCAAAACTCACCCGCAAGTAAGGGGACTTTAGAGGTTATTCCCAGAAAATTCAATACCTACATTTTATTTGTCATGAAAATTTCTTAAACATGTGGTATTTTAATCAATATCATTAGAACCATGTTTGAAAAAATGTAAATTTTCGAAAACTTTTATATAAAGGTTAGTCTGGGATGGGAGGATTTTCTTGGAAATGTCGCACCTTTGGAAGATGCAGAACTTAAATATAAAGTTTTATATTTAATCGACTTTTCGTTTTGGGGTTACGTTGTTCATAGATAGATAAATAGACAGAGAGAGACACAGAGACAGACACAGACACACAACACAGAAATACACAGAGGGAGGGAGGGAGAGAGAGAGAGAGAGAGAGAGATCAAATTTTGGGTGGAATACAATACTTTCCCTTCAAGTACTTACAGGGGATAGGCAAAATAATGTGAACAGTGGTAGTAAAGGGATGGTTGTGCTTGAAGGTCAACTCAGGTAAGGCACGTGTCCCGCTTGACTGTGAGTGTTCATTACTGACTAGGCATCAGTACAGGTTGTTTACGAGTAGCACACACTTCCTACTTGCATTCAGAGGCACAGGTAGACTTGCAATGAAAGACTTAACAAGAGTTAACAAAGAAGGCAGATTGTGGGAGGTCTATTAGCTGGAGCAACAGTAACCAACACAGCCAACTGATTTAATGTTTTAAGAGCACTGTTTCAATAGTCATGACAACCTACACAAAACATGGAAAGACATCATGTAAAAGTAATAATGGGAGGAAATCCAAACTAAATGACAGAGATCGTCGTACACTAACAAGAATTGTGTCAAAACAGCACAAAACTACTGCGGCTAAAGTGACTGCAGAGCTCATTAGTCATCTTCTAGACCCTGATCTATCGACACTGTCCACCGAGAACTCCATAAAGTGGATATTCATGGACGAGCTGCTATACCTAAACCATTAGTGACTAAAACCAACGCAAAGAAGCTCAAAAAATGGTGCCAGGAGCGTAAATTCTGGATGGCTGATCAGTGGGAACAAATCATATGGACCGACGAGTTAACGTTTACGTTATTTCCAACATCAGGCCGGATTTACGTCTGGAGAACGAACTCCAAAAGAAGCCCACAACCCTGATTGCTTGATTCCAACGGTTAAGCATGGAGGTGGAAGTGTGATGGTGTGGGCAGCCATAGCATGGTATTCTGTTGGTCCCATCATTACTCTCAAAGGCTGTGTCACAGCCAGAGTGTTCGAACATTTCAGGTGATCAGGTGCACCCCATGATACAAATGTTGTTTCCCAACAACAATGCCATATTTCAAGACGATAATGCACACATTCACACAACCAGGATAGTACAGTTGTGGTTTGAGGAGCATGAAAATGAATTGCAGCATCTTCCCTGGCCAGCACAATCCCCGGACTTGAACATTATCGACCCAGTTTGGGCAGTATTGGAGAACAGACTACGTAGCAGATTTCCGCCTCTCTCGTCACCATAGGAATTAGAAGAGGTTCTGATTGAAGAGTGGCATAACATTCCACTAGAGACTATACAATCATTATATTCCAGTATTCTAAGAAGAATTGCAGCTGTATTATGGGCAAATGGGGGTCCAAGCCCTTATTTATAAACCATTCCAAAGCAAGTACAGGTGTTCACATTATTTTGCCTATCTCCTGTAGTAAAGAAAGTAAACTTCTATTTAGAAGCCCTTTGACGCAAATACGTACCGTTAATGTTGAACCGATTTCGATCACATGCGCAATGTGAGAGACTTTTTCTAAAAATGTTTTCTTTAGATTCAGGATCTCAAAATACGTAGGTATATTTGGTGAACTCTCGGTATCGAATTTTTGGGTGGAATACAATACTTTCCCTACAAATACTTGGTAAAGAAAGTAAAATTATATTTAGAAGCCCTTTAACACAAATACGTACCGTTAATGTTGAACAGATTTCGATCACATGAGCAATGTTTCAAAAATTGCTCTTCAAACCCTCATGTGTATAACGTCAACGCTCCGTGTGTAGTGGTTCGCCTAAAAGCTATGGGAGATCACACTTAAGCTTAGTACCGTATCGATTTCAACCAATGACTCCGTACTTCCAGTGTTTGGTGAATTAGTTTACGCATAAAGACGGACAGGCGTGCAAAGGGACGCAGAAGCATTCGCACGTAATAAGTATGGAAAGCAGCTTTATTAGTTTCTGAGATAAGAGTATGCACATTAACGAAATCGTTGTTTCAAAATATCTGAACTGAAATCTACCTTGATTAGTATTACCCGCGTTTCAGCTACATTGTTTGACCAAAGAGCGTCTAAGTTAAAGACCCAAGAAAAAAATATACTTCCAATATTTCGTAAAATGCCTAAATACGAAAAATTCGAATAAAAGGAGTGTGGTAAACCCGAGCAAGGTATGCGTATTATTTAAACGACTTTTAAATGCTTAAATCCTTTGGGTTCCCAATAGAGAATGCATTTCCGTCAAAAATACAAAACGTCAAACTGAACCATTTTACACTTCCCTCTTAAGGTAATTATTAGTCAGACGGTGGGTTCCCCCAGCCACTTGAGCTCAGCACTGCGCATAGGCCATTATGGGCCCTTTGTGACTTACGTGACCCTTCGGAGGAAGAAATGAAATGGAGACCCGAAGGGCGACCAGATCTGGACGACGATCGCACTAGCAAGGCCTGGTCCACGATTCCAGAATGTCACCCATCCCGAGGTAGGCACGAGTTTGCCTGCACCATCAATCTAGGGGTCCCGAGAACGAGCTTCCCCGTGAAAGGGGCCCCACCCAGCCATTCGTTTCTTTTTATTTATTTATTTTCTTTTAATTTTTTTTAAATCTTGTCGGTGGGTGGGTCCACTGAGTCACCCAAGCGTTGATGCCTGCCTACGCTGGCATATTACGATCCCCAGGTAGATTACTAGATTCCATCAGTGATCCTTGATCTCCTTGTCAGACCCAATAAGGCTCTGATGGGAACTACGTACATTGTCTCCATTTCGGTTCTCGGTGGCCCGAATACGGAGCCCAAGTTTGCATCACGAGGCTGAAAGCATCCCGAACCAGACCTACCAGCGGGGAAAAAATCCGGTACTGGGGTCGAACTCGTGTCCTCCGCGCCAGAGACAGGCGCGCTACTACTTCGCTACGGAGGCAGTCGGAAGAAATCTTACACAAAGTAAACTCGTCCCGCCGCAACACACAAATACTGACTCATAGGAAGGTGAAAGAGATGAAAGGAAAGGGTGGAGTAGGAAATTTATGGTAGATGAAGAATCACCTCAGCATTCGTCTACTGATCTGGGAAAATTACAAAAGGACCCAAAGTCGAAAGACAGGGCCAATGATAATAGAACCTGGCACCACCGGAATGCGAGCTTCACACGTACCGCGGAGCCAACTCGCTCAGCTTTCCTCCACTTAATGCTAAGCGCATTGTATTGCATTATACAGGTATTGAGAGATCACGATTATCACCTGACCCTATAGGTGACCTCGTTGGCCATTGAAAACATCCCTGACAATATGATGGGAAACAGTATTTTAACACTTCATTCGCAGATACATTGCTTAGTTACCTAGTGCACTATATCGATCTTCCATACAGCATAGAACTTCCAATACAAAAATCTCTCTGGGCTCTCTTAGTGGACTGTAGACAATAGCCTCAACCAGCTTGAAAGGTCATGACCCTCCCACCCAATATTTTAAACAAATGCCTGCTAGTGAATATCCAGCTACATTTCAAATAATCTAAAGACTAAACACCCCCGCTGTGTTCTACGATTTTAATACATAGCAGTATTTTGTTCCTCTGCGTCAGACTCCATTTCAGGAGCTAGCAATACATTATCTGCCTTTATGAATACTGTGAGAAATATTTTGGCGAAGTGCAATAAGTATTAAAAATGCACATTAGTAAAATTGACGAGAAGAATAACTGGGAGCTGTAGTTTTATATTTTTTCGCTTCTTTTCACTCCATACAAACGCACATCTTACAGATTCTTTACTCTGCAATATTGCGTCTAAGGCTGGTAGGAGAGATGAGGATGGGGGAAAACTATATTCCGCCTCCAAATTCCTGATGCGTCTAATAGAGGGATAAAAGAAGCGAATGGTAAGAGTATGATGAGACGGAGCAGGTGGAAGAAAAAATAAAAAGAATAGAAACAAACAACACAAAAACATTCACAAGATGGGGAAAGCAAATGGTTGAAATACCGGAAAGACGTAGACAAAGCGAATGTTCTTAGGTTTCTCTACAGGCTCCGAAAGAAAATGGATATTGCTGGCCTATAAAAAATTCTCAACCTGTGGGTGGCGATACACCAGGGAATGGAAAACATGAGAAAGGGGGACACATGTCTCCAATATGGTGCAAGAAAAAATATAAAAAACAAGTGCTGCAGTAGCATACAGAGAATCTATCAGCATATTCTCAAAATGTGTGCTTCATTCGATTTTGCTTCTAAGGAGAATAAAGGATGAAGGAATTGCCTTATTATTTCGAGCATCTCCAATAATGCAACCACTGCATAGCAGAAGTGGCCGAAACTATCCGTTTATTAGACACCGGCAAAATATAAGGAAACGATGGTCACATAAAATTAATTGCCACGTGAAAAAATAGTGTGTTTAAATTACATAATTTGCCTTCATATTTATTCTACAAATTATTTGTAAAATGGGGTTTCCCTCTAGTTACTGTTACGATAAATATTTTCCCAGCTAATTCCAATACACATTTTCTTCTTACTACGTAGGACAATACGGAACACAAGAAGCACAGTCAAATGTTTAAAAACAAGCTTCTTATTTGTATGCTGGACTTAGTATTTTTATATACTCTTTGCATGGTCTAATGAGAAACGAAGGAAGTGGCATAACATTTCAAAACTGCGCAGTTTGAAACAATAGAAAACTCAAACAAGAGGAAATATCTGGTGAACGGCTAAATATCTACACAAATAAACACAAGCAAAACTGGAAGAGAAGTTACTTAAACGGTACACTTAAAAAGTTATGTACACATTTTATGTGAAGCATTTTAAATATCTATACAAATGTATACACAATCCAATCACAGTCAGCTTATTTAGAGAAAATTCAAGGTAACTATACATGTCAAACGCGATAGTTTAGTCAAAATCGCTATGGGCATGTTTCTTCAAAACATTTTATGTAATGCAATTTTCTCCAAGTCAAGGGTAATTTGACATGAGGAGGTTTTCTTGAAATCTTTAGATCGCATTCTGAAAGATGTTGAAATAAGTATTTGCCCGATTTCTCGTCTTTTCTGTTGAAACGCATGCGCACACAGGGACTTTTACCATTAGGGGGGCGCAAGGGTTTTCACTTGATAGCGAAATTATACATTTAAAAAATTAATTATTTAAAAATATGGGAGAGCGTTTAACTTTCACGGCCGGAGTCAATATATCTATGAGTTACTTCCGGGCTGTTATGCCGTCGTCTGCTGGAGTTTAAGTACCCAGACGTTTCATCCACAACTGCGGCGTACATCTTCAGTGGCGCGATCGTAGTCACCTCGGGGAAGTTAACGTGGCGTCTGAGGGGTGCTTTCAAGTTTCAAGTTTGCTTTATTTCTAAGTTTTGGCCTGGTGCTGGTACAAGGGGCCCGGCTTACAGGCTATAAATTTACATTTACAATTATTTTTATTTACAAAGTTTAATTTTGGGTTTCACCAAAAACCCATACGGTGACTATCTTTAGGGCACCGGGAATAGCCTTTGTTTGTCTTTTGGTGTCTGTTCCAATCGTTCTTTCTCTTTTTTTTTTTTTTTTTTTTTCTTTATATACATAAATACACGCACGGGTTAACCCACACACACGCGCGCGCGCGCGCGCGACATGCCTGGCCTGGGCACACCAAAAATATGCGTCCCAGCTCGCGCACTACACTTCACTATTTACAGTTTCCCGCTGTTTTCCTGCGCGGGCAGGGTGCAGCTCCTGGGTGCTTTCCGAGGCGCGGGCCTCTGCCGAAAGGTGTGTGTGGCCTAGGAACGAGGTTGCATGGACACGCATTAGTCGGCGAGCGGTGCCGCGTCTAGAATATTTTTATTCTTGCATACTTGCGGTGCTTCGGCTCGCCTTTGCCAATGTTGGCGATCACGTAGTTTTCGTGGTTCCTAATGCGCGTCCATTCTGCCTTTGCTCTTTTTGCTATTGCCTCTGGGATAAATGGGATCTGGGTTTCTAGGTGGAGGGTTTGGAGTGGGGCGGATAGGATCTTTCGAAGGGAAAGGTTCAGAAGGGTTTGGATTTGTTTAAGGGCAGTTTTGGAGGCATAAGCCCAGGCCACACATGCATACAGGACCACCGAAAGAATAAATGACCTGTATGGAATAAGTTTGGAGTTCAGTTGCAACTGTTTGCTGCGGAAGATGGGGGCGCACAACTTTAGCCCCTGTCTGCCTTTGTTGGCGCTATATTTTATATGGGTAGATCGTGCGGTCCATGGTGACGCCTAGGTATTTAACATGCTGACGACAGCGTAATATTTGACCACCGACCGTTAGGTCCGTTGCCAAATAGTGATGCCACTTTGAAAAATGTATTAGCTGGAATTTATTAGGGTTAATTTTGATTTTCCAATCATGGAGCCATGAAAAGAAGTTGTTTATGTATCTTTGCCTTTATGCAAGGCCGAAACGAGGATTTTTGTAGTGGTTGTATATTGCGGTGTCGTCAGTATACATGGCGACCTTGCATCTGGTGTCCACGGGGAAATCATTGGTAAAGAGTATGTGCAGAAAAGGCGACATAATTGCCCCTTGTGGGGCGTCAGCCCTCGCTCCCTGGAGGAGGAGTTTCCCATTTAGACGTAGAAACGTCTATTTTCTAGTAAATTGTGCAGCAAGTACATGTAATTTTGAAGAGCCGGGAAATTGCGGTACAGTTTATAGATGAGGCCATTGTGCCAGCACCGGTCAAACGCGGCTTCTACGGCCAAAAATAGCGCCAACGTTGAAGCTCCATTGTTAAATTGCTGAGGTGTGGACTGTCTGAGCTACTGTACTTATCCCTCGAGTGACCTCCGCTGATTGGTCCGGATGGCGGACAGCAGAAGGGAGGGGGCGGGCTTCTCCCAAGGTGTTGTTTCCTCCTGATTGGTTCACTTGAATTTCTCCTGTTTTATGCCGTTTCTTGCCTTCAATGACTGGATACCAGTTGCTGTTAAGTTTCAAAAGGTCTTTCTTATTGAAACATCCCACAAGGATGTTTATAAATTTCAATAACTTCACGTTGTAGCCGGGCATGGTAGTGTATTGTGATATTGTCGCCGAGCAAACGTGGCAGGAAATCTCCTAGTTGAACTTATAACAGAAAATGACGATATTGAAGGACATCTCTCCCCCCCCCCCTCCCCCCAGAACCCACTTTTTTGGCACAGATCAGGGCACTTTGACCCTGAGATTTTGGACTTCGTACTCGCAAAAAATGCGACACTTTCAAATAACTTCACTGTTTATCATAGCCAGGACCTCGACCATCTTCCTGTGCATTTCGACATACCGGGTGCTATTACGGCCGGTACCCTTGGCCCTCGGAAGAGGGCCGACACCGACTGCGATAGCTTTACCATGGAAATGCACAGAATGGCACAACCCACGCTACCATACTATAGCGAGGCAGACATAGATGTCGCCATTGAAAACTTAACTGCCTCGCTACGCACGGCCAAGAGAAATGCTAGCACATACACCACAAGACCACCCAGTTTTTGCACGTACCCCGAGGTGGAGCAACTCATTGGGCGGAGACGACGCTTGATGAGACATTGGCGGTACACCCGTCAGCCTGAATACAAAGTGCTAGCAAAGTGGCTACGCAACATCATTCGGCAACAAATTAAAATCAACAAAATTGAACAGTGAGAAAACAAAATGCTGAGTACCACTCATTCGGACTCTTCTTTGTGGAAATTATTAAAGGTTTTTAAGGTCTCCACGAGCATCAACTCCTCGACTGAGGTGCGGCATACTCTCCGCAGAGGAGAAAGCCGGAGTCTTCACTGACTGTCTCCAAGACAGATTCACCGAAAATCCAGTGACCAACCGTGACCTAGAACGGGAGGTCCAGACATGGGTACAAACCTGGGTGGCGCAGAAGCAAAAGCAACAGTTACCCCTTATTACACCGCAGGAAGTTTACAAGCTCATTAGGAAATTGCCTAATGGGAAAGCTGCCGGCCCAGACAATGTGACTAATCAGGAACTTACGCATCTGACAAGAAAAGCCCTGGTGCAGCTAACAAAGATATTTAACGCCTGTTTCCAGCACAGCTACTTTCCCTCCACCTGGAAGTGAGTCAAGGTTATTACGCTCCCAAAGCAAGGGAAAAGCACCAGACAGTCCCAAAATTACCGCCCCATTAGTCTCTTGTCTACAATTAGTAAATTACTCGAAAAACTTATACTTTCTCGACTTCAAAAACAAGTTTCGGAAACACATGAACTTTCAAATTCACAATTTGGCTTTAGAAAATGCCATTCTACAGAATTGCAGTTAATCAGGCTAACTGATGCCGTGACTGAAAAATTTAACAATGGGGCTTCAACGTTGGCGTTATTTCAGAACGTAGAGGCCGCGTTTGACCGGCGCTGGCACAACGGTCTCATTTATAAACTGCACCACACTTTCCCGGTCCTCCAAAACTATCGGTACTTGCTGCACAATTTCTTGGAAAATCGGCTTTTCTACATCCAAGTGGGAAACTCCTCTAGGGAGCGAGTGATGCGGGCGGGCGTCCCACAAGGGGGAATCATGTCGCAGTTTTTGTACATATTGTTCACCAATGATTTCTCAGTGAAGGCCAGATGTAAGGTCACCATGTATGCTGCAATATACAACCACCACAAAAATCCTCGTTTTGGCCTTGCAGAAATGCAAATATATGTAAATAGCTTCCTCTCATGGTTACATGATTGGAAAATCAAAATTAATCCTAATAAATGCCAGCTGATACATTTCTCAAAGCGGCATCACACTTTGGCAATGGATCTAACGGTCGGTGGTCAAACATTGTACTGTCGCGGCATATTAAATACCTAGGCGTAACCATGGCCCGCACGACGTGCTGGTCCACCCACATAAAAAATAGCGCCTATAAAGGCAGACAGCGGCTAAAGTTATGCGGGCCCATCTTCCGCAGCAAACAGCTGCAACTCAGATCCAAATTAATTTTATACAAGACATTTATTCTTTCGGTGGTCCTGTATGCATGTGTGGTCTGGGCAATGCCTCCAAAACCACCTTAAAACAAATCCAAACCCTCTCCCTTCGAAGGATCCACTCCGAACCACTAATCAAACCTTAACCTTGAAAGCCAGATCCCATCCATCCCAGAGGCAATAGCTAAAAGAGCTATTGTGGGCGCGCATTAGAAATCACGAAAATTACGTGATCACCAACATTGGCAAAGGCGAACCGAAGCACCGCAAACACGCTAGGATAAAAATGTTTTAGACGTGGCACGGCTCGCCGACTAACGCGCGCCGGTGTTGCTCCTAAGCCACAAACTCACTACCACAGAAATCTGTGCCTCGGAAACCACACAGGAGCTGCAACCTTACCGCACAGGAAAACAGGGGAAAACTGTATATACAGTAAATAGTAAAGTGAATTGTCTATAGTACAATGCGTGAGCTGGGACGCATATTTTTGGTGTGTCCAATGTAAGCGCGCGCGCGCGCGGGTGTGTGTGTGTGCGCGCGCGCATGTGCATGTGATGGCACATAGTTTTGGTATGCCCAAGAGTGAATGCGTGTGTGTGTGTTGTTGTTGTTGTAGTGTTTAACGCCCGCTTTTACTACCACGGCACCGCAGGCGGTGACACTGATGATACATGGAATGAAGATGGAGCACCGGTGGAATGAGATGGCGGGGGAAACCGGAGCACCCGGAGAAAACCCGCCCTGACGCCGCTTCGTCCACCACGAATACCACATGCGGGTCCCTGGGATCGAACCCGGGCCGCCTAGGTGGTAGGCGAGCGCGCTAACCGCTCGGCCACGGCGCCGCCGTGTGTGTGTGTGTGTGTGTGTGTGTGTGTGTGTGTGTGTGTGTGTGTGTAATTAAACAGAACACTCAAAAGACAATCAATGACTACAAGCAAAAACTGTAAATATTAATAATTATAAGTTAATGATAATTGTAGCCTGTAAGCCGGACCTATTGTACCGGCACCAGGCAAAACGTTCTCAATAAACAATCTGAATTTGAATCCACAACTCAGACGCCACGTTAACTTCTCAGAGGAGACTACGATCGCGCCATTGAAGATGTCTGCCTCAGTTGTGGACGAAACGTCTGGGTACTTAAACTCCAGCACAACACGGCATAACAGCCCGGAAATAACTCATAGATATATTTAAAAATAATTAAAAAATAATTAGAATATTAGTTTTCAATAAAAACGAATAGAGGAAATTAACGTAAAAAGGTTAGCATCGCGAATTTAAAAAGCTAAGTAGAGTTGTCATGGTTTTGTGGCGTCAATGTTTAGTTCAGAGCAGCCCACACTTTTTGGCTGGTCAAAGTGAGCGCAGTAACTCTTTGCTATGGGATACATTAAAACCAACGGATATGAGTTATATCATAGTTAAGCATTTTTAGGTGTTTAAGTACATAGTTTTGTTTCGCTGGTGAATTGTTTTATAATCTACGTACATTGGGCGGCAACGTCTCAGTGCAAATAATGAAAATATTGGAAACGTTTATAACATTTAAGACATTATCATAACAATTAGTGCCATCCTTCCTAAAGGAAATCCACGCATACCTAGGCAGATATTTCAGTACTCTATCGGCGACTGAATCAAGCGAGTTTAGGGGGCGTGAGGTATTGTTGCTTCAAACTGTCCTATCAAAGTGTGACCTCCAAAACGCTAATTCGGCTTTCAAAATTATTGCATCGATGACTGGTGAAAACGGCTTCACAGTGGTCCTCAAAACGTGTGTTTCGATGAAATCTCCATTTAAATTTTCGAGTGGAATGCAATACTTAACCAGATACTACAGAAAGTAAAAAGTGTGGAGCAAAAAACCGGCTTTTTTGTCCCGTGCTGTATGAATTTCCCACCAGGTTATTTCTCAAAGATTTATTAACAGCTTCACTGGGGCTATTTTGTTCAGAACATAAACACAGAGGCAAAGGAAACGGCATATCCACATTCAGTTGGTAATGAGCGCATTTCCTGACTGATATCGATCAATAAATCATAGGTTTCTACCCAAGGGCAGTCCTTCACTGCCTCCGTTATTCCATTTTCTCCATTTTCCACCTTGTCTCCTTATATGAACTACTTATCTTATCAAATGATGTTTCATTTTCTTTTAAAAGTCTCCGTTGTTG
The DNA here is from genome assembly GCA_030765045.1 of Tenodera sinensis. Lineage (NCBI taxonomy): Eukaryota > Metazoa > Arthropoda > Insecta > Mantodea > Mantidae > Tenodera > Tenodera sinensis. The sequence goes on from CM060962.1 coordinate 117,868,145, forward strand.
GTTTCTGAATCGATTTCGTAATAATCCTACTTATGGTATAACCCAAGTATTGACGCTGTTCTGCACCGCCTCATATATGCGTGCTCAAGTATATATCCTTCCTTTTTGTTTCAGTAATCATGTAGCATTTGTCTTTTCCGTGTTTATCGTCATCCTGTACTCCTCGTTTTGTCTTTCATGACCATTATGGTCTTTATTACAATTCGCTTAAATGGGAACAATTTTGCTCTCCAGCGACTCAGACAAGTTAGTAACTACGCTTGAAACGTCGTTACCCCTACTCTTTTCATATTTCCCTCTCACTCGCACGCAGTCTAACGCAAGGTAATGCAAGTTCCTCGCGAGACACACTTGCTTTGCCTACATCACACGTGCATGTCGATCAGGAAGGCTCAGTTGGATAGGTGCTAGCTCACTGACCCCAAGTTCGCGGGTACAAATCCGACCCACACCAACGGTCTTTAAATGTCCACCTTCATCAGACTCCAGACGTTGCAGAACCGGGCATTAAGGATGATCTATGATACAGGCCGAAGATTTCCTGCCCATATCCTACACGAACATTCCGGTATCCCGTACATTGTCGACGTGATAAAAACTCGCGCTCGAACAATGTACAATAAACTCCAGAACCACCCTAACCCTCTGGTGAATACCCTGGGCCAATACGACCAGAGACAGCCGCGCCGACTACCATCCAAAAGATTGCCGAAGGACATCTTAAGTCCGGCGATCTAATCTCAAGATGGGAAAGGCGAAAATGCAATCTGTACTCAAAACAGAGCGAATCACCAGTTCAGTTCACCTCTCAGCGAGTGACTGACGGCCAGAACCCTGGTAGGAATTAGCGCGTAAAATTCGCGCACAGCTCCCTTGCGGATCAATCCCTGCCTACAATCCCTCCCGTTACTATAAAAACCCCTGTTCCAACAAATTTTTCCCAGTGAAAACATCCCTGTAGTGACACCGTCAAAACCATCGCGCAGGTAAAGCCGTATGACGGCTAGGTACTGCGGTAAAGACACTCGACCGGGGGAACAATCACCTCACCTCCGTTCGACTCGAACTGGCGTCTGGCGTCTGGCGTCTGGCGTCTTTAAATGTGCCTAAGATCGACAGCACCATGTCAGTAGACCTACTGACATGTAAAAGAACTCGTATGGGACGAAATACCGGTACAGCAGCGGTGCTGATATGATCCTGGCAATTGACAGCGTCGTTAGCAGACAAAATATTTATTTTAAGCCACGCACTATAGCCGTAAATGGTGAGCGTTTTGAAATAAGTTGATTTACCCCTTCCATGTTGTTACATCTTTTAAAATATGTGTACGCCTCAAAATAATAGGGCCCTAATAACCAAGTTGTCGACGGGTCCTTAAACCCGACACTCACTCACTCATTCACTCACTCAAAATAATATTTCGAGGCTGGCTTCGCAGTATATGCATCTAAATGCACTATGCCACTAAGTTCGGCGCTTAAGGTCACTGGACGGATTCACGCCTATTCTATTGCTACTTAAAGACACAAATGGTTACTGACATGAAGTTATAACTCAAAGTATAAGCATAAGACCCGCTTACACATTATAAACATGTCACAGCTGACGCTCTCCAGATGTGTAAATTCTTCAGTCTCATTCTACCCTTCCCAATCCTGTCCAACACACGGCTATTGTGTGGAAAAATATTAATTACATTGGTTGACGTTGCAGTTGGTTAAACGAGAAGCCTGGAACTTAAGAACTTACAATATTGTAAGTCGCCATTAAGGTATGTAATCTCATATAAATTGAAATCTCCTTGTGTGGTTTGCCGGAAAAAAATGCGAGTGAGTTGGAAGATTTAGTGTCGAGTCGGCATGTTGGCCATGTGGTTAGAGCAGCCGGACGCTAATCGGTAGATCCGTGGTTCAAATCCCGATCAGGGCATTGAATTTTTCAATCTCTCTCTACCCTTTCCAATCCTGGCAATAGTATTACATATGTCATTACAGAAGGATTAAACATATATGGATGTATTTATTCATTTGCGCTATTTGACCTAAAAACACATGCTTTTACGGTTGTTTTATAAACATTACCCTCTTTCTGTCTTGTGCATACATTTTGCGATATTAGAATATTTGAACCTAGCGTAATTGGTATTTATTTAAGACGGATTCATTTGACACGTGACACTTACTACTACCAGAAACAACAATATGACAACACTGCAAGACTCCCATTGGTTGACGGGGGGAGGGGGGAGTGAGCGAGTGTGTGGTGTTTAAGGGCTCGTCGACAAACTTAGACATTAGCGACCGAAGTCCAAACGTAAAGTCACTGATGCTCAATTGTTAAAATCTCACCCTTAAAAAGCCAAAAAGTGAAAGTTAAAATAGATAAAGCAGGGAAATTCAACTATTACAACTGCATATTGAGAAAAGTAAAACTTAAGATTGCTAAAAGTTAAAATAGCTAAAACAAAGCGGTAAAAACGGGAGAATTAAAACGTTACAAAGCAAAAACGGAAAACACCCTAAAATACTAAAACCTCCAAAATAAAATACACCTTACACCTGCTTACAAAAATCAATATTGGCAACAAACCACAGCACTGTATTGACAACTACTGGGTCGGTTCCTAAAACTGAGCCCAGTGTAAGATCCAGGCCAAGGGACTGGTGCTCACGAGCGTGTCGTGAACAATCTAGGAGGGCATGTGCGACGGAGAGTAGAACATTGTACGTCGCATAGACAGCCACCGGATCACCACGCAAAAAGTGTCCATGTGTGGCTCGGGTGTGACCTATCCTCAGGCAAGTTAAAATCACTTCTTCCCGCCTGGAATCCCTGCAGGAGGTCTGCCAAGGTTGTAGTGTCCTTGATTGTCCGCAATTGAGTGCCGACTAACGCTTGCCAAGACTCCTGCCAGACAGCAAATAGTTGGCGACGAAAGTACTTCTGCACATCTACATAAGGAAGCGTACGGGTGGAATACTGCGGCAGGCGACGTTCAGTTTTAGCAGCCGCATTCGCCGCCTTATTACCGGGAATACTCACATGGCTTGGGATTCACGTAAAACCAAACTGGTATTCGCGAGACAATAGCTGAGAAATTAGTATCTTAATTTTAACAATACATCCCGAGGTGTCGAGAAACTGTTGCAGAGTCTGAAGAGAGCTAAAAGAGCCGGAGCAGGGGCTAAAACTTCCAGGAACTGAACTGGAGATAAAAAGCAAGAAATAAAATATGGCAAACATCTCGACAACAAAATCTGAACTGGCGTCTGGAAAGCGGTACGTGTGGGCGTCACCGTTGTATACAAAAGTGCAAGCAGTAGCACTACCCAACTGGCAACCATTGGTAAATACCGGAGTGCAGGTCCGGTATCGGCCCAGAAGTTCGGTGAAGAGTTGGCGAAACACCGAATGAGGGGTAACTATCTTCTCACTGCCCGACAGCTGCAGAGCGAAGCGTGCACGCTGGAGTTGCCAAGGAGGACAGTGGCCAAGTGAATGCCGCTCTATGGTTGGCAGTCTGAGGACGTGTGCGGCGAGCAGTTCTCGAAACCTCATACCACTTGAACGGGAGATAGTTGTATTCCGCATATAACGATGCACCCGTCTGGAAACGAAGGACGGCCTGTATGAGCGGCCAACCTTGCCACGTAGGAACAAAGTAATAACGAGCTTCGGATAGACAGTGGAGGTTCGCCAGAATCAGCATACAAAGAATCCACTCTACTGGTGCGAAAACTAGTCAGTGAGCCGATACCAGTGTGATGTATTGTGTCTAAACTCGGAGTTTAAAGACGGACGCCACACCATAGACAAAACCGCCGTAGTCTAATTTGGACCGGACCAGTGAGCGATACAACCTCAACATAACGGTGTGATTGCCGCCCCAAGATGTCCCAGATAAAACCCTGAGGATCCGAAGCGAACGATCGCAGGAAGCACGAAGATGACGAATATGGTGCTCCCATGTGAGTTTGCTGTCGAGGTGAACGTCCAAGAACTTAAGGTGCGGAACAAACTGAAGACGAGTGCCGCGCAAATGAAGATCAGGAGTAGGGTGTACGCCACGAAGTCGATGAAAATGGACACACTGTGCTTTCGTAGGGGACAACTGAAAGCCGGTGCGAAACGCCCACTCAGCATTGAATATTATGGTCAGCTGCAGCTGAAGCTCGATGTGCTCAAGATTATACGAACGGTAGTATACCACAAAGTCGTCTACATACGGTGACTTAGGGATTCCGCTACGAACACTAATGATGCCATTAATGGCAACGGTGAAAAGCGTAACACTCAGAATCAACCCCTGTGGCACACCATTCTCCTGGATCCTCTCTTGGGAGGGCATGTTGTCTATGCGAACATGAAAGCGGCGAAGGACTAAAAAGTTAAAAAGGAGTGGAGCGGAGTGTGGAGTTCAAGGGCCCGTCGACAGCTGGGTCATTTGGGCCCCAAGTCAATTTTTACGGTCTAAAACAAATTATTACGGTTAAAAAGCGAAAACTAAAAAAGCAGTAAACATGTAAGAAGTTAAAACGTGAAAATCTAAAACAGTTAAAAGGTTAAAAATCTAAAGGGCAAATATTAAAATAAAACAGTTAAAACGTAAGAACAAGCGGTGCGACAATAAAACTGGGATTCATTGTCTAAAAACCGTAGAATAAAACACCAAAAATAAAACAAAAGGTAAACTTGTTTCGCAAACCCAATTTGGGTGACGAACCGCAGCACCTTATCTACCGATACCGGGTCGTCGCCCAGAACTGACCGCATGGTAAAACCCAGGCCAGGGGACTGGCGCTCTCTAGTATATCGTAGACAATCAAGCAAAACTTGCGGGACGGACAGTTGTACGCCGCACGTCTGACACACAGGGGCCGGGTCGCCACGCAAAAGATGACCGTGTGTGGCGCGAGTGTGACCGATTCTCAACCGGGTGAGAATGACCTCCGACAGCCGCGCATCCCTGACGGATGTCGACCAGCGTGTTACAGTGTCTTTGATTGTCCGTAATTGGGTGCCAGATATCTCTTCCCACGACTTCTAACAGAACGAAAAAATATGGCGCCGGAAATATCGTTGGGCATCACTAAAAGGCAGAGTTTGTGTGGATAATCCCGGTAGACGACATGCAGACTTTGCAGCCGCATCCGCCTCCTCGTTACCAGGAATACCCACATGGCCTGGGGTCCACATAAAAACAAACTGGTATCCGTGAGTCAGTAACTGTGAAATGAGTGTCTGTATTTTAACTATGAGTGCTGAAGTGCCGAGAAATTGCTGTATGGCCTGGAGAGCGCTCAGAGAGTCACAGCAAATCATAAAATTTCCAGGACCTGAGTTGGAAATAAAAAGTAAAAAATACAATATGGCGAACAGCTCGGCGGTAAAAACACAACTGGCGTCCGGAAGGCGGTATTTGTGAGCCTCGTCGTTATACACAAAACTACAGACTGTAGCACCACCCACCTGGGAACCATCGGTAAAGACCGGAAGGTAAGTCGGGTAACGTCCCAGTAGCTCGGTGAAGATTTGACGAAACACAGAGTGAAGGGTAGTTACTTTAGAATGGGCTGCAAGCTCGAGGTCGAATTGGGCACGGTGGGGTTGCCAAGGAGGAAAGCGACCATGGCAATACCGCTCTACAGCAGGCATTCGCAGAGAATGTGTGGCGAGCAGTTCCCGAAACCGAATACCGCTGGGGTGGGATATTGAGCTATTTCGCATATAACGGTGGGCTAAGTCTGGACACAATACAGAGTAATATGACGGATGACCAGGGTGAGCTGCCAACCGTGCCACGTATGAAGAAAGTAATACCGAGCGTCGAACAGACAGTGGAGGTTCGCCAGATTCAGCATACAGACAGGCAATTCGACTAGTACGGTAAGCTCCAGTAGCAAGGCGGATACCAGTATGATGAATCGTGTCTAAAAGGCGGATTTTAGAGGCAGATGCCGCGCCATATATAAAACAGCCCTAGTCTAATTTGGACCGGACCAGTGAGCCATAAAACCTCAACATGACGGTTCGATCGCCGCCCCAACATGCCCCAGATAAAACCCTGAGCATCCGAAGAGAACGAATGCAGGAAGCACGAAGATGGCGAATATGATGCACCCATGTGAGTTTGCCTGTCGAGGTGTAGGCCGAAGAACTTCAGGTGCGGAACAAAAGGAATACGCGTGTCACGCAAATAAAGGTCAGGAGGATGCACACCACGAAGTCAATGAAAGTGTAGACACTGTGTTTTCGTAGGGGAGAACTGAAAGCCGGTGCGATGAGCCCATTCGGCGATAGGGGATATGGTCAGCTGCAGTTGGCGTTCGATGTGTTCAAGATTAAAAGAGAGGTAGTAGATAGCAAAGTCGTCAACGTACAGCAACATCGGGATTCCCCTACGAACAACACTGGCGATACCGTCAATCGCCACGGCGAAAAGCGTCGCACTAAGAATGGACCCCTGGGGTACACCATTCTCCTTGATCCTGTCGTGGGATAGTGTATTCCCAATGCGGACACGAAACCGGCGTAGTTTTAAAAAGTTTAAAATGAGGATGGCTAAATGACCGCGTAAACCGTAACCGTGTGAAGTACGTAGGATACCATAGCGCCAGGTAGTATCGTAGGCCTTCTGCAGATCGAAGAAGACGCCCACGACATGGTGTTTCAAGAGAAAGGCATTTTGTATATATGCTTTCATGCGTGCCAGATTGTCGACACTGGAGCGATGACGACGAAAACCGCACTGAACATTGCTCAGCAGGTTATTCTTCTCCAGCCACCACACTAAGCGAGTGTTAACCATACGTTCGAAGGTCTTACAAACGACACTCGTCAGGCAAATAGGGCGGTAGCTAGAGGGAAGTGTCCGATCCTTTCCGGGCCGAGGGATGGGGATGACAATACCCTCGCGCCAGGAAGACGGGAAAACCTGCTGAAGCCATATGCGGTTGTAAATGCTCAGCAGGAAGGAGAGAGCCGCAGGTGGAAGGTGAAGCAGCATTTGTCGGTGGATGTCATCAGGGCCAGGAGAGGAGTCCTTTGCGAGAGACAAAGCTCGTGCCAGCTCCGCTTCGGTGAAAGGCGCGTTGTACGGTTCACTGCAGTCACTGTTAAAATTGAGGGTTATACGCTCCGAAGATTCCTTGATTCCTAAAAAGGCGTTACTGTAACTTCGGGTTTGGCTGTCAGCAGCGAAAGAATCGGCAAGGGTGTCGGCGATGTCCTGCTCGGGCGTGTAGGTGGAGCCTTGTACGGCAAGACCGGGAATAATGGTCCGGCGATACTTGCCGTACATACGCCGAACAGCAGTCCACACCCTTTGTGCCGAAGTGCGACATGAAAGCGAAGAGACGTAGGTTTCCCAGGATCTGCGCTTTGCACTCCGAAGAACAAAACGCGCTCTAGCACGAGAACGTTTAAAAGCTATAAAATTGTCTTAGGTAGGATGTAAACTAAAAAGACGCAGAGCACGTTTACGCGCTTTGATAGCCAAACGGCATTCCTCAGACCACCAAGGCACAGGAAAGTGTCGTGGTGTAGATGATCCACGAGGAATGCTGGAATCTGCTGCGAGCAACACAGAACATGTAAAATATTCCAGCATGTCGTCAATGGTGGTAAAACCATCGTCGGTGAGATGAATAAGCGAGTGAAATTTCCCCCAATCAGCTCTGGAAATAATCCAGTGAGGATGCCGTGTTGGCACAGTATGTGTATGGTAGAGGTGAATATTAATGGGGTAATGATCGCTGCCAAATAGGTCGGAAAGCACCGACCAATCAAGCAGTGGAACTAATGCCGGGCTACAAAAGGTAACGTCTAGTGCTGAATGTGTGCCGTAAGTGGAGGATAAGAATGTGGGGACACCAGTGTTCAGCAGAAGCAAGCCAGATATATCACAAACGTCTGCTATAAGGCACCCACGAGCATCGTCAATGTCGGAGCCCCATAAAGTGTTTTTGGCATTCAGATCGCCGAGAAACAGGAGCGGTGGCGGAATATGTACCAGAAGAGCCCGAGGGTCGTATTCTTGTACGACATTGACCGGTGGCAGATAGACATTGCAAATAGAGAAGCACAGGCCCTGCAGCTGTACACCCACCGCTACAGCTTGCAGCGGCGTGTTAAGCGGTATGCTGGCGGCAGAGATGGTATGTGCCACCAGCGTACCCACACCACCACTCGCTCGCCGACCAGCTGCAGAGTCATGTCTAAATGCGGAAAAATTACGTAGATGTAAACCATGATTAGGCTGCAAATGGGTTTCTTGTAAGCAGACGATGGAAGGCGATCGCTGAGAGACTAAATGTTGTATGTCTGGAGCCCTGACCCGGAACCCATTAATAATCCACTGGATTATTTCCATGCTAAAATCGAATTAGTAGTTGGTCTTTATTTTCTTTTTCACCTTCGCACTCTTTGGACCGATAATGCGAGGTCCACCATCCTCCGGTGACTCCTCCGATGTGCGGGAGTCTGAAGAACCCCTGCGACTCGCAGAGCGGGAACAGAGGACGTGCAACTACTGGCCCGGTGTTTATACCTGGAACGATGTCGTTCAACATGCAACGAAGCAGTCTCAGAGCTAGTCGACTGCGGCGGAACTGGAGTCTGGACGGCAGAAGAGGAAGTGTGTGGTCGAACTGTAGGTGGAGTAGAACAATGCTCGTCAGGTGAGCCAGTTTGTACTCCCAAGGAAACCCGAGAGGGCGAACTGGGGCACGTCTGTACGACGGCGTCCTGTTTCGGAACAGCCTGGCGGACAGCTGCAGAAAACTTCAAGGTGGTGGTACGATGAAGTTCCTGATACCGCTTTCGTGCATCTACAAAAGTGTTCCTTAACCCGAAGCTCCTGGATTGCCTTCTCCTCTAAAAAGCTGGTGCACCTCCACAATTGACAAAGGTGGAGTCCTGATCGCACAGGGAGCCGTCGTGAGCATTTCGACCACAGCGAGGACAAACTGGTGTACCGGTACATCGCTGCTGCGTATGCCCGAACTTCTGGCAACGGAAACAACGCATGGGGTTCGGGGCATACGGTCGTACGGTTGCACGTTCATACCCGCAGAAAATGAATTGCAGCAGAGTCGTACGTTCAAACGTAAGGAAAACCGTACGTAAGGCGGACGGCTGGTTATCCTTCTTACCAACTAAACGGTACGTAGCAATAACACCTTGGTCAGAAAGGCAGTTAACTATGTCCTCGTTAGAGAGGTTGTCCAGACTTGATGTAGAAACTACTTATGCTTCTCCACCTTTACGGGATAAGAACCTAGGAGAGTGGCTTTCAGTAGTTTTGCGGTTTGGGAGTCTTGAGCCACCTCTATTAGCAAGTTGCCGTCCCTACATCGAGTGACATTTCTTACAGGGCCACATATGCGATCTACTTCCTTTTAAATATAAAACGGACTCAGAGTAGCCAGTGGTCTTCTTCTCGCTTACCATACTCATAACCAAAAAACGTGGAGTTGAAGGGGGGAGCGCAGAGGAGACATTATGAAAGGGTCTCCCTTCCGGGCCGTCGGCGTCAGCCTGCCATCCGGGGGATAAAGGAAAAAGACATCTAAATCTTCCGGTCTGTGCCGGCCCGAAGCACCCGCTTCAGACCCGATCTTAAGGAGTACGTCATAAAAAGTTACCCTCCGCCTATCACTACTTACCGGTATGCGACATTTCCACCAAAGGCAGGTCCGACTTTATGCCCCTACCACAGGAAAAACCACATGTGGCTCCCCACTCTAGCCCACGCTGCCTGAACGGAGTCAGCGTGGATTCAGGGGCTTGTGGTTGATTACATCAGACCCCAGACAGCGGTAACACGTCGGGTCCCCCTGTACACCCCAGCGGCAGCACGGCCGCCGAGATACCCATGGGGACCCGGACCCTAAGGAGCTACGGGGGTGTACTTGACAATGGAACGGCTCCGCACCTAGTGTCGCACAAAAGGGGTAGTGAGGAGGGTCCACTCAACCTTCACGCCTGAGCCTCCGAAGAGCACACAAGTTGGAAGCTGCGCCGAAACCGTGGAACAGGAGCCACGGAGACAGGATAGATCCCTGTTGGTGAGAAAGGAGTTATAACTCTAAAACTTAACCTACGTAAAACCATACGACCTAGAAGAGGAAGAGACTACATCTAAGTGGATGATAACGTGGCTAGACCTGATGGAGGTGAGGGGATAATGATGGGGATGAGCGGCTCGGGGCCACGGATGCGCCAAACCCGGACCTACCGTAGCAGGTCCCCCTGGGGGAAAAGTTAAAAAGAAATATTGCTAAATGAACACGTAAACTATATGCGTGCAGAGCACGGAGAATACCATAGCGCCAGGTGGTGTCGTAAGCCTTCTCCAGATCAAAGAAGACACCCACGAAATGCTACTTCAGCAGAAAGGCATTTTGGATGTGAGCCTCCATACGTGTCATATTGTCGATACTGGAGCATTGGCGACGAAAACCGCACTGAACGTTGTTTAGCAGGTGATTCGTCTCTAGCCGCTGCACTAAGTGAGTGTTGATCATCCGTTCGAAATTCTTGCAAACGACACTCATTAGGCAATTAAGGCGGTAGCTAGAGGGAGGTTTCCGGCCTTGTCCGGGCCGAGGGACAGGGATGACAATACCCTGCGCCAGGAAATCGGGAAAACCTGCTGAAGCCATATACGGTTATAAATGCGCAGCACGAAGGAGAAAACCTGAAGTGGAAGGTGAAGCAGCAGTTGTCGGTGGATGTTGTCAAGACCGGGAGAAGAATCGTGAGCGAGCGACAAAGAATGTGCCAGCTCCGCTACGGTAAAAGGTGCATTGTGCGGTTCACTACAGTAGCTGTTAAAATTAAAAACTATCCGCTGCGCGGATTCCTTGATAGCTAGCAACCTCTATCGTAGCTTTGGCTTTGGCTAGTATCAGCGAAAAACTCGGCAAGTGTGTCGGCGATAGCCTGCTCGCTGGTGTAATGTGAGTCCTATACGGCGAGACCGGCGACACTTGCCGTACAGTAGTCCATACCTGTTGTGCAGAAGTGCGACGGAAAAGGGAAGAGACATAGTTTTCCCAGGACTTGGGTTTGGTACCACGAAGTATAAAGCGTGCCCTAGTGGCCTTCGTGGGATGTAAAGTAAAACCACGCAGAGCACACCTGCGTGGTTTAATAGCCAAACGGGATTCTTCGGACCACCAGGGACTACAGGAACGTGTCGTGGCGTAGATGAACCGCAAGGAATACTGGAATCCGCTGCGAGAGGACAGAGCAAGCAAAATACTCTACCTTTTCGTCTATGGTGGCAAAAACATGGTGGGTGAATGAGGGAACGACATTTCCCCCAGTCAGCCTTGGAAATAATCCAGTGAGGATGTCATGTTGGCACAGTATGGTGGTCGGATATGTGAATGCTAACGGGGTAATGATCGCTGCCAAATAAGTCGGAAAGGATCGACAAATCAAGAAGGGGTACCAAGGACGACCCACAAAAGGAAACGTCTAGGGCGGAGTGTGTACCATAGGCAGATGATACAAAGGTAGGGATACCGGTGATTAACAAAAGGAGGCCGGACATATCGCAAACGTCTGCTATAAGGCACGCACGAGCATCATCAGTGTCGGATCCCCTTGGTATTCAGCAAGGAAGATGAGCAGTGGCAGAATCTGAGCCAAAAGAGCCCGAAAGTCGTTCTTGTGTACGACACTGACCGGTGGCAGATAGACATTGCAAATAGACAGACTGAGGACCTGCAAGAGGACACGCACCGCTACAGCTTGCAGCGGCGTGTTAAGCTTGATGCTGGTGGTAGAGGTCACCACAGTAGCCACACCACCGCTTGCTCGCCGATAAGCTGAGAGTGATGTCTAAATGCCGAAAAACCACGAAGATGTAAATGGGTTTCTTGTAGACATACGATTGGCGGCGTAATGTGAGGAACTAAATGTTGCATGTCCGGAGCATGTGCCCGGAACCCATTAACATTCCACTGAATTATTCCCATATTAAAAAAGGATTAAGACATGGTCTTTATCTTTTTCTTCACACTTAACATGCCGCACTTGGGCCCTATTATACGCTTTTCGCCGTCTTCATGCGACTCCTCCGATGTCCGGGAATCTGAAGATACCCTACGCTCGCGGAGTGGGACTTCATCGAGGACGTGCGGCTACTCACTAGAACAGTATGCCTGGAGCGTGGTCTATCGACATGAATGGTGGCGCTTGTGGATGGCTCGGTAGCTGGCGTCTGCACTGCAGTATAAGTCGTCGTTGCAGATGTAGATAGACGTTGTGGAGGGGTGTTCGTCACTAGTCGGTTTGGGTGGAGACATCTGAAACGGAAACGTATTGCAAACCGGCAGTGGCCGCAGGAGTGCGGTGCGCAGCGGACGCATAACTTGCGGTGTTAGCAGGTTTAACCTGCTCGAAGCACCACCGCGCTTTCGGAAAAGTTCCTCAACGCGCTACTCCTGTATTCTCTTTTCACCGCAAAACTGCGGATACTGACGCGAGCTAAATGGATGTTTCCCTCCACAGTTCACGCAGCAGGGGTTCCGCGTACAGGCGGTGTCCTCATGTGCTGCTAAACAGCAACGCTCACAAATAGCAGGATGCGTGCACGAGCTTCTTGTATGCCCAAACTTCTAACACGGGAAGCAGCACATAGGGTTGGGTACATATGGTCGTACTGCGGCACGCTCATAACTGCAGAAGATACACTCTGGCAAGGTAAGTACCCTTGAAGGTAAGAAACACCGTTCGTAACGAGTACTCCATGCCATCCTGCTTTCGTGACAGGCGGTAAGCTTGACATACTCATTGATCCGAGAGACAGGTGACAATGTCCAGGTTAGACAGACCGTCCAAGCTGGAGGTGGTAACAACTCCCCTACACGAATTAAGCGATTTGTGTGGAGCTAACCGCACGGGGTAGGATCCCAACAAATTCGTTTTAAGGAGCTTCTGCGACTAGTCTGAATTAGTCGTCTCCAACAACGGTCTCATGACGCCCAAAGACAGACATTATTTCATTTGGAAACAACCTTAGGACATTTCCCTTCACAGCATGCATACCTACAAGACACGCCACTTCATGTAACACCGGAAAACATTAAACTTTCTTAGAATTGTGCTCCCCAAATTACCTCTCCAGTTTTGCGAAGACAATTTGTCAACTTACGATGAGTATTGTCAAATTATTTTTTTAACACCAGGAAGCTTAGAAAATAGCTCCAATAAACTCGTGCGACAGCACACAGAACTAAAATGTTTGGCAGCAGTGTGTTGACTCTCGGAAAACAAGTCATCTCAAGAAACAGAGAAATTGTATTGCTCCCAAGATCCTCAAATTTCTATGTAATGACCAGGGAACGGGGTTTTAGTAAATAAGCATAGGAATGACGTTAATAGCATGGAGTATAGAGCCGGCAGGTAGCGTGCGGGTTGTAATGCCTTCCACTCTACTTGTTTACAAGAGCTCTGCAAGGTCACTGGCGCCTCCACTTCCCGCTGTAGATGCACGGTTAACTTGGATTTCTTACTAATACTCCGCTCCCTGGTAATGACTATTATCTCTCAGAAAGTTTCAAGAGCAAGGTTTATTCAAAGGGGTAACAAACCGCTGTAGATATTAAATGCAATACCCATAGGGAAATAAATGGCGTACCAATTAAAATGTTACAACATATATTGCAGCCTGGAAGTTAATAGCAGCAGAACTGGAAGCCATCTCCGGGATATGATTTTCAACATATGAAATGTTTTCCCATTTGCATAAAATGGGATTAATGCCAATGGATTATTGGCACTAGCCCCATATATTTGTTAATTTACATAAACAATATAATCAACTACTTTCTTGAAATCAACAACTTCCCATATTTTCGGTTGCCAAATTGGACAAAGAAAAAAAAACAGCCATTGGACAAAAGCTTGAGTTTCGGTTTAGCAATTTACGGACAGAATGTGGTGATATATTATTATTACTATACAATTGTAAAATTTTGGTTTCGTTGTTTCTTTGGCTGTACTTAAACATAGGAGTAAATAACTGAAATGCGAGTTTTGCCCATTGATATCAGTTATTTATACAAAACGGAAAATAATAGCAGGAAAAGGCGGTTAACTACACTTTTATTACATGGCCGTAAGATAAAAATGTTTTTGGTATATTATATAGAGTTGTACCTTAGCTCTTGTTATAAAAACACGAACCGTACTGAAGCAATGTTCATTTCTAGACGTACTACAATGACGGCTACATGTTCCAAATTCGGTTAAAAAAGGAAGTCGAGGAAAGGCAAAGAAAAAGGTTCTGTAATATTGCCTTCCGAGCTATCCTGACATTTTTAAATGTCATAATTATAAATTAAAGCAAGAGAAGCTGACGAGATATGGAAAAGGAAACTCCAAAAGACTCAATTTAATCGGATGAGAAGTAATAACGTTTAATGAAGTTCCATATTTTCCCTTCGGCTGCTGCTACCTTCTCGACCTTTTTCCTTTCTTTCTATTTTTTCAACAAAGTGTCTCCTCTCTTCCCTCTAAAAGATGAGACAGAAAGAGAATAAATACAGCGCAATAACTCTCAAGCATTAAGTAGCCGGAAAGACGGCGAAACGGGCACAAAGGACAGATGAACGTGCAAGAGAGAACCAGAGAGAAGAGTGGTGACGAACAGCTCAGTTATCTCAAGGGGTTCAGCCAATAACACGTATATCCCAGATCAAAGATAAAGATCCAGTGATGTATGTTCAATATTATATTTACTTTCGAGGTGGCTTAGTTTGGAAATAAATATTTCTGAATTTAAAATGAAATAATGTAACGTTACAAACAAGCTAACTTCATGACCAGGTATGTAACATTATAGAACAGCAATGGCCTAAGAGGTGTCTTCCTTTCAACCAGAAAACCAAGAAATTAAGACAAGATTTGTGTATATTTAGAATTAAGCTATTAATTTTATTTTATTTTGGGGTGACTTGTATAAAATCGGTTCAACGTCTAAGTCTACATCTAGGTTCTCTAATATCTAATGCACGACATTCATAGTAGGTGGATAGATGGCTGTAGTATTAACATACGTATTTAGTCATGGCGTTATTAAACAATAATGTTCATGTTGTGTGAAGTTCAAATCGTAAATAAACATTTATTTCCGCCCAAACTAGTATGATAATTAAAAAACCCATAGCAAGAACTTACAAATATCCTATTAAAGAGTTTATTTTGAAAAATTAAAATGAACTAATTAATATACTGGAGTTTATTTTAAACAAATGAAAATTAATTTGGAGTGAGTAAAGATTCGTGAAAATCTTCACCTTGCATGCTTCACGGCTGTCTAATTCAATTATGAAACACGGTACTCCTCTACATCTTTTTCAAAAATAGTTTGTCCTTTTTTATTTTCTCTACCACGTACGTAGTAGTTAGATAAGGCATTCCACTCCACCCAAAAATACGATTCCGAAGTTTCACTGGAAATATACGTTTCGAGGTCCCCTGTATCCGAAGAAGTAGGTTATTTTAGAAAAAGATGAGCGCGCGCGCCCGTGTGTGTGTGTGTGTGTGTGTGTGTGTGTGTGTGTGTGTGTGTGTGTGTGTGTGTGCGTGTGCGTGTGTGTGTGTGTGTGCGTGTGTGTGTGTGTGTAAACAGCATAACTGGTTAAATAACAAAGCTGGTACTTGGGTTCAGCATTTTTAAAGATACTCACCCACCCTAGACTACCGTTTACATGCAAACATTTTCTACAAGTTTGTTTTTCTTAAAAGCGGCTCTAGCGGTTTTGATTAAAATACCAATGTTTAAGGTACTTTTATGACAAAAGAAATTTATATTTTGAATTCTCTTGGCATAGCCAAGCGGGATGGCTCAAGCGGTAACGTGTGTGGCCCGAATTCCGGAGGTCGCGGGTTCAATCTCCGTGGCTGACCTTCCTGACCAATGGGTATTTTCGGAGGTTTCCCCGGGTCGCCAGGCGAATGCTGGGAAGGATTTCCATATCCTCCGAATCCCATGTCCCTCCATTTCGTTACATTAATCATTTAATTTCACCCTTCATTCCGTTACGTTTCTTTCAGGGTTGGAAGTGTCGGCGAGCGTCGCGGCAGCAACACTGCAGGGGAAAAGAATGCGTTCTGGAAATCTCGTCCCCCGGATTGGAAGGCGAGTCACTGGTTTCCGGGCCCCCCATGGGATATTACAAGTCCGAGGGGGGAGAGGAGCTAGCCGGGAATCTGTAGGGACCCTGCGACCTGCTTTGTCGTGGCAAAGTTCCGGCCGCCCTTAGGATCCATTCACCCCATCCATCCTCCCGGGGGGTGCCGAGGCAGAGGCACAAAAGATCGCCTTTCGTTCGAGGGGATGCCCCCCTCCGCAAATTGTCATTGAATCATTCTTGGAATAGCCTCTGAAGTCTTTTTCATTCTGGGTGACTTTTGCATGACTGGTAAATCGTGATAGGCAAAAATTTACTGTACAATACATGCAGATCTCATTAAAGCACACGATGTCAGATATATTTTGTTTTGTACAGTGAACCATTTCCGAAATATTCTTTGTTATTAATCTGAATACTCCAATACTTAACTTTTCTCAAATAGGAAGTCATTCGTCCTTTCACCTCTTGGCCATGCAAAGAAAATGAAATTTCAAAGGCATCGCCAGCTCTATCGCTTAAAATATACTTATTCCCATATTGCCCCTGCACCCACAAGTAAATTAGCAGTAAGATAACATGAAGTGGATAGAGGAATAAGTGTAAGAAGAGCTTTCACAAGAGACTTATGAGACTGCAACACGTCTTTTATTTTATTTTTTTACTTTTTAAATTTTTGGCTTGGTGGCTCCCAAAACCTGTACTTGGAATTGTTGGGTGGAATACATTAGGTATAACACACGGGCTATGGTAAAGTCGCCGTCACTTTATAGCACTAACAGAAATGTGTAAAATACGCTTCTTAAAGTTGACTTTACTTAATCAAGTTTTGATTGTGTTGTCAACCACAATTTTCCGCCTCTCTCTCAGAAACAAGGCAGCTTTCAACCTATTAATATGCCAACAGCTTTCTTACGTACCTACCGCGATAAAAGCTGATTCAATGTAAGAAAATCTCTCTCTAGACTCTAGAGGCAAATTTATCGCTTCCATGTGAACAAGTCTCTAATGTTTTTAAAAGCAATTGCCCATGTGTCACGCACCTAGTTAAAACTCACGAACTAGGTAAAGCTTATACTAGTTAAATGCAAATTTCAAGTATCTTCAAGTAATTGCATTTTCAGAAGTCATTACCGACCTATTTCCCCAAAATTAAATGAGGGATTGATGCATATTTTTCGGCTTGGGTCGATTTAATTCTAAATGCATGACAATTTATTGTAACTTCACTAATAGTTTTTCTTTAAGTTATTTCATAATATTGATCTATCTTCATATGAAATAATGCACCACATACGCTTACGCTGCAAAGACAAGTTAAATGTAGTATATAAGGGCCGCACGATTGTCTATAATAATTTCCAAATAGCAAAAAATCCCTTTCTCCTGTAAATCAAGTTTTATCACTGCTGGCCCCGTAGCTCATTCGGTAGAGCACCTACCTGCTGTGCAAGGGTTCCCGGGTTCGTTTCCCGGCTGGAGGATGGAAATTTTTCTTTAACTAGGTTTATTCCCAATCCTCCCTAGAGTCTGGGAATGTGAATGGGTGCGTGAATGGGAGTGTGAATTTATGCAAAAGAAAGGAAAAAAAGGTTAATGCAAGTAACAGAAACCCTAAGATCGAAACCACCGCTAGATGAGTGAACACCATTGCTGTTAGGCAATTGTTCTAAGAAGTTAAAAGTCGACGATATCACCTTCGATGTTATAAATGGAACGTATCTAAAAAAAGGGTTTTTTAGACAGTTGATAGTACAAGTGGGCCTTTTAGTAGTTCACGACTGTGTTAAAAGTAGAACATTCTTTCGCTCAGTGCTCAATAGCTTTTAACACGCCGATATTCTTGTGGAATATGACCATCGCCTCATTCCAGTAGGCCGTGAATCTGAGTTACACAATGCTTGTTTAAAATGGCGGGTCATTTGAATTTGAATATGTAATAAGTGTACAATCAACATTCGGTTTTCTCAAAAGACAAGTAAGTGTAGAAAGCATTATAATCTTAATTAATTAAATTTCGTTACGTTATTTTCGCCGTTTTATTATTTCCACTGCCTCCCTTATATAGAATATTATGGTTTTGTAAAAGTCATGTTGTCGACACTGATGCTACGCAAGGCAAATGAACATCGCAATCCGAAGATTATCATAACCATAAGAAAGGTAAAACAATACCATATATTTATATATAATCTATAATATATCTATGAATATTCAGGACTGTCTAAAAATAGTGTATGTGGTACGGGTTAAAAGGATTTTATTTTGTTCGTAGGTTTGCTCACCTGCGGCCTCGTTTCGGAATTACACCTACCCACAAAATAACCTTGTATCATAACTATTATCACACGTGCTTTGTTATTGGTAAAATTGCTGAAATTTGGTAAAAAAAAAAATGTTACATTTTTCATTTTCTATTGTTTTAACACTTCTATTATACTTATTACTAGCTTCTAATCCCATACTACATAATTGGGTATTTTAATATCAAGCCACAAACAGCTATTAAATTGTTTCTGTACTATTTAGATAAAGCACTGTATTGAACTTCAAAGTTCATTGTGACAGTTCCTTTTTTTTTTTTTTTTTTTCCCGGCATTTCTCACTCTTAAAAATATCAATTAGACCACAATTCATAACTTATTGCATTTAAATTTTCGGGAGGGCTTCAGGAATTATGCATTTAAAACTGTTATGCACTACTTAAAAAATATGGAATAGTTTCACTGAAATGAAATGTTATCCAAAACTCAAATTTAAAATTTTTAAAAATTCAGTAAAATGTGAATAATTGTTTTTTCCCTCTTAAAATAATTAAAATAAAGAAATGCCTGTACTATAATTTCTGTATATGCTAAGCTCAAATGAAAACTTTGGGAAAGATACGAAAAATCGTAGGATCAGAGGAAAATTTCGTTTTCCCATACCAAAAACTGATTGATTATAATTAAAAAATCAATACGTTAATAACGGTTTGTCATAGGACGTTAAGATGTACGAACTATATGATTTAAGCTCTGAGTATATGATAATCTTGACATCCCATGTCAAACCAAGTACTAATTTGTATTTTTTTTTTTTTTTTTTTTTTTTTTTTTTTTTTTTTTTTTTTGTATGGCAAAATGAAATTTTCCTCTGAACTTATGGTTTTTCGAATCAGATTGTTTTATTTCTACATATGCATGCCTTAAAACACACTATTTGGGATTTATAACATAAAGGTTTGTACACATTTAAAGATAGCTTATTCGGTTTCGTAGTCAATGTTGTAACATTGATACCAGCAAACTAATGCTCGCACACAATCGCGTATGTAGCTCCTGTAACGACTGCAATCAGAGCAACTCAGAGCACTGCAAAAAGTCAAAGCAATGAAATTAATGACAAACATATAGCAGGCTGGATGTATGCTCTCGCATCGGGTGTTCCCACAGAATACCTCTGCCAGTCATCACATCATTTGAAAGCTAAGGCTTCCCAGATGTTGACCCTTTTTCGAGAGATGTGGTCAATTGTGGAATTTGGTATTTGACATTGTGTACTGTGCAGTAACCTTCTTTGTAATTCTCATCAAAAATAACTCTCGTCTGTCAGCATTAAATAGGCAAATATTCCTGAAATGTTCAACAAAATTATATTTAAAACTGAAATTCAGGTAAAAATGTACTGCTAACATTAAAGCAACAATTTATGCGACCAAGGGACCCCCTCTTCTATAATACTCGTGAGCTATCGAGATTGCTCCACGGTGGGTTGGATTCCCAGCCGATCTTTCTGATCCATGGGTTTTTTTCGGTTTTTTTTTTTTAAACCGGGTTGCTAGGCGAATGCTGGGAAGGATAATTACATTCCCCGAATTTCTTGTCGCTCCATTTCACCTCACTTCTCATTTCAGTTCACCTTTCATCTGCTTGTTTATTTCAGGGTTCTAAATGACGTCGGGAGTTTCAGCGTGAATGGCAGGTACTTGCTCTCCGTAAATTCTCGTCCTCTGGATCGGGGGTCTCCCGAGTACCGGGCTCCTCAAGGGACCTAGAGCCCGCAAGGGGAGGGGGAGAGGTGTGCAAGCCGTCACCGGGCAGTTCAAATCTGTAGTTGTTAGGGACCCTGCCCTTTGCAGGACCTTCTCAGGTCCGACCGCCCTTCATGTCCTCTCACCTCAACGCCTCTCCTCGTGGAGCGTAGCATTAGGGGCATAAGCACAAAATAATTCATTGGTCGAGGTGCTAAGTGCCCCCTCCGAACCCTGGCTATCCTATGTATAATATTGTTCGTTAGAATGTGACCCTCGCTTTCTATTATTTTATTTTTATATTGTTTCATTATGTGCACTTCATTACTGCAATATTTTCTCAATTCCTTAATAATGCTATCTTCATTATACATAAATTCATTCATTTATTTTATAAATGGAGAATGGAAAACGTTATAATCCGTGTTTTCTAAATAAAAAGATTAGAGCTATTGACTTACCAACTGAATCAATAAGAAAAGGCTCGATAGCTTACCTGAAACGAAAACAAACAGTATTAGAACAATGCTATTTAAATGTATCTATGCACTTAAATTACTACATGGAATGAAAAAACCACTTCCTAACCATACCACAAAGATGCCGTGTTGCAGCTTCTAATTATTATTCAGTCGTAGACTAATTTGAAGAATCTAATTTTTGTACTGTGAGATTAGTTATATCATCCTGGAAATTACTGAGGACCAAAGTTTGATTATATGATAACATTCGCTGAAAAAATAGGATTCTATTAATAAGGAGAAAACTTAATTATTGGTTTGAGGGATAGAAAAGAAGTTATTTTTAATTCCAAAGGAGAAAAGTCGATGTTAATTTCACATGACTTTCTTCAAACATAGCTTCTACATTTATTCTTACAAAGCCTTATTTTTCTGTCTCTTTCATGTTATCGAGATAAACGTTAGCATAATTAGCTTCAGTACACGTTTCGTTGCAGGTACAGAGGTGATTCACGAAATCGAAGCGATAATCCTGTTGAATGTGGCCGTTCTTTCCAGAACAGAGCGAGAAACAGCTGAATGCTGACAGCATTTCAAAAAAGGCCTAACAATAATTATTAAAACAAAGCCACGCCAATAACAGCGAGTATATCGGAAATGGCTAAAGCCACAATAAACAGTATCTAAGATAAATGTAACCAGATCTAGGTACATTTTTTGTGCTGCAAGTTCTTATCGTATCTTTTACGTTTGCTGGTTATTCAAAAGTATACAATATTCCCTCCAAAAGAAGACATTTTATGGCTACTCCCAGGAAATTCAAGATGTACGAGATTATTAACTTGTCATGTAAACTTCTTTAATGCATGGTGCTTCAATCAAAATCGTCAAGAGCTATTTTTTAAAAAATGAAACAATACGCAAACATTTCCATGCAAAGCGTAGTTTGTGCTGGGAGATTTTCTTGAAAATCTTCGCATCTCATCTTTGGATGATGCTTAATTTTAAAACCTAGTTTGGTATTTATCCCACGTTTCATTTTGGAGTAATGATGTACACACACACTCACACGCGCAAGCAGGCACACAAACGGTCGTTTTTCAAAAAGTATGATGATGATTATTATTATTATTATTATTATTATTATTATTATTATTATTATTATTATTATTATTATTATTATTATTATTATTATTATTATTATTATTATTATTATTATTATTATTATTATTATTATTATTATTATTATTATTATTATTATTATTATTATTATTATTATTATTATTATTATTATTATTATTAACAAATTTGCATTGAAATCTGGATATTGAATTGTTGCGTGGAACACAATACCTTTTCTAATTACAAGATATAGAAAGTAAAAATAGAAATGATATAATACCTACTAATAAACAGAGAGTATATGTGCCACTTTGACTTGTTTTCTAAGTTTAAGTAGAAGGAAATAACTTGGGTCTTTCTAGGTGTTCTCAGCCACTGCACGGCAGATGACGGGTCGGAATATAGCTCCCGCTGCACGCGCATCGTATTCTTCGCGTCACTGTAGCTGTTTACTACAGCTGTTGTAGAGTTCGTTAGAGCAGTAGTTTTCGTGCTTATACAAGTTTAAAGCTCTTGATTATAGTATGGAAGCTGGTCATATGACTCCATGGTAAAAGGTTTGAGAAAGGAATTGCGTTCGCTATAAGGCTACGAGCAAAGAAATCGCATTTTATTACTTACAGCCTTGCAGGTAAGTTTGCAAAGCTTTATGACTGTAACCCTTAGAATCTCCTTATGTTAGCGAAACCTCTGGACCATGTTTCAAAGGCGTTTCAACACACCAGCTGATTGCAGCAGTTCCCTTGTCAGATTTACATCACATCTGCAAATTTTAAGGCGAAAAATCAACTTAACCGTAACAAGCAGACCGTGTAGATGACTGACGCTTAAAAACGTGGGGAGAAGCTAACTCGATCAGAAGCACCTTCCGCATCCACCATGCGGCCTCAAATCATGATGCAGCACTTCCAAGAGCGTGAAGAAGCGGCGGTGTCGCTGCTAACGAAGCATCTTTGCGCGCTGCAACACAGGTTCGTTACCATGTGGCTGTTTTATTATTTACTTTAATCAACTGGAGCGCCGCAGCATGTGTTTGTGTCACTAGCACACACTCTTTTGTTATTCATACCCATTTTGCGTTTTTATGTGGCACCGTGACACGATTGAAATGGGGCAACCGAACGCCACTGTTTTTATTGAAGGAGTAAAAATATCATCCACCATACACTGTGGTATGCCGTACATATATTCATAAAGATATACTATACTTTCAGGCGAATGACATGCTGCCTGTTTTTGCATCTACTGCTCAAAAATATTTGTCAGGTGCTGGTAAAACAAAACGTAACAATGGTGACAAACAATGCAGTTATATTACCCTCCCAAAACAAACAAGTAGTACTATAAAGCCTGATGTTCAACACTTTCCCCACTTTACCCTTTAGAAATTCGTACATATATACGAGATGGTTCACTTGTTTCTTATTTTTTGGTGATAGGCAACACTTCATACTCTGAATGCAACATGGTGGGAATTACCGTGCCTGTCTCAGTTTACATTTTTTACACAGTAATACTGGGATTAGGTCGTCTCCTTAGTGCGATAGTGGAACAGCTGCTTCACAATCAAGAGCCCCATGTTCGATCCCCGGTACCGGCGTGGGGATTTTCTCCCACTGTGAGACCTGGTCCGGGGTGCACTCAGCCTCGTTGGGTCCCTGAGGGGCCAACTAAGGAGCTGCTTGGTTGAGAAGTAGCGACCCCTGATTGCGAAGACCGCGTAACCGGCCGGTAGGGACCGGGGCGCTGACCACGTCCCACCTCTAGTAATGCACCCCACTCATTACGCCTCTGATGGACAGAGGTGGGGGACGCAGCGATCGGGCATTAGGCCTAGGGATTACGATACACGTAAAGTATCACTTAACCGAACGGCCACGAGCAGCTATATGTGCACGAATAACATGGGCAATTACCTACGGAAGTGCGTTAATCACCTACAACTATTATGTCTAGCCAAGGCTTCGATTTACAATAAGAGATGTCAAACTGTAACAAATGAACAGGGTTGTCGACAGACAATTACTTTTTCCGTCAGACCAACATCCAAAAATCCGTCAAAATTCGTACTTTCTTTCAAAAATAAAAATAAAATTAAAACTTCTATTAAGTATTACACCCGTTACCTTGAATTTTTTCGCTCGGACAAACATTTAAAGGTCAGCCAAGCTCCATAAAATAGAATACATATAGCTACTTCATATCTTAACAATAACAAATAAATTTAAATATATGTACTCACTAGTGTTGATTAAAATAGCAATTCATCCACATAGTCGTCATTTGGAAGTGTTGGGTTTTTCTACTCCTCCGTACGCACTCATCGTGGCGATGTTCATCAAAACATTTTCTGGGAGGACACAATTATGACAGCACTTTTTCACATGCTTAAGTCCGGCCATTGGTTTTAAGTCTATTCCTGAGGGAAGTTTTCACATTATTTAGCACACTAAATGCTCTTTCTTCCTCAGCTTTTGACCAAGGCAAGACCAAAAGCACCATTGCATTTGCATCGCGCACTACATAACAATTATTTTCTAACCTGTCGTATAGACCACATGTTTAATTAGGTAATTAAAAACTGGAAGAAAAAGCACTATAAAGTAACTGTAACATACAACGAGGCACCACGATACTAGAACACCGAATTAGAACTACATACAGAATCGTTTGTAGAGGCACAGGAGAAATTACAGCCATATGCCAGTGTTTGTTTGCGGAGCCATCCAATATGTTTCTTATGTTAGCTGTAAACAAAAGATAACTGTATACATTCCTTAACAGGAAGCAAATCAAAGGCATTTTTGCTAATTCAGTTTTGAATTATATCCTATGTATGTATTTAGCGAAACAGTGTGTGCGTGTGTGTGTAAAGAAAACCAATATGACATTAATTATAATTAATAATTTCTAATATCCGTAAAAAAATCCGTCATCCGTCGAAACTAAGATTTGCCCGTGATACAACTTGAAAAATCCGTCAAATTGTCAACCCTGCAAATGAAAGCTAGAGAAACGAACACCTCCGAACAAGTCCGAAAGAAATAACGTGATTACGTAACGCGAAAACTGTTTCAGGGTTCATCACAATAACTTTAATTATGTCATCGCTTCGGTCAAGATAACGTTTAACGTTACGAGTGCGAAAACTCTCTAATATCAAACTTCTCCTTCCCGTTTCGTTAAGTTTCATGTCACAGTAAGTATTACCAACTGGCGTGAAACATCAGTAGGAAGTAATAAATGAAATGCCAATTAGGGGTCATTCCGTTATATTAAGTTCTTCCCATTAGCCTTTTGTTTTAGCAGCTTTCTAAACTTCAAGTTACATCCTGTTACGTTACTTTTTTTTTGTAGTGCTTAACGCCTGGTTTTACTACATACGGCACCGCAGGCGGTGACACTGATGATACGTGGAATGAGGAAACCCGCCTCAGCGCGGCTTCGTCTACCACAAATTCCTCATGCGGTTGCCTGGGATACAACCCGGGCCGCTTTGGTTTACGTTACGTGAAGTTTCTCATAATATCGGTATGTCTTTATGCATCTTTTACGGCTTCCCAGCTATTCAAAATAAATACAATTCCATTAAAACGAAGAGGCCCTCGCAGGCCTGGTTATATATACCGGGTGGAAGGGAACTTATTACATTCTTTCTAATATGTGTTTCATAGAAACATTACAAACAAAATGTCTAAAGGCATTTTGTTCTCTGACCAGCCGATTTCGAAAAAAATTAACCGTTTTTGTTCCAAACTGGATGCGTAATTCCGCAAGAATGTACGAGGATAATAGTTTGTTACTTGTAAGATGCACAGAGTAACTTATTTCTGACATAGCTTTGGTACTAATTATGGGACATCACACAGGATTTCGAAAGAATTAATCACTTAAAAGAATTACAGGAAAATTGCAAGCAGCTATTTCAGACGTGAAGTAACTCGGCAACGTTGCGTTTAGTTGGTCAGGGAATTGAACCGGCTTCTGGATTTAAACAGGTCGGTCGCTTGCAGGGAGGTGTAATGTTCTGAGAGATAACGATTCTGATTGGTCTACACTCGCACAGTAAACATGGAATGACACGGCAGGGTATTTGTTTAGTTCACGATACTACACGCTGCGGTGTTTCTTTTTATGTACTGGCCTAGTGAAAGCGACACCCACACAATCTGCAGCGTTGCCAGCTTGTTTTCGACAAAACTACAATATCTCCGTGCAAAATGGTCAGAGGCAAAAACGTAAGATACAAAATGTGTTCCAAATAGCGAGATCTATCACTGGTTTAAATTAATGTAATAACGTCCCTTCCATCCTGTGTATATATAATCACCTCAAATCTTAAATATAACCCGATTTTCAGAAAATTAAAAATAACTAACATTTTTCGATATGCAAAATCTCTTAGAGTAAAGAAATTTTTTGTGGAAATCCACATGTTTCTTCTTGAAACATGTTGGTCTTAAAACACGAATTTTGGTATTCACTCGGATGTTCCAGTTATTCCGCACCCCGTATCTCCCACGCGCACACATACACGTATGGACCTTTTTCTGGATTCTTTTAGAGGGGAAATAGATTCAGAGGACCTCAAAGCAGTATTCCCGGTGAAATCACGATATCGGCTTATTATATGGCATATAATATCTCCTCTACCCACTCTAAATAAGTGGTAGAAATAATAAATTAAACAAATATTATGTGGAGCAATCAAAGCATAATTAGTTGCATAATTAGAGAGCTTATAAAAGTTGCCTTAAATCCAAAATGTTTTGATTTTTTTAATATTTTTATGGCAAAATATTATATGTTCCAGTATCATTTCTCAGAATATTATGTCCCTGGTCGTTTATATCCCCTATTGCATAGTTCTGAAAACAAAACAACAACAACAATAATAATAGTGATGATAATAACAATAATAGCAGTAATAACAACAACAATATTATTATTATTATTATTATTATTATTATTATTATTATTATTATTATTATTATTATTATTATTATTATTATTATTATTATTATTATTATTATTATTATTATTATTATTATTATTATACATCTAGAAACTACAAGTATCATATCGGAGTCGCTGGTGTGTTGTAATTTTGTCCATCGGGAGCTAATTCACATGGCAGTATAATACTGGGATCATCGCCTATAGATACATTTAAATGGCATAGTTCTGACCAACACCGAACCCATATTCTTGGGCACACAAAACCAAGGCTCGGCCAGCTGCGCAACCCAAAACTGTTTCCAAACGTTAGTTTTCTATTATGAGTGAAACACACATTACGTGAATTTGTAGAACATGCGCGAACAAAAGGCCACATTGAAATGGGGTTATATAAGGACGTAAGGGAGGAAGCATACTCCGGTGAACGGATGCTATGATATCTGTAATTTGGAGCCATAAAACACGGCTTGTCTCGGCCTTAGCGAACCCATCCCATGTATATGATCGTGCCATTCATTTTCCGATATGGCTTCGAGTGGTATGCGAACACGGTCTGCGGGATCTACATTGCCTGTAAATCAGTCTGTAATTGTTTGTAAATAGCCCATGAATCCGGTAAGTACAAAACGCTTCCAAATGTGAAGGGGTTTGGGGCAATTAAAGAAAACAGCTGCAGTTACCACTACAGCCGTGGTTTGATCTGCAAATACAGTTTGCCACAGCACAGGCTGATCGACTATCACAGCTGTCCCGTCTAGTGGCATGGGAGCTCTCCATCAAGGGTTTAAAAACATGCTTCCGACACAAAAGGGAGATGAGATGACAGTGATTGTGTGCGAACAAAACTACTTTTCAAGGGGTTGTATTAGTAGTATCATTTTACATCCGGCATACAACTATCGCAGAGTATTTCAAAGTTATTTGCAAATGTCTTTCTTATTGGGCATGTTACACTGTGTTCCGAATATTAATCTATGTATAATAATACGTATTATAGTGTGACACATAAGTCAGTTGACGCATGAGAAAAAAGTTCCCCCTCTAAACTACATTGCAGTATAAATACTTTTATAAGGCTCGTAAAAAGAGTGCATCGGTTTGCAGTGGCCAATTGCAAGATGGGAGGTATTCCCTGGTTTCGTGGAGTTTGGAAAGAGTTGATGAAGTTTGTAGGTACTCATCTTCCATGTTTACATGAACGCTCGTATTGGTGCCAGGAGGCTATAAATGGTCATTTATAGGATGCTTCTTTTGCGCTTTCATAGACTATTTCATTGTTAGACGCATGCGATTTCAACGCCAAAATATGTAATAATCCTCATGTAAGGAGGCTTTTGCTTTATTTGTCATGTACTTATATTGCAATCAAGTTCTTTAGCAGGGCATACTAAATAATTGTATACAGAGAGAAAATTGCTAACATAAGAAATCAATAAATCGATTTTTAATTAACAACCGAGTGAACTGTTTTCCTCTATGTTCGCACACTCTTTCCCGGAGGCTAGATTTGTGGCCCGGGAGTAGGAAATTTTCACTAAAACAGGCCAGGGCAACTCGTGGAATGGCTTGAGCGACCCTATTTTTTTCTTTCACTTGCTAAACATACGATTATGAATAAAACCACAATTTTTAGTGCCGGATCTTGTGTAGGAGTGTCAGTTACGCCGTAAGTGTGTTCGCCCAGACTGAGAGGCCAGCCATCAGCACTGAACGAAACAGTCCCATTCACATGGTAAGGTGACTAAGAATAATTGTGGCTTTAGTTGACTGCAAGGCCTTGAGGGGGCTGCTCTCAGAGAATACCAATTCCCCATCCCTGATCTAGAAGTTAATCGACCATTCCGACTGAGCACTGCTTCAGGTCCAAAGAGGGGGGGGGGGGGGGGTTGCATATAGGCTACGCAACATTTCCAGAACTTGGGCAGTTGGAAGGACGTTAACAAAGTGCCAAACTTTGGCATCCTCTTGCGTGAATACTTAGGGATTTTGCATCCGTTATTAGGTATAGATGGGGTTGTACGAAATTACAGTTATACCAGTTATAGGTCAGGAATCACAATAAAAATATTCTAGACAGCTACAAAATAATTTCATAAAGAACGGGGGAAAGTAAATGAAATTGATGAAACCTCATTCGAGTTGAAAAAGTCACTGTGCAACAGTGGGCAGCAGCTACTATAGGATAAAGAACATCTATGTCCGCAACTCATCTTTCAAGAGCCTAACAATAAATACATTTATAATTCCAATTTCCATTACTGATACACATAAGACATCACAATTGTCATTGATTAGCTTGGCAACATTTGGTAACTCATTGGTTTTTACCGTGTCAGAATGAAACAATCCCGCTGATAGTAATGCAGAAACTCGCATCGAGAAATGCCAACCACCTAGCGGAGAAGCTATAAATTGCTAACGTGTCTAATGCTTTCCGCACGTATGGCAGTATCGTTTAATCCTCCTACCTCTATCGGAGCATAAGTATATGGAACAATGTGCGCTTTATCATAAGGGAGAGTGGTCCAGATCGTGGGAACGGGTGGGGGAAAGGTTGCAGTGTACTTCTATCGAGTCTATTGGCAGGTTCACTAGTTTTCTTAAGTGGCCACATAGTTCCCTATATTATATTCACGTATTTTCTTATACCTATTTAGTTCTGTACAGTCATGGAAAAAATGACTGCTCACGTTAGGACAGTAGAATATTTCTAAGTCCCACGTCGTGTTGCAGCGCGATTTCCAACGTGCAGCTGAGTTTATTGATAGTCCGTGTTCCATATGTTATCGTCTGTCGGACATACAAAAAGGCTGTGTCTTGAAGCGCCAATTGCATTTGTACACATACTCGCAAATACAAATGTGAGTGGTCATTCAAGACACAGCCTTTTTGTATGTCCGACAGACGATAACATATGGAACACTATCAATAAACTCAGTTGCATGTTGGAAATATCGACTTGTATAAATTGCGCTGCAACAGACGTAGGACAGAAATATTCTGCTGTCCTAATGCGCTCAATCATTTTTTCCATGACTGCACATTCATTTCCAAGTATTTATCTCTTCATAAGGACAATTTATTACTTTACTTACTGTTTACCAATAATAATTGCACCCAAAGATTCGATACTGAATTTACACGGAATCCGCGTTGAGGATACCTGAATTTAAAAAAAAATCGCACAAAACTATCCACGCGCGCTGTGTGTGTGTGTGTGTGTGTGTGTGTGTGTGTGTGTGTGTGCGCGCGCGTGGCCACGGATATTTTCAAGAAAATTTACCACATCCTGAACTACCCTTTTAATGAAAAATATTTTCTTGCTTCTTTTTATTTTTTCAAAACTGGCTCAAATAATTTTCATCATCATCATCATCATCATCATCATCATCATCATCATCATCATCCATACAAGTATTAGGCCCGAACTCTCCATCCAAGGCTTCCTAAGTAGTCCCAGAGATATTTTTTCCATTTGGATAATAATGAAGCATGGATTTAGGGATTCAGCTATAACACATTCGTTGTACAGGTTTCTTTCAGTTGTGCTGATACTGTTGAATATACTGGAGCACTGGTTCAACTTTTAGTTCATGAAGAAGCTCCTCATTACGTTTGTGATCCCACTTCGTATATCGCATGAACCTCATTTCATTGGAAGTTATTCTATTTTCATTAGGGCTCGGATTTTTAGGTAAATACATATTTTGTTTGCGTTCCAGTATGAACTTGAAACTGAATTTAATGTTCTGGATATTTACACCGGAGAAAATATTTTAAGTTTTATTGCACATAAAAACGCATATTTTCTGATTTTTTAATGTAAATAAATATTTTGGGATATTCACATAAATTACACAAAAATCGCACAAAGGAAACATTTTTAAAATACTTTTCACATAAATCACATAAAAGCAGCAGCAAATTATTTTTACAAGTCACCATCCACTTCTTCAATGCTCAATTACACATCCTAGATGTCGCAATTTGTTATTCATTATTGGAAGAACTGATATGTCAGCTGTGGTATCCCTTCAGTTGGAAGAAAATATGAACATCCTGGTTACTCAAGCTACATGAGCCTGCAAGATAAGAACAAGGAATTCCTCCACTGCACCTGTTATCGCTTCACCATCCGGCTAGTAATACCCAATACTTGTTAAACTGTATAGTCAATTAGTCATTTGTAAGTCAACAGAGATTATACGACTCTTGTAGTTGTGTTGTGTTGGGAAATTACATATCGACAGTTTTGAGTTCACAGTGTTCACAGTGGATTAAACACGTTGTGCAAGTGCAACAATATACTGCGAAATTTAAGACACTGTGCTAAGATATGACTTCGCATACTTTTCCGCAAATCTTTTGATTCCTCTGTGATTTCATAAAGAAGCTAGAATTAGTAGGAATGTCTTTGGGAGAAGTAGTTCTAATAGTTCACGATGTGGAGAGAGGGGAGAGAAAAAAGGACCTCAAGGCTCTTTTTGGTCCTGCAGCACAAAGTTTATAAAGAAAATGTAAGGAAGTGTTCGAAAATAATAGTGGATTCAACAGTCTCAAAAATTACAAATGTGTTGGATGGGCAACATGAAGACATCGTTGACGTGAGAATGAGTGACATTCCATGTTATAATTGAGACGTTGAGCGCAACAGTGGCCCAACCACTAAATGTACATAATGGAGATAATGGAGTGTAAAAAATATCTGTGTTTTGAAAGTTTTATATTGACTTTAAAAACTAAGCAAGAGTCATGATATTTGGAAATTTTAATCAATGTAGCACCGACATTGTGATACATAGTTACAATCATGCAGGAAGGTTGGGCCACTGTTTCTATCCAGGAAGCCAGATTCAGTTCCATGCAATTACACACTTCTCATGCCATCTGCCGGTGGTTGTAGAAATGTGGTATAGGCCACTACTGCTCTCCTAGATTTTGATATGGGGAACATGTCTGTGCTAATAACTCAGTTTCTGAATTTTTGTGGGTTGGGCCACTGTTGCGCTCAACGCCTTAATTATGCTTGTGACGTGGAGCAATCATTTTTCAAAATTAAAGATACTTCTTCGTGACAATCGTCTATGATTCGGGATGGAAAATTTTGGGAATCATGTGGTCATATACTGTAACTCTACAGTATTTGGTGATCCCTTCCAGGAATGATGTCTGGTGAGTACCACGTACATTTATATTAGTTCAGCCATTCAGATCGTAAATAATATTTTATTTGTTTTGGCACATATTTTTTGACATTTTTAGGACATCAAATATAAATATTTCCCAAGCTTTTAGCACCTAAAAATTCGAGCCGTATTCATCAGTAACTATTATCACATAAAAGTCATTACAATACCCTTATACGAGGGGTGTCTAAAAACTTACACATTTTTTTTAAAAAATATCAAAACGCTTAAATACTTTTAAAAGGGTATCTTCTGAAAGCTACATTCACTTACTATTTTTCTTCATAATCTCCTCGAATCTCAATACATTTCTGGTACCCTGATAACAGCGTTTTTAATCCAGTGTCAAACCACTCTTTCGCCAAACTGGCTAGCCATCTTTGCACTTCCTGTTTTAACTCTTCCACATTTACGAAGCGGCTTCCTTCGAGATGCTGCTGTAGCTGCGGAAAAAATGGTAATCACTCAATGCTAGGTCCCGTGACTAAGGTGGATGACCAAAAATATTCCATCGAAACTGTTTAAACAGAGCTTGAGTTTCACGAGCACTGTACGGGCGAGCGTTATCATGGAACAGAGACTGTTTTGTTCAACTTTCCTCTCCTTTTGTTCTCAATCACCCTTCTGAGTTTTCTCAGCACCTCACAGTAGCGAGCAGCTGTCATCGTAGTCTCACGGGCAGGTAATCGATCAACAGTACTCCCTTCGAACTCCAGAATATCGTTGTCATTACCTTGTCTTTTTGTAATGTCAACAAATTGCGCCATTTTCTTTCACTGCCAGCCCAAGTGCAAGCACCGAAACCCGCGAGAATGGTTATGGTTTGTACTGCTCATTCTTCTGCTTCTCTCAGTTTGCCTTCCGGTTACACCGGTTCGTCCGTTTGTGTTCCCTTAATGATGTTTATAATTACAATTTACTTATACGAAAGTTAGGTTTTTGATTCACAGGAGGTTAGGATGGGTTTTTTATGTATAAATTCACATTAACTAGCACGCAGTGGTAACACCATAGCACGAGAGCGTGCGTTCCCTTACCTTTCAGCTACATGTTGGAACTTCCAATGGGGCTAACACTCACACATAACCGTTTATAACCAATATTTGCTTCCTAGGAAAATCAAGTTGTAATGTCAACAAAGTACACCAAAGATGCATTTACTCATTCTTGTTAAACAATAATTAAACAGTCACACAAACTTTATAAACTATTCAGACCAGCTAAAATACGGCTAATATTGTGTAATACACGATCATATGAACGTCCTTTAACCTCCAACAGGATTTCATTAACTACACGCCGTTACAAATTTGCATGTTAGTAATCAGAGCAAGAGTCAATCAGTTTCGCTCTTCTTAACAAAATCAAATACTTGAGTAAGAAATAAATCGCCTTCTTACCTTCAACTGCTGCTTTTTATGTTGAGATCTCCAGTAAACGAAACTCCACAGTTTACTGGTTAACCGACTTCCAAAGGCTGCTGTGCTCTTATACATCAGGGCTTACTCAATTAGAAATAGTACATTATTTAAAATCCAAGCTTTTAACAACTATATAGAATAACTATTTAAACCTCTGAATCGACAGCGATAACAATCTTTACCTTTTAGCTGGCAAAATACCCAAGTCTTCAGTACTGGTGTCGTATATTCCTAATTTTCCATAAATATAAGAATTTAAGACAATGCATTACATTTTTCAGGGTAGAGATAGCCATAAATCTTTAAAACGGTCGCTGTAGTCACATTCATATTTATGCCAGTCTAACTCCGTTAACCTACAAAATTGGAAAGCCTTCAATTACAGCCTTTTCTTTTCGTTCTTCCTCGTTTTCTTATTTTATGAGTTACTGAAATTACTCGGACGCTCTTTAATCTTTAATACGTCAATATTTTACTTTTCAGCATATTAACATCTATTTAATTGTCCTATTTCCATCAATTTAGACACATCTTATCGTTCACTTCATATAAACAATTGTTTTTATTTTCCATTTATTTTACAACTTCATATTCCTGGGCTGTATGTACTATACATGTAGTGGTGGCGACCGTACATGAAAGGAGGCTCAAGGTCAGCTACCTCACACCACTACGTTGCTAAGCAACAATGGCAGGTAAGAAGAAAGGCCATTTCCAGACAGTTCTAGAAGCCTGGAGTGCAGGACTTGGTTACGAGAATCTTCGCGAAACATCGATTTCCAGAAAAATCGCCGGTACCTAATTCTCGGCACGGACAGAGAAGTCAGTTTAGTCAGTGAGTACTCAATTGTAAAAACAGCTGCGAGTTGCAAGGTCATGATTTCTAAGTTGTGATTCAGTTTTTAAGGAAAATAAAGTGGCATAGAAAGTAATTTGACTTGCTATTTGTCACAATCAAAAAAAAAAAATATATATATATTATACTTATCAACACATTCTATATTTTATTTTAATGATATGTCTCATGTTTTATTTGTTTCACCTAAGGTATTTTCACTTTCTAAGCCTTTGGTTGGTTATATCACCTTTGATTATCGATACTTTATTTCTGTTAATAGCACTTTCTCATATTAAATTATTACATAGTTTTGGATCCTAAAATATCTAAACTTTTCTTGATGTAAAGAATCCTGTACTTTTGAGAAGACAATTTATTTTACTTAGTTTTATAGCACAATTCTCGATTTTGAT
Source organism: Tenodera sinensis (assembly GCA_030765045.1). Taxonomy (NCBI): domain Eukaryota; kingdom Metazoa; phylum Arthropoda; class Insecta; order Mantodea; family Mantidae; genus Tenodera; species Tenodera sinensis. The sequence continues at coordinate 117,902,708 of CM060962.1, forward strand.
TTGCTATGTTTTAATTCACTCTTCCTCATTTTGAAGTATTCAATTTTATTAATTCCCATAAACGCGTACCTACATTTATTTCATCAGTTTTTCTCTCCAGATTTATTATCGAACAAAATTACACCACTTTTCAGCAACACAGTTTCTTTTATTTTACTATATAATTCCAGTTGGCGGTGACAGCAATGATGACGTGTTTTGTTACCGGTTCAAACTTTTTGGAATAAAATATACTTAGCATTCGTTCAACTTTATACTCTCTGTAGTAACGAGAACGAAAAGTCAAGAGTCATCTTAATAAGACCGCTTTAACTGCAATATCTTGGTACTGTACCAACAGGCCTTATAAATACAGTATGAAAATAAGTGAAAAGTTTGCCTTGTGCTTCAGTAAGACGCCGTAACTAAGTCCTTAGATCCCCATTTGAAAAACATAGGGTTGAATTTTGCATTTTACACATAAGATCTCCGCACTGCCAACCATTAATTTATTTTATATGAATTACAGGTACTTTAGGCAAATATTTCACAGTTTTTCTTGATATAAAATTTTGTGAAACTGACAAAGTAGGCGAAGTTTCGCTATTCAATTTAGAGACGAGCATAACTTAAAATAAAGGTAGTTTGGAACCATGAGGATTAAAAATGAAATGCGCCTTGGGTATATGTTTTATGGGGAGAAAAGATGCATCAGAAAGGACGAGTTGAATATACAGAGGGAAAGTACACCAAAGTAACAAGTTCCAAAATCATCCCGGACAGTGTAACTAATTTATAAAACTTGCTTAGGAATTCTAGTTATATCATAAATAATCCTATGCCGCTACAGCCCTAGGCCTGCCAAATCAAACTGCCGGCGTTATGCTCACGTACCGCAGCAGGTGTGGACTATAATTCAACCGATGCTGGAGGTGATAGGGTCAGCATCGCATATCCACCAGTCGGGATTCCTGGCACAATCGCTCCCTATCGATTATGGCGCATCCCATGGCCAGGAACCAGAGCTCCACGCTCCAGCACACTGAACCACGGCGCTGGGCTATTTTATCATATCTAGGTAAATATAAGTAATTGTTGGTTGTCAATGATGAATAAGCAATTAAAATTGTATCTGCATGACGTTTCCCTCTCTCTCTCTCACTCTCTCTCTCTCTCTCTCTCTCTCTCTCTCTCTCTCTCTCTCTCTCTCTCTCTCTCTCTCTCTCTAGATCTATCTCTCACAATTTTTTCTCCAAAAAGTCTTCTTTTTTCAGAAGATCTCAAAACTTGTATTTATGGTGAAGTTTCGGCGTCCAATGTTTTATATAATAGATACCCACAATTGGGTGCCTCTACTTACTATAGATGAGTGGTAGAGAAAGTAAAACTGTAATGTGATATATCGTGAAAACATTCTTTCAAGCAGTAGGTTATACTCACAGTGTCAGTTTTTAAAACTATACCACCAGTTGCCAAAGTAGCAAAATTGAATTACTAAAGGCATTTTCAAAAATGTGCCTAGGAACTTAAAAATCAACGCGTATTTAATGAAACCATTAGCATCTTAGATATAATTCATACAATAATAGTTGAAACCCCCAAGGAGGACGATGTTTATTTTTCGGGTGCTTAACATAAATTCCTTCGATACGGGAAACAGTCCCGTGATTGTTTTCCGAAGTAAAATTATCTCATATGCTGAGAAAATAGGGTGTTAGCAAAAATGGAGACCATTTTCAAACCCAAAAGTGTGTGCCTCATCCTAGCAGAACTTAACTTGTAATAAAAACACTACAGCTGCCCTATTGGCGTAATATACAGTGAGTTCCTAGATCGGCCAGACCGCTCCGCGGCGACACCGGAACGAGTGAGGACCGGCGCGCCCTCCGCCAGAGTTACACGTAAACGACCGGCAAGTCATGAGTACGGAACGCTAACTACTGAACTAACTTACATTAGGCTTACCGGTATCCTATTTGTTGAAATTGTAGACCTTCAACGCGAATACATTTCAAATGTTTCGCGTTTCAAGAACTCCATATAATTCATGAAGTTCTTCATCACGCTGCAAAAGTTGGGGTTTGGTGCGCGGCGACTGCACGTAGAATTATCAGGTAAATTCTATTTTTAATAATTTTTTTCCGCAACTTAAGAAATGAAAGACAGTGTGGCTGGTTTCAGCAGGAATCTGCTTGAGCGCACACTGCTGCAAATTCTACTCGTATGTATGAACTGGGACGTGTGTATGGTGACAGAATAATCGGATGAGGACTGTGGCCACCTCGTTCCACTGACCTATCCACATGTAATTTTTACTTTCTCTACTGGTAAGTAGGGGAAGTATTGTATTCCACCCAAAAATTCGATGTCGAGATTTCACCGGAAATACATGTTTTGAGGCCCCCTGAATAAAAAAAAAAGCATTTTTAGAAAAAGGTCCGTGTGTGTGTCTGTGTGTCAGTCTGTGGACAGCATAACTCAAAAACGAAAAGTCGGTTAAAAACCAGAGTTGGTATTTAAGTTTAATGTCTTTCAAGAATGCGACACGAAGATTTTGAAGAAAATAGCCGCACCCTAAACTACCCTTTACATGGAAAATTTTTCGAAAATTTTGATTTCCTTGAAAATGGCTCTAACGATTTTGATTAAAATGTCATATATTTGAGATATTTTGATGAAAAATGAAATGTATATCTTGAATTTTCTGGCTATAGCCCCTGTAGTCGTATTTACTCTGGACTACTTTTGCATAACTGGTAAACCGTTAGAGATAGACCAAATTATACTGTACAAAAAATGTAGATCTTGCTAAAATACACAATTTATGTCTCAATAAACTTTCTTGTAGGGTGAACCATTTCGGAGATATTCCTTGTTATGTGTGTGAGTTTCGGAAAACTTAGAACTTTCGTGAAATGGATCATCGTTGTTCATTTTTCTTATATGTTAAGTGTGCAAAGACAACAGAATCTCAAACATTTGACTATCGCACAAAGCCTACTGTATTCTAACATTCCCATAGCACCTACAAGGAAATAAGCAATAAGATTATTTGTACAAATGTGTATCTCAACTATCAAGAAAGAAGATATAGAAATAAGAGTTTGTAAGAATGGTTAGTACAAGAGTAGAGAAGGTCATGTGAGTGCAACACATCAGATTTTTATTTATGGGGAGCGTTAAAAAATAAAGAGTAAGCATCAAATTTGCACACGTTACAAGAATTGAACGACAAAATCACGAGAGAAATATAGGCAATCAGTCAACGTGAACTTTAGCGAGTAAACCAGAATTCTTGATTGCAGGTAATGTGTTCGCGTTGAAGGTCAATAATTTCAACATTGTTGTGATGCAGGGAAGCCTAATATAAGTTAGTAGAGTAGTGAAGCATTCCGGATGCACTGGTCCTCGCTCGGTCCGGTGCCGCCGCCTTGCGGTCTGGCCGATCTACCAACTCACTGTATCAATTAGGTCGGTTACGGAAAACGTAGGTACTAGGGAATCGAATTTCCAAATTTGGAACAATATCTTACAAATCAATTAACCATTGCTTTCTCCCACTTTTCCCAAAATTAACCAAACATAATTAAATTTGTTTAAATTGAAACAATATTCCAACTACTGCCAGAGTCGCTATACAATCAATTCTACATCTTCTACTGGCATGCAAATATTAAAAACCCAGGCTTTGGATACAAATTTTCCATTTTAAATATAAAGAAATTCAAAGCCAACTGCTAAAGAAGAATTTCACGTGTAAGTAATGTACATAAAATCTAGAGTAAATTGCTCTCGGCACCCACGCTACAACTCTCTTTGTTCCACGAGACGTTCAATATATTCTTTCCTTAGTCATCGAGACGAATTTACTTTAAAAAGGCCAGCGTCGAGACACGAAAACATTGCAGAGGAAGCGCTTTGACAAGAGATTTCTCAGCGGAAAATCCACGACTGTCACGGATGTACAATATAATGGCTGCAATAATCGTATTTTCCAGGCAAAACGCCTTCTTCCACTATCTGGAGAAAATATTTATTGTGCAGTTATTTAGCACTAACTTCCCTCAGAAAGAATTTATATGAATAGCTCAGTCCACAAAAACTGACGAAATTGTTAGAAATAAAAGTTGGTAAATTATTATCCGAAAGCGTTTGTTGTTTAAGGACAAAGGAAAACGTTGTTTTACATTAAAGCTAAATGTGTGAAAACATGTAAATAAAATTACCGCTAAATGCATTTCATACAGTTGAAATGTCCCGAAATTATGAAATTATGCTAACGCATCGACGAAAAATATGTAAAATGGAATTACGTAATCACATTCCTTCATTTATTGCAACTCAATCGACAATTATATCCACATTTTTCCTTTATAATGCGCGCTCTAACAAACTGGATACTCCGTTCACAAAAGGCATTGCTTCATTTCCAGAACGGAAATGCACTTTAAAACTCGATATCAAAATGTTTATTACTCACAGTATCATTAATGCAATGCAATTCTCTCCTTTCATTTTATGACTGGTTCTAGCGTTTCTTACGCTTCACCCACTTCTCAGAAAAACAGACTTCGTAGTACTGAACATTTAGAAATTGTATGTGTGTGTGTGTATGTATGTATGTGTATGTGTGTGTGTGTGTGTGTGTGTGTGCGTGTGTGTGTGTGTGTGTATGTATGAGAGACATAGAGGGGAAAGAGGGAGAGATTTCCTAATCTATTATCTGGAAAACGTCCTTTTTTTCTTAAACTTATAAATAAATACAATTATATATCCTATTTAAATATAGTTTTGCCTTAATCGTATTCCGAACTTATACTCCAATTCTGAATTCTGTGTCACACATATGTAAGTACTTTTTATTCGTGTGAACTTTTATAACATAGGAAGCTATAAAACACTACACAATGTACTTATTACTAGATAAACCCGAGCTCTGCTAGCGTTATTGAGTACCCTTCTTCCTAATTTTCTCACTGCTTCTCTATCTCCGCCTTTCTTTCCCTCTTTCCCATTTAAATCTCTACCTTTTCCCCCAACTCTTGCTTTCCATTCTCTATCGTACTCACTTCCTTCTCCATTGGCTTCACCGTATCGCTTACCTCCACCAAGTTGCAACTTAAAATGTGCTGTTTTGATAACTCAATAAAGTTACCCTTTCTGTGTTCTAATAACAATTACAACACGACTAAAAGTTTTGACAGCATGCAAATTTGTCTGTTCACATGCTTGTAATTCAAGTAGAATTATACTGTTAGAGCTGGCGCAACTAAACCTTACCAATCTGTATGATGCGCAGAAGATTATTTTCGTAAACGTACCCTACCCTACCGTTACGCCTGTTGCAGGGCGACAGTATTCCTATTACAGTCTCCAGTATCTAATAACATCTCCAGGAGTGCATTACGCAGTGAATGAATGCACAGAGTATACAGTGGGACCCACAAATACAATGCGGGGAGTGGAAATGGCATGAGGGCTTCAATCGAGCGAGGTAACCCGACTTTACTCGAGTAGTATCGAAGTTTCGCGCAGCTCTCGTTGGAAAGCTGTAGTTGCGTCACATCTACTTGTAGCAACCGGATTCCATAAATAAATATTACTAACGGAAAATTGGTATGTTGAGTATAGCTTCTTAAATGTCCATCCTCTGAATGTCCGAAACATTTTACCTGCATGCTTTTGTGATGAGACGTTAAGCAAACTGAATAAGCTAGATAGTTCATTCTTTACTTTATATTCTATGAAAACCGTTCCTTTGGGAAACAATATTGAGAACAGGCTGGCCCTGTAGCGCAGTTGGTAGAGCACCTGCCTGCTGTGCTAGGGGTCCCGGTTTCGATTCCCGGCAGGGGGGTGGGAATTTTTCTCCAGTCAGGATTATTCCTCATCCTTCCCTGAGTCTGGAAGTATGAATGAAAGTGTGAATGTGTGTATTCAAAGTATAAAACCCCCAAAGATCGAAAAACCCAACGTAAACGTGTAACACCATTTGTCAATAGGCAAGGCCGCCCATATGACCTCTGTAGCTAAAGGCGGGATATAAATGGAACAAAAAAATAAAATATTGAGAACACAATATATTCTACTTTCTAAATAACATGTAAGGTATATTATGCACCAAGTTACATAACAATTGGCTTGGAAATTCATTCCTGAAAAATTAAATAAACAACAAAGCAGACTTTTACAACTGCAATTTTTGGTTTTAAGATTGTTCACCACATATAGTAATATCACTTATTAAAAAAAAAAAAAAAAAGATACCGGAAACATTTCGATTGTGGTTTTATTATACACATACACGCTGCTTCAACTAATGAAATTTTAAGCATATAAATGAATTCAATGGAAAAAATTAAGGTAATGAGAGTAAAGCAAATTAAATCAAATATAAGAAGTACATTAGAGATTAAGCTTCACCTATTTTTGGTGTAACTGTTCATCATGACCATGATCATTAACCATCATGGTCACGATAAATAGCTATATTGATAATGTGAATGAATGATTTACGAAATCTTGGTCTGCCTTTAATATTCACAACTTTCGCCAAAGCTAGATGAAGGTTGGTCTCTAAGCATTTATTATATTTGTCGATATAACTGAATATTTCGGAAACGGCTGACGCACGAAAAAGCATTATTTGATCCAAACGGAATATTCTGAAAATATTTGCACTTTTTTCTGTGGTTATACTGTCTCCTATAGACATAAAATTCATTAACTGAAAGAATTCCAGAGCATACATTTTATACAGATGTTCTAGTAGCGTTTGGGGAGGGGAAATTTGTTGGAGTGGCAATTATTCCACGTAATTTTCGTTCTGCATCCTTCAAAGACGACCGGCTTAAGCAGATTTTCGTATTTATATTAATTTCTGTTTATAGTTTATTATACACTTCGCGGATTGAAACGAAAATACGCGCCTGCATGTAAGCATAACGTGGGAGAATGCTTTCTCGAAAAAAAAATAATAAATAAATAAACAAAAACTTTTCTTCTTTATATTTAAGGGCATGAAATATGTATTGACTCTTGAAACCTTACTAAGAATTTTTTAGTCGAATGCAAAATTCCCTTTATCAAGCTTAAGCGGTAGAAAGTCAAACTTCTAATTTCTCTTTTCAAGCGGTGTGCATGTGTAGTTCAATGGCCTCTTCCGCTAGCATTTTTAAGTCAATTTCCATTATGAATAGAGCTAAGAGTGTTTTGGTAATGGACTACTCAAGCCAACGTGGAATTCCTACAGTGTTATGGAAAAGATAAAAAGAAAAGCACAAATCATTTGAGCGATATATAAAGCGACATCCTTACAAAGTCGTATTTCTCCAGAGCAACTGTGTATGAAGAATGAAGCATTTGCAGCGTGACACAAGCTTCAGGTGATTTGTCTGTATTCTCCCAAGGCGCAAGAAGTTCCGCTGCCGGTCATGAAATATTCACGGCCGTGCCTTGCAAGCGCGTTATCCAGGCCACTCCAGAATCAAAGACGAAAGCGCTACTGCTAGTCTTAACATGGAATTATTTCACTCTTAGCACAGAATTTTCTTGTTGCTAGGAGATTCTATGGTATCTCTTGGCAATGTGCTACAAAGGTAGATGTGCTTCAAAGGTAAACCACCTGAGACTCCATGGCATCTATTTGCTAAATGAGAAGTACGTTGATTTTGTTCGGAATACACGGATGGGCAAAAATAGGTAGTAGGTAAACGGTAATGATATATAAAGCAAAGAGAGCCTAATATAACCTGATATAGCTTCATAAAGTAACAGCTAATATTATAATATTCTCTATGAATATCCAAACTGTTGACCTGCACCATTTACATTCTGCTGTAGTCTACATTTGACACTCCAGCTTTTAGGGTAGTGTTTAACGCCCAATTTTACTACATGCGGCACCACAGGCGGTGACACTGATCATACATGGAATGACGATGGAGCACCGGTGGAATGAGATGGCGGGGAAACCGGAGAAAGCCCGCCCCTACGCCGCATTGTCCACTAATATTCCCACATATCGGCTAGTGCAGGGCACGCCTTTGAAGGTGTTAAAATCTAAAGAGGGGGAGGACTTGATGAGCGCCCAGTATAGCGGTGAAGCTCACTTCTCAAAAGACCTCAGAAAACGATACAAAATTCGACGAATACTTTATTTGGTGCTCTTTGTACAACCTCCTTTGGCCAGCCCTGTGGATTGGATATAATCGGATTACTTTGACGCCTAATACTACTTTATTTACACATCTGAATTTATCACACTTCATGTGACGATTTCGAAGAATAAAATAGGCATATCTGCGAAGTTTTACATTAGACATTCCGGTTTAACCGGAAAGAAAATTATTATCACCTCTTTAAATTAGCAATGGCCGCAGCTCCACTTGCGTTGCTGGTATGACTATGCAAATTTTTCACACTATTCCGCTCTCACTACCTCTCCTTCTCCTCACTTCCAATCTATGTGACGTGCTTGTTTGAACACTGGTAATAATCTGCATTTTTTCACTAGAGCGCTAATACAAATATGAATACGAGTAAAAGGTTTGAAGTACTAAACTCAATGCACATTCCTTAAAGTTATCCGATCGGAAGTATACTGCATCGTTGTTATAACTAGAGCACCTAATGCAAATGCATTTGTTTCTTAATCCTTCAGCGAAATTTTATGACTATCACAGAAAACAATATCGTAAGGATCACAGAAATAACGGGTGCAACACTGGTAGAGAGCCCACCTAGAGGATGTGCGGCACTCTGGCTGGGGGTGCGGGGTTGTACGGGAAATCCTCCTGCCCAAACCTAAGAGCCTACGATCCAGTGCGTAAATACCTCACTCAGGTTGTTGCTTACATGGCTGCTGGTGAAGATTCGTGCCGAGTTTGACTCGTGCCTTGACGCTCCGTATAGGGTCTTGAGATGATCTACCCTGTGCACTCAATTTCACTTAAATGTCTCACGCTACTAGACGCCAGCGTGCTATTAATCTAAATTAGCTACGTACCCTGATTTCAACATTTCCATGAGTGCTTCTCAATGCTAAGTATGTCTGGGTACGTTCGCTACAACATACTTAATAGGTAGTTTCCAACCGTAAAACAAGCAGAAAGAACAGCCACAAGTTACTTATCTAACCATTTGCTGATTTTAATCATTAGCAACACCCAACAAAAGCTAGACCACTACACATACATGCTGCACAGACAAAAGTAGAGAAGAGAATACGAGTGAGAGTGAGAGAAAGTATGGTGAGAGAGTAGTTAATCCAAAAGCGAGGGCGGATTCTCCTTACAAGTCCTTCTTATAATAATAATAACAATAATAATAATAATAATAATAATAATAATAATAATAATAATAATAATAATAATAATAATAATAATAACAATAACAATAACAATAACAATAACAATAAGAATAATAATAATAAGAATAATAATAATAATAATAATAATAATAATAATAATAATAATAATAATAATAATAATAATAATAATAATAATAATAATAATAATAATAATAATAATAATAATAATAATAATAATAATAATAATAATAATAATAATAATAATAATAATAATAATAATAATAATAATAATAATAATAATAATAATAATAATAATAGTTCTGCACCCTACCCCACATTCACATATCCTCTTCCCGCCCTTCAGCATACTTTTAATGCCATTTTCTATATGTTTGAAATATAAATGCAACGTATTACATTCACATTGTTTTCTGTACTCATCTTTTACAAAACACATTCACACGTTCTTCTCTACTTCCTCTTCTACAAACAATTCAACAATTTGCTATATGTTTGAAATAGAAATGCAACGTATTACATTCACATTGTTTTCTGTGCTCAATTTTCTTTTATGAAAACAATCACATTCTACCGGTCTTTCTTTTACATACAACATTCACATATTCTTCTCTACTCTCTCTTCTATAAACAATTCAACAATCTGCTATATGTTTGAAATAGAAATGCAACGCATTACATTCACACTGATTTCTGTCTTGTCTTTTATGAAACACAATCGTAATTCCTGCCCTAATGACCAAGTTGTCGACGGGCACTTAAACTCGATACACTTACACACTCGATTACAATTCCTTCTCTACTCCGTCTTCTAGAAGTCTTTGTTTAAGCGTAGGTATTAACTACTAATTTTTTTTAAACTAGAGATAGATCGCTAAACCACGAGCAACCCCAGGTATTTCAGATAGTAGTTTATAAAAATTATATACGATGGTGAGTAAATAAAGTGTGGTCATACAACAGAATTTTCTCTCTCCTTAATACCCCATTATTAGTATATCGAATTTAGTGTTGATACCTATAACCATGGAGCACTTCAAAGCTATCTAAAGTGCAAAAAGATAAATTTTACGTTTTACTTACAATTGTCGTATTTATGAAACTATTTTACAACCTGCAATATTTTGTCTTTCAAATGACCACAAGATTGTCCCCCCATATCAACACTTTACGCATTATTTGTATTAAAAACACACACACACACACACACACACACACACACACACACACACACACACACACACACACACACACACACACACACACACACACACACACACACACACACACACACACACACACACACACACACACACACACACACACACACACACACACACACACACACACACACACACACACACACACACACACACACACACACACACACACACACACACACACACACACACACACACACACACACACACACACACACACACACACACACACACACACACACACACACACACACACACACACACACACACACACACACACACACACACACACACACACACACACACACACACACACACACACACACACACACACACACACACACACACACACACACACACACACACACACACACACACACACACACACACACACACACACACACACACACACACACACACACACACACACACACACACACACACACACACACACACACACACACACACACACACACACACACACACACACACACACACACACACACACACACACACACACACACACACACACACACACACACACACACACACACACACACACACACACACACACACACACACACACACACACACACACACACACACACACACACACACACACACACACACACACACACACACACACACACACACACACACACACACACACACACACACACACACACACACACACACACACACACACACACACACACACACACACACACACACACACACACACACACACACACACACACACACACACACACACACACACACACACACACACACACACACACACACACACACACACACACACACACACACACACACACACACACACACACACACACACACACACACACACACACACACACACACACACACACACACACACACACACACACACACACACACACACACACACACACACACACACACACACGTTTTACCCTTGCACTCATAGTTTCAGATTCTGAGGATGGGAAATTATCCTGGTTTAAGAACATTTCCCATTCTCTATCAGGAGCCCTGGATTTGCTAAACACCAGATCAGAAGCAGTTAATTTCCATGGGTGTGTTTCTGTTTTATGAGGAAGGGCATTGTTTGGTCATCTTGACACCTCAATTTGCGTTGCTGTTCATGACAATGTACAATAAGCTATCCTAGGGCAACAGATCAAACGTTTTCAGAATTCTTGGTGACGCAAATAACCGAGTCTCTGGTTTCGAAATTTCTGCACCCCTGAAGCGGGATAATGGATCAAGTCTTTTTGTCCAGCCCACGCAAGGGTAACAAAAAACTGAACGGAACAACAATGGACGCCACATCTGAAAGAACCAATATTATGGGATAAAGGGGTGCATGGCACCTCCATCAGAAAGCGATCGTGCCATTAGTTTAATGGTCGACACAGGCTAGCTGTTTCATCAACACGTCAATACCTCATACCTACATGCTCAGATGTTTAAATGTGCATCCACAACTACACTAACTTCATACTTCATGTTTGGAGAAACATAAGAAGCAAAAATATCATGCGTTACATTCACATAGCTTTCTGTACTCACTTTTGTATAAATTATTCTTTCCAAAGCCTATAGTTCTACTTATTTCTTGTAAATCCAGATAAACTTCCATTACACATTTATACATTTCGATGTAAATGTAAGAAGCACACCCATAGTGCGCTAAAGCGATAGTCAGAATTTTAAAAAGCGTGTCACTATATGATGGCTTTGAAATGCGATACTCCAAACGTTATTAAAAACGAATAGTCACTTGCCAATTGAATTAAAATCAACATCATTATAGCGTCATTTTAATAAAGTCAAAAATAACGAAAAATGTTCCATGTAAAAGCTAGTCTAATGGGCGGGGATTTTCTTGAAAATCTTCGTGTCGCATTCTTGGAAGATGCTGAAGTAAAAAACAAGTTTCCGGGATTCATCCAAGTTTTCATTTTTGAGTTGTTCTGTTACGCACGTGCGCGCGCACGCACGCACGCACACACACACACACACTCCGACACCGATCTTTTTGTAAGATTTATTTAGCGAGCATTAAAACGTGTATTATGTGTGAAATGTGGGTATTGATTTATTTTGGGGTGGATGGAGTACTTCCTATTTTTACTATAAGTTAGTAGCACAGAAAGTAAAAAACTAATGAAAAGTTCACATATATCCGTTACATACTACAGATGCTATTCATATCCACATAGGAAGAAATACTTTATCTAGGAACGCTTTCAAATTGGCTACTTAGAAACAAGGGGACTTAGGTTTCAGTCATGGTAACAATGTTTCCACATGCTCTGGAAAGAAAACAGAAGAACCGGAAATGTTCAAGCATGCCTGTAGGATGGCGTAATAGGTTGGGAAAGCGTGAACACTCAGCATGAAATGTCTCATAAAGAACTAACGCTACGAGAGTTTGTCACAAACTGTGTATTTTAATGAACTCCACATTTTTCCTGCAATACATTTTTTGTCTATCTCTTACGACTTCCCAGTTACACAAAAATATAAAAGTACAATCGTTATGATTAGGATTCGCTGACTGTTTACAGAAAATTCAACCATAAACTAATTTGATGTCATTTTAACGTCTCGTCTGAGCCACTTATGAGAAAGTAAACAAATCACTGTTAAGAGTAGTTTATGTTGGTGAAATTTTCATAAAAATCTGCACCTGGTGTCTCACTCGCACATTACATTCCATTTTGATTTCGAGTTATATTTACACCAATTTTTTTTAATTTTTAGGGAGCGGTTTTATACAATCAGAGAAGAACTATGTGGTGAAATCTTGATATCAATGCACTATTTTCTTTATCCACTATACACAACTAGTAGAGATGGTAACCAAAAGAAAAAAATTAAATTTTTGTCACATAATTTACTCTCCTACGCATTATTATTTACTTAATAGCTATACAAACATTTACATACCTGGAAGTTTCTCTTTACTACCTATTTTGCTATTCATGACACACGTTCCCCAGAAATGCCACAAATGCTTAATCTTACTATAACATGCATTTTCTTGTAGACATTAATTGTTCAAAAATCAGTAAGATTATTATAAGCTAACCATGACCCATTCTGCTCGACCCATGACAAGCGAAAGAACGACCCCGTAAATTGAAATAATTCTGCACGAAGTATGGCAAAATCTAAACAAACACAGTGAAAACTTCGTAAATACTTAATGCCATAAATATTTATCATAAACTGCATATAATGAAATATACACTCCCTTGTGGAAAGCTTTGAATATGTTTTGTAGTTTATCAGATATACAAATTCAAGGAGAATCAAATAACCTTCACTAAATATTTACAGAACGCTCCAAATCCATATTTTGTCTCGTGAAAAATCCAAAACGTATATTTGAATCGAAATCATTGTTATTTTTCGGAAATAAACAAGAAATGCTTTTCCATATGAATGGTAGGAGAAAGACGAATTCCAGGAAAATCTTCCTTCAAAGAAGCCTGACGTAAATGTCAAAATTGGTGATTATCAGACCTCAACTTTTGAGTTACCTATGTTATTCCCTCCACCCTCCCCCACACACCTGCACCTTTTTTATCAAAAAACTGTGGGGATGAGTCTACTTAATAAAGAAGCATTACAACGTTTTATTTATGATGAACTCTCGGAACGAATTTTATATATGCCCCTCTAAAGTAAAAAATATATTCTATGATACATATGACCACTACCACTTAAAATCGTTTTACGAACCTATTCCAAATGCATATAAAACCTATTCTTCTAATTCCTGTACATCATGTTAAATATTCGCCAGAAATATTTCAGTCAGATAATACTACCAAGCGTGCATTTTAAATTCAAACCGGCATTTTTACTTCCCCTACTATTTATAGTAAGAAATCATTACATTCCACCCAAAAATTCGATACATACACTTCACCCCTAGTGTGCTTTATACCCATTTTAAGACTTCCTCAATTTTTTAAAATGCATGTGTAGAAAAATATGAGCGCGCGCGCGTGTGCGTGACTGTATCTGGGAATAGTACAACTCAAAAACGAAAAATTGGATTTGGTATTAAAGCTCCGTATTTTCCAATGATGCGACAAGGAGATCTAGAAAAAACCGACACCCCTTGTTATATAGATACTTTTCCAAATTTATTTTCTCAAAAATGGCTCTAGCGGCTTTTATTAAAATGACACATATTTAAGCTATTTAAATAACAAAATGTATATCTTGCATTTTCTTGAAATATCGTTGAGGTACTCTTTATTGCGAATTAATTTCGTATAATTGCTAAACGTAATGTATACACAAAATCTTACTACACAAGTCATGTCATACAGGTAAAAATGTTGTAGCGTCCACCATTTACAAGATATTCTTTGTTATTAGCAAGAAATTTCAGGTACGTATGCTTTTTTCAAGCGGCAAGTTGCTATTTGCTTATTCTCGTGGCCGTACAAAAAGCATAAAATTTCAAAACCATCACATAGTAACATAGTAACTCTTTTTTTTAAAATAATCTATCACATTAGCCTGATATATTCTTCTTATATGTACAACGAAATGTGTAAGTGTGCAGCCAAAGTTTATTTAATTCAACAAAAAGTAGATACAAGAACAATAAGCCCTTACAAGAATAGTATGTAGAAGAGTGAACAGAGAAAGTCATGTGAATGTAACACATTTACTCATGAAAGACGCCCACGCTCACTCATACTTCTAAACCAGCGATGTCCAACCTTGTCTCTCTGGAAACGCTTACGTAATTAGCTGGTTTTCCCCACCACCTCTTTCAGTGGGAGAGTGAATCAGCCCACAACCAGACAGGGAGTATTCAGTGATGGACACAAACGGGAGATTCCATGGCAGTTTCTAAGTCATACCTTGAATTTTCTAGGAACGTCCTCAGAAGACCGCCTCATTCTGGATTTTTTTTTTTTTTTTTTTTTTTTTTTTTTTTTTGCATAAATCGTAAACAGTAAGAAATAGACAAAACCTTACTAAATTAAACATTTGTATCTCGCTAAAACACACAATTTACGTCAAATATTCCTTTCTCTTTTGAGTGACCCATTTCGGAGATATTCTTTCTTATTTGTTTGAATTTGGCAATTCCACTTTTCTCAAATAGGAATATATAATTCCTTTTTTTTTACCTCTTGGCCTTGCAAAGAGAACGGAATTTCAAAGGCATCGTATAGCAACCAGCTCTTAATACATTTCACTATCGCTTAAAGCCTAATGTACTCCCCTATTCCCCTTGCACCTACAAGAAAATTAGAAATAAGATAATTTTTGAAAATGCTTATGTCGATTGAAATATAGTAGATAGATAAGCATTTGCAAAAATAGTGAGTACAGCTCTGCATATATTTGTGAACAGAGTTTCTCCAAATTGAACTACATTAAAAGTGTGTACCGCAATAGGTTACGTGACGATCACTTGGTGTATCTTCTAAGGCTATGCACTTGGACTTTGTCACCAAATATTGAGAGACTTCTTAAACGTAAGCAGTGCCGAAGAAGTCACTAATGAACAGATGTTTATCACATAAGATTTGAAGTGTTTTCGTAAATCAAACGCAATTACATGTAACCAACTGCCACTGCAATACAATGCACGGCTGGAGGTTAAAGAATGGCAAAGTCCGCGTATAATGGAAGGAGGTAAATCCAATCTCCCCTCTTTCGCAAACGTTGGAGATCACTGGTCTAGTTACAGAAAAATTCCGCTGTCCGTCCCATTCCTAACCAGTCCACCACAAAGACAGTCAATCTTACGGTTTTGTGTGGCATACAACCCATGAATAAGACCGCAGTAACTCTCTCTGAGTTAGGCTACATGTGCTCATTTAACGTAAGCGCTTCCGTCACAAATCGTCAGAACTAATAGAACAAATTTGCAATACAGCATTAGTTTTTGCGGATTGTATGCAACACATGAACAATATAAAGATGTGAGAGTTGTAATTTACCGGGAAACGTTATCAGCATTGTAAGGAACGTCCTTGAAAAGTTTGTGCGAAACCAGGAGACAAACTCTTTTTATCAATATACGCTTAAATGTGTCCCACACAAGAAGAGGAACAAAAAAAAAAAAAAAAAAAAAAAAAAAAAAAAACGCTGCTTGTGAGAAATAGCTAAAAGTAGCCGTTTGGAAGGAGAGGATGGCACATGATAAAAAAGAAAAAGAAAATGCTGTATAGAGTGCGATAAACGAGCAAGCTCGCAGAGATGGGCTGTATTTTCCGGGTCGTAAGGAGGACTTCGTTTTCCCGGAAAGCACAGATAAAATTTTCTAAGGACGTTGTCAATATGCTCTCCACTATATGACGTTTTCGTGCTGACGGAACAGGTTTACCGCATATTTCTGATTGTATCCTGACTTCAGAAACTGCTGTAATAAAAGTCTTTCGGGTCACTTCGTCTACAGACAAAAGTCCACGATAAAAAAATGTCTACAGCGGGAAATGTCTATGTTCAAATTTGTCCATACCTTAACAGACTACTTAAATTAGCTCTACACAGTTTATGTAGACATGATTAACATACTAAGTGTACAACGGTGTGTGCCGCGAGTGACCATGGATCTTGTTTGCACATTTGCTTACAGTTTATATGTAGTAATCAAAATGCCTCGTACAATTTATTCGAGTAAAGGGGAACAAGCGTTCGTTAACCAAAACCACACACATCAGTACAGAAGAAAGAACCGAAATGGATCCAAGCTCTATTGGAGATGTACTTTATGCTCAACCATACCCAAACTTATCTGATAGCGATCCTTTAATGGACCTCCTTAAGTTCAAACTTACATTCAAGGAACGGTTTTCATCCAAATGAGAATTCAATTTCCATTAAAGGACAGGTGTTTCACCAATGAGAGAATTCCCCTGCAGCAATGGCAAAGCGCAATATCGATTAATTCTCGAAACGCGACTAGCGCGAGTTTAGAAAACGCTAAAATGTCAGACAAACATAAAACACACAAATTAACCTCAATACAGCATCAACTTCCAAGAATATTGCACTAAGCACAGTCCCGCAAATTAATTTCACTAATTGTACAATAAATAACTCATACATGAAATAAGGTTTTGTCTGAAAACCAATATAATTTGACTTCTACTTTTCAATGTTACGTAGCATTGCAAGGTTATCATTTTCATAATACAGCTGTGACGTGCTGGAAACGAACCGTTCGTTTAGAGCCTGCGCAGAATTCCGAATATCAGCTCATGCAATGCGTAGGTCATTGTCCCTGGTGAGTGTGAAACATTTTACAATATTTCAACTATAAAATTAGGCATATGGTCGAGCATAAATTGTCGTATGAAACTTAACTATAATGGTAATTAAGACGCTTGTATGAAAATAATATAATATATACTCGCAACTTAATTACCACTATTGTAGTCTCGTTACATAATATACTATTGTGAGACAGCAATAACTTTATGACATGACGGAATACGCATACTAACACTCGTACATACGAGGGCTATTTTTTTCAAGATCCGATCGGTCGCGAAACCAAAACTACGGTGAAAATAAGTTGAAACTTTATGCAAATGTGTTGCGCAGGATCTCTAGAATGTCCGTTGGCCATGTCACGTTGCTCTTGTTAGCTCTAAGCGCGTAACGAGTATTTTTACATGCCCAAAACAACACTGTCTCCCGCCAAATGTGAAATTGTGCTGCAATTAGATTTCTTTACGCGGAGGAGTGCGATGCAGCCGACATTCATCGAAAAATAAGTATAATTGTGTCACTCAAATGGTTAACTTGTGCTTTAACTTTGTTAATAGAAACCTCTCAGATACCTAACGCAATGATTACTCTCGGAAGCCACCCACGTTTCACATTGCAACAATGAGCGCGTCACTTCAGCCAATGAAGCGTAGAAATCACAAATGACAGATATTAATTTCACGTGGAGTAAAACACAGCGTTGCAACGTCTTGGCTGTTCTCTCTCCCTCTCCCTCTCTCTCTCTCTCTCTCTCTCTCTCTCTCATCCTTCTCATTCATTGGTGCTCTAAGAAATAACTGTCCATGCTTGTAACGCGTATGTTTACTTGGAGAAAACGTGACAACGTTGCTTTCTGCGACACTGAATAGCGAAGGCAACCATTTGAGCAGTACGATTATAATGTGTACAGTGAAACTCTGAGTGACAGTAAAGTTCGGCAATGGCGCATGAACCTTGAAGCAGAACATACAGATGTTGATGATGCAAGCGAATGTCAACCAATGATCTTGTTCACCGTGTGGATCGGGCGCTTCGAGAAAATCGTCGATTCACAGTTTCTCTGTTGAGCGGTTCGTTTCCCAAAATTTCAAGGTCAGCTCTATATACCGTCATGACCAAAGTGGCTGAAAGTACAGGCGGCTGCCTTCTATGACGAGGGGATTCGAAAGTTGATACCACGGTATGAAAAATATGTACATCGGCGCGGCAACTATGCACAGAAGTAGCATGAGGATGTGGCTAAATATTGTAAATAAAAACAAATATATTGCTAAATATTGTAACAAAAAAATCGAAATTCGCCACCAAATACGATTGTCATTGAAGAAATTCAAAGTATGAATGATGAGGTACAAGTTATTTTGTCTGAGAGGTAAACTTCTTTTACGAACTGCACATAGGTGCCAAACTGCACCCCTCCAGTTTGGTTCATGCACGAAGGTATCAATAATCCATGTTGTTTTGCAGTGAATTCAACCTAAGCATTTATGTAAGACCCAGTTAATTTTGGCTGCCATATATTTAAAGCAGTACCACGTAGTACACTATGTATATTTTATATACTCTTCATGCCAAGTATATGAGCACATCCCTTTAGCGTATTGTTTGTGCCCACGAAAAAATGAAGACATGTGTCACAATTTTAGGCGATTTCAGACATTATGTACTCGTAATAATATTCGTCTTGAACCTGAAATAATATTAAGAGATTTCGAACGAATAGCAATTAATGGGGCAGCATTAATATTCCCAAATGTAGACATAAAGGTTTGTTTCTTGCATTTTTCCCAAAACTTATGAAAGAAAGTTGGTATTGTGGGTTCAAGAGACCCTATCTTACAAACACAATGTGAAGAATTATATAACACTGTCAACAGGACCGTCGTTCGTACCTTCAAATGATTCTGTAGCTGCCTCGTATGAAGTGCTGCCTGAAGAAGTGCTTGAGGTAGCAGATTATACCTATTAACGTAACTTACGTACATTAGAGAGAACCAACTCGTGGAAGGCAAGGCGTCCTCCAGTTCCACCTCAATTTAATCCAACGGTTTGGAATGTGCATAACCCAGTATTAAGTGGCTTACATCGTACTAATTATACCGTGAAGAGGTGGCACAGAACATTTCTGAAATTGATAGTGTCGCATCATGTGTCTACTTGCAGAATTCTAGACTCCATTCAGAAACATCAAAGAAACAATGAAATGTTAACCCACCAATCAAACTGACTGGACATGTAAGAATAAAAAAGCAACCACGAAGACATACATAATGAACTTATGTAAGCTTCCAAGAAACTAATTTTCAAACATCATTTTTCACGTGACGAAAATTATAAGTTTAAAGGTTTAATACTATTTTAATATATTTCCTTATGTTGGATTTTACGATATATAAGATTAAAATGTAATAAGATACACAATGCTTTGTTTCCAAAAATTAACCCTGTATTAAATTACTGGAACTCCACATAAATCCAAAACTAGTCACAACATCAACAAAAGGCTCTCTAGATCTGTTTGATTATCCATCAAAGAACGTACAATAAATTGCATAAAGGTGAGCATTTTGACGTGACAAAACAACGTAAGAAAACACAATTACGACAAACGCAAGTTTCAAAAAGTTATGCACTATTCGCCCACGCCATTTAAACGTCCCGTTTAGGCATTTGCATTAACAGAAAGACAAAACTGCAATTAGATCCTGATTCTACAATTTTGGAAGCTTGTTTTAAACACATTTAAAAACTATTTTTATTCGAAACATTCGAACATCCATATTAAGTGTATTCTTAACGGCAGTTAATTTTTTCTTCCGGAAGTAATTTATCGTTTATCCTTCGTAATCAGAAGCGCCAAGTTATTTAAAATTCCACAAGAATGTAAAAGGACCATGCACTTAAAAGAGAATTGAAGATCTATGTTTCCTCATTCATTAACACGCTGTAATCAAAATGGTTTAAGAAAATCATAACGAGGAGTTCTGCGGATAAATTAGATAATTATCTGCAAATATTTCCCTTGCATGCTCAAAAGATACTTGACTTAACTATGAATTAATATTGCAATGTGGTACTTTAAACACATTTCCTTTTTACTTTCTCTGCTACTTGCAAGCAGAGGAAATACTGCATTCCGCCCAAAAATCTTAAATTTCTCCGAAAATGCCGTTTTGAGGCTCTTGAATTAAAAAAAAAATTGTATACGCATATGTGAACAGAAAAACTAAAAATTGAAATGCTAAATTTCAATTTTCCAAGGATTAGACACGAAGATGTTCAAGAAAATCCCTCACACCGAACTATTCTTTACGTGAAAAAAAAGTGTACTTCTCTTAAAAATGACTGACGATTATTGTGCAAATTGTGCTATTTAACCACATATACGAATTCAAGACTCGATGAACATTTGGCAACATGCTCAAACTTAATCCCAAACTACAATTACGGAACAGGGCTTTCAAAAAATTAGCCTTCAAAGCTTAACATATTGGCTTATATTTATAATATTTTAAAATAAAGTATGGTACATTGATATTTTGAGTAGTGTTTAACGTGTATTATTACTGTAGGTATACGGTACCACAGGAGGTGGACATGCAGGAAGCAAACGTTCCACTGGGGAAAACCTAGATAAAACCTCGCTCAGGGATAACGCTCCCAATAGGTAAAGCGATAGTCACATTTATCAACACAGTGTTGATGTGATGGCTTTAAAATTCCATCTTTGCAATACCACGAGGGTGAAAAACAACTGCGACTTTCCAGTTGAGAAAGATATAAGCATCTTACGATTTACCAATTATACAGGCGTTATTCAGAATTAAAAGGACTCCAGAACCATGTGCATATGAACTTGTTTTACTGTTTCGATGTTGGGAGAGCGTCCCCAAAACATTTGGAACCAATCAAAATACATCCTGTAATGTGCTTGATTGGAGAGAACGTCATTTAAATAACAGTAATTACAAATAATCTAGAAGGAAAACCATCATTTAATGCTGCATTCAAGAGTAAAACATGCATTTTTGCATTAAAAGTTTAAAATATGCAATTTTTCCTGAAATATACACGTATATGCATTACCAAATACCTATTGCTCAAATTGTCTGTGAAACTGTTTTAAAAATTATATCATTTCCTCATCTCTAAATACAGGAAAACTCCAACTATCGTTCTTAAATCAATCCGTAGCGAATGTAATAAAAGACCAAATATTCCAGTGAAGAATGGATCCAGTATAGTTGCGCGCCGTATCGAGCCCTTCCTACTCCGAACGCAGTGTAGCATACGCAGGCGATGAGTCACCACTAAGTACAAAATGTTAACATTCTTTCCTACTCATTAAATTAATATTGCAATATATACAAATTTAGTGATTTTTAAAGAAGTGAGCGTTTTTCATGATTCATCCAATTATCCGGATATTTTACTTTCCGGATCGGATCCGGTCCCAATTAATCCGGATAAATGGAGTTATACTATGTACAAAAAAGACACTCGTTTTCCATATAAACCTGGTCTCTAACCATTATTCTAATCTCTATAAGATTTTCCTAATACGTATTATATTGGTTTCCACATATAATCCTTTTTAAAAAGCCTTTAAGTATTCTGAGATACAAAACAAATTCTACATAGGTATCCAAACATTGCTTGGTTCTCACCCACAGCGGCTAAATTACATAGATAACTCCCAGAATGAAGGGTTTCTAAAGAAAATGAGCAGAACGCAAAGAAGGAAACATCCTAAATTACAGTCAATGAAAGCATGATAGTTCTAATTTCCAAAATTCTATTAATGCTTTTAGACGTTGAGACTCCTGTATACAACAATTGTTTATTCCAGCCATCTGCAACGCCACCAAACTGCAATTCAATTATGCTTGTCTCCATGTAACCCCCCCCCCCCCTCCAACACCCATTGAATCTTCATGGATTCCAAAGGAGACGCACATTAGTTTCTACCTGCAGCACTACTTGAAACAGCAAAAGCTAATTATGATAAAGGTAATAAGTTTTCAATTACTCATTGTTTGTAACTCAATAGATGTCCTTCGCCCACTGCATTCAAGGAAAGTAGTTAAAATGGCAAGTCATTATTAGCAAAGCGCAATTTCTTTTGAATAGCTCCAAAGCTCTCAAGAGTTTGTAGTAACTAACGACACACCAGAGTTTGAGCTAATGGCAGAAAAATACTATTGAAGAATCCCAAGTATAATATTATATATTCCCGCAAGTATCTGGGTGCCACAAAATAATCTCACATAAGCAGTGAATAAAAAGTATGTGATATTGTGTATAATTAGAACCCGGATGTTAAGAGGAAATGTCATTTGTACTGGATGGTAATAAATCTGAAATACCTTGATACAATCGTATTTGAAGGGATTTAGAAGCTATAGAACTAGCTTTTATTTTGCTCATTTGTCTTTTTAAGCTCTAGCGCCTATTTTAAGCATAAATGTCAATCTATTGTCTATTTTAAATCAATCTAATTTTTTTTTTTTTTTTGCAGTTTTTATGGCTTTTATACCCGTCCCCTTTAGAGCATATCGCCTATTGGCAATGGCACTAACTGGTAGGTATACAGTGTTTTTACTTTGGGTTTTGTACATGAGATCATACCTCCAGACTCTGGGGACGATAGGGAATAATCTGTCCACCACTTTGCCGGGAACCGAACCCGGGACCTCCCGCATCTTTGCATTTTTCTACTACATCGAGGAATCCTAAATGATAGACAAACATCCTTTAGACTGGAGTATGACCATGTGTTCTGTTACTAAGAGTTGAGTATTTCTCTCTGAAAGTGTGTTCCACAGTGTCGGCAAACTTCGTAACGAAGACATTTTCACGAATAATGGTGTAAAGGTTACTGCGTGTAAAGGCAGAGAGCATCGTTTATCTACGAGGCCTAAATTCAGTCAACCATTGAAAACAAACTTCAAGTTATGTTAATATAATGAAAATACATTAATTACCATCACAATACCCATTAAATATTTGAAAATTCATAGAACTTGGTGTCCACATTTTTCAACAAATAGAACAGTTTTATTGTGTAAGGTTTCTGAAAATACAGCTAATCACGATAAACAAACCGGAAGTTCATCAATGAACGCATGTCAAAGACAAAGCATGAGTAATGCTAAGAAAATGCGGTAATTTCCATGAGTCGTTGCCACATCCAGCAGTCACAGTTTTAATTATAGTTGTATCAATTATTCGTGGATGCCGGCAGTCTAACCCAACAATATTTACAGCATTACATTGTGATAACGGTAACAATAAAATATATAACTGGCGTGACCAAGTATTTCTTATTATTTATAACAGATATTATGCATTTTTACTTTCCTATTTTGATTGCTACAAATGCTAAAACATCCGGGCTCTATTTATATCAGTATAATCCGAATGTTTTTTGAACATTTCAAGTAGTGCATTTGCTGAAGATATAGCACTTAAGGAGAGGCTACACCTACATTTGGACAAAAATAAGTTTTTATTCATTTTTAGAACTAAAATATAGGTAGAATAAGTTTATGACAATACCTTGTTTTAAAGTCCATCTCAAAAGTACTCCTTAAATACTATGCGCGTGTTACGACAATACAGGACACGAATAGCGTACTTTTTTGTCTACAAAATCTTGTGTATGGGGAATATTTTATCAAAAACCACTGCACCATTTTATGAAAGAGCTCTCAGGATTTCTTAACATATTTCTAATGGTATTATCATTGGATCATTCATTTCGCAATTGTTTGCTTTCAGAAGCAAACTTCAGTTCATAATGTAAACAAAATTTAATTTTTGTTGTGAAATTCTGAATAAAAAAATATGTGTAATAATTTTTAAAAATAGTAATACTTCCAAAGTTGTAACCTAAAATTCTAAAACACAAATTCTGAAACGATTACATTTGCATCTTTTACCACCTTGAATGAAAGGTCACCTAAAATTTAGAAATTAAAATTACCTATATACAAAGTACCAACCTCCTTAAAATCCTGCACATATTTTGAGAAATTTGTTTCATCAGTTAGGTATGTATAGTGTGTCAAAAGACTCATTTTTACATAGATGAACTCCGCATAAGTTTGAGTTTATTATTAAAAAAATCAAGCTGTTAGCGTGTCAAAAGACTCATTTTTACATAGATGAACTCCGCATAAGTTTGAGTTTATTATTAAAAAAATCAAGCTGTTAGCGTTTGTGATAGGCATTCCAACTTTGTTACAAGTGTGTATAGCATGCAATGAAAACTGTCTAATGCCTTCAGTAGGTGGGGAGATGTGCTTATTTGACACACTTTTGTTCACATATGGAAATTCATCAAATTATGTGAATGTCCTACTAGTGCATTTAATGCTGTTTAACAAAATAAACTTAATAAGCAGCAGTACGTAGCCTTTTACATTAATTTTGTTTCATTTGTATAACCCCTTTTACTTGTTTGGGTTACTGACATTGACTTTATTGATTTTTACCATGAAACTCACTGACATTCACTTCCCCATAGTTACAAACTACACTGATGGTACGGCATGATTCTAACTAATTAAAAATGCCCTACTCCAGCCAGAGATCAAATCTGGGACATGTGGATTGAACAGTCAGAACACAGACCACTCAACCATAGAGGCAGTCTACATAGTTTTTGTTCACCTACCTATACATATATATAAAACTCCTATTTAGGTTATTAGACCATGACTGTAGATACAAACTGAGTATCACAAAATAGAATATTTAATATTCTATATTATAAGAAAAAGTTTAAATTGTACAGGCAGCTACCAATATGCATTTCTGCATAGTTAAAAAGTTAAAGATTACTATATTTCTGCATAGTTAAAAAGTTAAAGATTACTATGAGTACAACATTGGTTTTACTATAAATATTTCACTGAATAACAACAGGATTATAGGATGGCATGAATACTCTGCCCATTTGTACCTGATAGTAAGCTAAAATAATGACCACTTTATGATTTTGGAGTGTACAATGGAGTAAATTTAAAGAACTAAGCCCACAAAATTGCATTTTTAAGACATAATCAGTGATTAATGTTTTGCATACAGTTTGTTGATTGGTACCCTCCAATATACAGCCCAATGTCGAAAAACATATTTTCCAAATGACAAGTCGTACATACCTTTTTATCTCTAATTTTGTTCTCTCATCTTTCAGATATATTTGTATCATAAGTACTTTGGAGAAACTCCAAAGACTGCGTCTGCAATGTAACATTTTTAAACTTTTGAGTTTATTTTTCTCAAAAGCTATTCTTGAACCCTTTTACCCAGATAATATGAGGATTTAACTTCACTGTGAACCCAATTTTCTTTTTTTAACAGCATTAATTTCAGTGGCAAAATTTTGCTTGTATACTTCCCATAGTCTGTTTTAGCTACCAAAATTGAAAACATGGCACCTAAACCTATTTTAAAAAACATTTAAATTTGAAACAACCAAAATTAATATAACTTCATAAAAGCAAGTTCACTGAGCAGTTAAATGCTTTTATGAACCAGGAAAAATATTAAAAGTGACACAATAGATATTTTTGAGGAAAATTAATATATATTTAAAATTTTGAGAGGTAGATGTGCTGTGGGGATTGACTGTATAATTGCCTATTCATTCTACCACTTGCCAAGTTGCTATAAAAAGGCATCAGACAATTTTCACAAGGTCAGATATGTTTGACAGAAAATCTACTTGCTTCAAACATTTTTTTTTGCAATTAAAGCAGCAAAATGTGTGACATACAGCGCGTTTAACATTTTCAATCAAATTAAAAAATAAGTTATGAGCAATATTCTCTATTTTCATATAAAGTATCTCCATAGAATTAAATGTAATAGTATGAGACAATTAATTTAAAAAAATAATTGAAAGCAAAAACATCATTTTAAATACCAGCATATAATACTAACACCAAGAAACTCTTAACATTCAACACATTTCTTTAAATCTGTTCAATAAATTCTGATATGCTGCCTAAACTCAAAGGTAATTGCAATGTGGCAACTGGGAGGCAATAGAAAGTAGAATAAATAGTTATTAACTTATAATGAAATACAGAGGTGAATCATACCCTTGGAATTTAACTCCAAGTTGAAGTTATCTCAAGCAAACAGGTCCTAAAAACATATTTCATTCAGTGGTGCACTATGAGAAATACAGGGCTGTAGGTTTGAGTAAATGCAGCAGCATTTTTTAAATGTACTTAATTATGAATACTGTGACATTCAATATTCTGTTCCATAATACGGGAGATAAATTTAGTTACTAATACTGTAAAGAGCTATGTTAAATTTGAATATTGCTAGCATCTAAATTCCTATACTTCATTGGCATGAAATATTAGCATCTTAATATGGAGAAACAAAATGTTTCAAACAGCTTTACAGAAATATTTCACCATCTTTCTTATAACACTTTTTGAAAAAATATGTGTTTCAGAATACCATAATGCACACAAAACTAAGCTTCTTCAAGCTATGACTGCATACATGCTGACATTAAAGATAATCTATGTATAGATTATCATTTATGCCCTGCAACATAAACAAACCTTTTCCTTCTTTTAAACTCAGCAATGTTAATATTACTTAATGGCACCCATTACTCTGTTCACAGTTTATTTTCACCTAAATGTAATTGCATGAAGAAATGACTAATGCTGTTTTTCATTTTCAGAAGTATGTTAAATAACCCTCATATCTGAGCAGTGGGTATCAACAAGTGGTTCACTGACCTAAGGTACAATAGGAAAAATGTAAAATTTCAAATCCAAAACATTTAAAAATGTTTATTTTCTTTATAGAATACCATTGGTGTAACTCTAAAACAGTGCATGAGGGTATCAGTTACCCAATCAATATCATGTATCAAAAGTTCAAAAATTAAGATTTTAGCAAAAAATATTTCATTCTTACCATGGGAAATTCATCTATCTACTTGGTTAATGTTTAAAAGTTAAACTTAAACTTCTAAATTACTCTGAAACTGCAATTTAAAACAGCTAAAACCTAGTGAACATAAGTACCTACATGCCAAGTCACAGAATTATTGAGGTTATGTTATTCAGATTTGGTTGGAATTGGTGAACCTCAAGGCTATCAAGGAGTTTTTCTTAACTTTTTCCAGTTATTTTTATCTTTCTCCCTATTATTTGATTCATAAGCTTACAGCTGATCGTGTTGTTGCAATGTGTCTGTTGAAACTCTTATAAGCATAGAATTGAAAGTTATTCT
Source organism: Tenodera sinensis (assembly GCA_030765045.1). Lineage (NCBI taxonomy): Eukaryota > Metazoa > Arthropoda > Insecta > Mantodea > Mantidae > Tenodera > Tenodera sinensis. The sequence goes on from CM060962.1 coordinate 117,930,770, forward strand.
TTAAATTATTAATAACTTTGATGCTTATGGAATTGATTAAAATGTACAGTTTTCTATCATATTAAGTAGGTGCAAGTGGAATAAAAAAGCTCCTTCCCCCCAGAAAAAGGAGAGCTCTAATATTCACAAAGTGAAAGTTCATACATTTAAACATTTTATTGGCAAATATAATTTTTGTCCCTTAGTGTGCATTATCTTTAAAAGTCTTTTAATTTTCAGTCAAACTTTTGGATGAAAATGAATGAACTCCTTGTTCATTATTAAATAGCTAAGATTAATCTGCATTTAGTCCAAGGGCACCACAAAAGTCCTATAATACTTATCAAATTTTCAGGAACTTACATGTTAAGCTTATACCAAGTCCATTTCCCAGAAAATATTTCTACAACTTTTTTCCAAACTACCCATTATTAATATTAAGTCTAAGTTTTGCTGCTTAATAAACTGTTGAGTACTGAAAATGTATAATACTTCAAATATTTTTTACAGTCCCAGAAAGTCATTCTCAACATATGAGGTAGTAAGAGAAAAAATGATTTAGCTAAATTATTTTTAAATGTTGTTTTACTGAAACAAAACTAATTTGTTTACTTTGCTGTACCTTTAACAGTGCATAACTTTAAACTACTTGTATGTCAGTATTTGTGTTGATTATTTCTAAGTATGCCCTAAAAATTTCATCAAAATCAGACATTTTTCTACACAGTATTTTGCATTTTGAAAAATACTGCTAAAATTAATTGCAGAAAACAAATAATTAAGACTTAGCTGTTCATATACCCATCCTAGCACTTATATGTTCTGAATATTAAAAGTAAATTTTTTTAATAGTAATAAACAACTAAACTTTTGCAAGCTATTTTCTAATTTCCACCCTTGCATTCCTTTAATTGAAATAAATGAAAGCTTTAAGCCCAAGAAAAGCACTTGTCATCAGCAAATGTATGTGATTGTTTTTAAAATAAGAGTCAAAGTTTCTTATTTGTGTGCAAAACACTCTCCTCCAATACCGGGCAGTTGGTTCATACCGAATCTCTTTCCCAGTTAAACTATTCTGTCATTTAAGCTTGCCGGGAAATAGTATATTTACATACTTTGGCGCAATTAACACCTCATGCCGAAAAAGTGAATTTTAAACAACGTCTAAACCTAATGAAACCACATCAACATGCATAATACGATTGGCATTAATACATTTAAGCGGTCTAAAGTTACTTGGGGGGGGGGGGGGTAGAATTCGATGTATAAAACGCCGGTATAGAACATTTTGTTCAATTCAACTACTCTATGTACCATTCAAGTACGCCGGGCTAGAGCATGCTTAATATGTTTTCGTGGAATTAACCTCTAATGCCGAGAAAGATTGGGAGAGCCTTTTAATTCAATTAATAGGGCAACTTTTGTGGCTCTCGGAAGTTTCACACAACTTATTCCTATGCTATCTGACAGATTATATCAGGATAAGGAAACATGTGAAGGACTGAGGAGATATCAAGGTATGCGGACACTAGTACATAATCACCTTTGTTCACGCCACTTTCAACTCTCGCCTGGGGTCGAACCAAGGCCACCCGCTTACGCCACATAATTTCATAAGAAAACTCACCGAGGTCGAATAAGGTTGACAGCTAAGCCGAATGCCGTCTTGACTTAATTTCTCCTTCAGCAGTAACTTGAGTTGGATTTTGGGGATCTTGACCAGTTCCGCCTTGCCCTCTTCGTACTCGTCCAGGTATTTGCCGAGTTCCTGGGCACTGTCTGCCGACGAGGATGCTGGACTGTTGCCCGTTGCACAACGTTGAGACCTTGGTGCCCCGAAGACGTCCTAGAAGATCTGGCGCTGGAGTTATCGCACTGACAGTCCTCGTGAACGGCTGTAGTCTCTTCCAGAGTAAAGTATACAGATGCTGCACCTTCCTCTCTCAGCGTACGAACCGACTGGAGAAGCCGGTTGCGATGCGAAGGGTTGAAGACACCTATCGCGTCCAAGTCCGGATCGCCTACCTGTTTACATATCTCCAGGTCGTCGTAACCATTGTCAATGAAGGACTCGGCATATTGGCCCAGATGCAAGGACCGCAGCCACTCCACCACGATGTTGCTCGACATTTTCACACCCGCATAGCACGCAAGACGCCCGAACAACGCGACCGAACCACGCCGTCTTCCAAGCACGACAATAACGCATTACGAGACAACAACGTTCCACACGCCAGCCGTCATATTGACATTCTCTTTCGAGTTGCGCGGTCGGCCACGAGATGGCAGCACGTGTAGGGAGGCGCACAACACTTGAGCAAGGGAAACCGTGCCTTCCGCGCAGGACCGTCCCCACAATTACAATTATTATTCCCATCGCACCAGTATTACTATATCTCAGATAGACGGGGGAAGAAGCAGCTCGCAAAAATTCGACAAATAATGGAGATACTTTGGACTATGTTGAAATTATATCCTCGCCAAAAAAAATGCAAATTACTCAAACGAATATTTTCATCACTTCACCCCCATGCTAATGAACCATGAATGTGCCTGCATTAGTGCACAGAAAGGCGCTATTCGGAGCCGCCACTTGCTTGAGATAGAAGAGCGTATGTATTACTTTAGTAAAATATAGGATTTTTAATGCATTTTTTCGACATCCAAAGGTTCATCCAGGCTGCACCTGGATCATTGTAACAGTGTGTGGTAACTCATTCGCGGGCTTTCTCCACTGCGCGGGTGATCCGAGAGTCGTCGGAAAAATTTTGCCGTCAGAGGCTCACTAAAAATCTTCATCTTTTATAGATACTGAAAATATTTACCTGCTCTCTAGTAAAAAATGTTCTCGCTCAGCAGCAGGAATCCTTGCATGGCATTATCACAAAGTTCTTGAAATGTACGACGATTAGAACTGCACATTATACCTTATAGCTCTAGTATAGGTACTCTATTATAATGACTCAGCTTAGGTGTTGGGGGAAAATTAAAAAATAAAATAAAAGGAATTGCATGGTTGTATGACGTGTTCTATATCCTTGAGCCTGGCTCATTCTAGGATCATTGAAACAAGATACAATACAATACACTCTGTCTTTTAAAGAGCCCCGTAAATAAAAATCGCAACTAATTAGGTTGTGTGTTGTTGCAGAATTTTTTTGGAACCAACCATAGGATGTTTGTTCTTCTCTCTGGCTATCGACAAGTGACCCTACTGTCATTTACACAGGAGAATGAACGCGCAATCACGCCGTGGCGTGAGAGAGGAGCTTCTTGGTATCATGTAAATAGAGCAACACCAGCAGTTCAAAGTTACCGTCTACAAGACAGTTGAACTGTTAGCAGTGCCAGTGTTGATACAATTATTGTATTGCTTCTTGAGTCTACGATAAACATAATTCATTACTGATATTAATGAAAGTGTGACCATATTTGCTTTGTTATATCTATTAGAACAGAACAAATCTATTACGTAATCTCTAATATTTGTGTCATATTTAACTCAACATATCCATTATCCAGCTCTATAAAATGAACACGTATTAACCAGTTGAAACTCACGATCTTGCAGTTGTATCACTGTTTAAACATTACTGTAGCACTATAAACAAGGAAGCGACACACTGCAGCTCTGCGTAATTTCGGCTGAGTAATCCACTTTCACCTCCAAACTTCAAATTCCTAATTTTTAACATTCCATTTTTGGACTTTTGTCCCATTTTGGGTCACACTGTGCATCGCTCTAAACTAGCAACGCTTTCATTTAGTTTACTTTCTGTAAAAACTGATCTGTTTCTTGTCTAACACGGAACCCGAAGCTTCAAATTTATTAACGATCGCAAGAAGGTTTTCTTGCAGGTGATGCAGAGTTTGGAAACATTTCAACAAAATCCTTGCGCACGCGGCGAGTAGATTCGCGTCTTAAAGTAGACTGAAAATGAACACTTTTTCAACAGATAACTGACGCACCATGGTTCAGGTTGGACATGACGCAACAACAGTGAAACCTGGTGTCGGTAACTGGCGGTCTGAAGTCCCGCTAGATGGAGGCGTGAGGACGCTCCAGGGCTACACCCGGCAACACCGAGGGACTGCCTCACAATCATGATGATCCTAATGGTAATAGTAGTATTAGTATTAGTAGTAGTAGTAGTAGTAGTAGTAGTAGTAGTAGTAGTAGTAGTAGTAGTAGTAGTAGTAGTAGTAGTAGTAGTAGTAGTAGTAGTAGTAGTAGTAGTAGTAGTAGTAATAATAATAATAATAATAATAATAATAATAATAATAATAATAATAATAATAATAATAATAATAATAATAATAATAATAATAATAATAATAATGATAATGATAATGATAATGATAATGATAGTGGTAGTGGTAGTGGTAATGAGAATGATAATGATTAGAGCCCGGATTTTTATGTAATTACATATTTTAAATCCTGCATAATATTTCAATGAGAAGCAAAAATGTTGGCGAATTACGTCATTTGGGACTCCCTTACAAATTTTTATTTTACAATTTTTTACATATTTTGCACGTTTCTACATATTTTAACGATGTTACATAAAACGTACATATTTTCTGGGTTTCGTTACAATTTCATTATTTTTTAAAAAATATTGTCGTCACATTATAAACTACTGTTTTCACAAGTTTTGCTGAAAGCAACAAAAATCAATTTGCGAAATGGGATGGAAGTTAAATTAACAATGCGAGAATAACCGCCTCGCCTTGTTCTGATTGTTGTCCGTTTATACCAAAGCAGGTGCCGCTCGACAATGTTGACCTCCAGTGTCATGTTTCTCGCAGCGCTTTGGGCATTTTCAAGGACTGGAGAAATTGATTGTTACCATTGTTACCATTGTCGCGGTAGTCGGCATCTTGTAATATAATAGCTGCGGGAAAGAAAGTGAGCCGCTGGACAACCATCAATATAGCGAGGCGACAATACTGCAGTTAGTTTCCTGCAAGTCTTAGTAAAATGGCACCAGTTGCGTCCTCGCTATCCTGCAAGTTGAATTCATGGGTGAAATTAGATAGTGCCTTTACAACCGACGAAAAAGTAATAGTCTGTCAAGCATGCGGTAAAACAATTGGCTGTTACATGAAACCTCAATTGGAACAACATATCAAAAGTGCTCTTCACATACGCAACAAACACCTACAGTCTTCTAGAAAGCAAGTTCTGTTGACACAAATGCAACAGGAACTGTCCGGAAATGATTTTTAAAGACTTGTGCAGTTCAATGGTTGCAGCTAATATTCCGTGGCATAAACTTCAATTTCCTCAATTTCGTTCACTTCTAGAAAAATATTGCAAGAAAGTTATTTCTGACGAATCTACTCTGAGGAAAAAGTATCTTCATGTGCGTTATGGAGAAGCAGTTGCTCATATACCGAATGAAATTGCAGACTCCGGTATTTGGTTTGCCGTCGATGAAACTACAGATGCCATGGGTCGGTACATAGCAAATTTAGTAGTAGGAAAACTAGATTCCGAAAGTCCAGCAAAACCATTTCTAATCTGTTGCAAGGTGTTAGAACATACAAATCATTCTACAATTGCAAGATTCGTAAATGATGGGATGAAGATTCTGTGGCCAGAGGATGTGTGTGAGGAAAAGGTTTTAATTATGTATTCAGATGCCGCAGCGTATTGCATGATTAAAGCTGCTACTGCCCTTAATGTTTTCTACCCAAATGTACCTGCTTGCATCGCAACGTGTTGCTGAAGTAGTAAGAAGTGATTTTCCCTGTGTGAATAAGTTTATATCAGCAACGAAAAAGGTCTTCGTGAAAGCACCGCACAGAATCCAGTGTTATAAAAATTATATCCAACATGTCCCTTTGCCTCCTGAGCCAGTACTTACAAGATGGGGTGCGTGGTTAGAAGCTGTGAACTTCTATTGTGAACATTTTGAAGGAGTCCAGTCAGTGGCGAACATGTTCTCTTCAGAAGTAGCTGTTTCCATACGCGAATCTCAGGACATCTAAAGTGGCAAATCCCTGTGCTTACATCAAAAGTAACTTCAGCTGGTTGCCTAGCACCATCAAGTAGTTGGAAACATCAGGTTCCCTTCTTCACGAATCTATGGATTTAATGGAACGTGCATCACAGAAGCTTAGTGTAGTTGCAGGAAGGTAGGTGAAAAATTCAAAGCTGTGCTAAACAGGAATCCAGGGTACTCTATGCTTGTGTCCGTGTCTAAAGTGCTAAATGGTGACTGTCGATTTACCAAAACATTTCTCTGCAAATCAGATTCCCATGCTAAAATATGCTCCTGTTACTTCGTGTGACGTGGAGAAAAGTTTCTCTACTTATAAGAACATTTTATTCGATAGGACACAAACAATGACTCCTGAAAATATGGAAAAGTATATGGTTATTCACTGCACGTTGAAAGAAGCAAAAGACTCAAAATAAAAATGGCTGGTTGTTCATTGTATGTCAAGAGATAGAAAACCGAAAATCCAACCACGTTATAAAAATTAATTATTTTGAATTGATTGTTTCACTCATTGATAAATTGGTTCAGTATTTCAACATTTACTTTGCCGTCTAGAATTTAAGTAAAATAATTATGTGAAATGAATAAGTTTAATAAACATAATCCAAAACACATATTTTTTATTTCGTGATTACCTACTTGAAAATAAATTTTAGGTAAATTCTGCATAAAACAAAACGTTTTCCCTATAATTAATTCTATATTTAGTAAATTTTAACTCATTGTAATTAATTTATGTACTTACAGACCCATCAAATCACAAAATTCTGGGTAATTTGCAGTCTGCATTTAGATTTGAGGTGGTAATCTTAGCATTTAGATTATTACATAATTTTACATATTTTGTTGATATTACATATTTTGATGTTTTTGTTGCATAAATATGTACATATTTCGCACCTTGATATTACATAAAAATCCGGGCTCTAATAATGATGACAACAACAACAACAATAATAATAATAATAATAATAATAATAATAATAATAATAATAATAATAATAATAATAATAATAATAATAATAATAATAATAATAATAATAATAATAATAATAATAATAATAATAATAATAATAATAATAAAAATAATAATAATAATAATAATAATAATAATAATAATAATAATAATAATAATAATAATAATAATAATAATAATAATAATAATAATAATAATAATAATAATAATAATAATAATAATAATAATAATAATAATAATAATAATAATAATAATAATAATAATAATAATAATAATAATAATAATAATAATAATAATAATAATAATAATAATAATAATAATAATAATAATAATAATAATAATAATAATAATAATAATAATAATAATAATAATAATAATAATAATAATAATAATAATAATAATAATAATAATAATAATAATAATAATAATAATAATAATAATAATAATAATAATAATAATAATAATAATAATAATAATAATAATAATAATAATAATAATAATAATAATAATAATAATAATAATAATAATAATAATAATAATAATAATAATAATAATAATAATAATAATAATAATAATAATAATAATAATAATAATAATAATAATTACGTGTGCCAAAAATTAAACATAGGAGAAGAGCTCTTATTCAAATAAGTTTTAATCTGAAAAGAAATGTCAACTTCCCGTTAAGGTGCTGTTGCTCATTGAATGCTTTGTTGGTTTCTCGGATTGTGTATAATTAATGTCTGTATTATGGCTTTATTCAAAGTTTTGCTAACCACTTGCATGACGCCATCAATGCACTATGGCTAACAAACAAGCTACCTTTTGCCTCGCTTGCTAATAGGCGCTCACGGCCATATCAATGGATATCGTGGATTTTATTAAGACACACTTCAATTTCAAAGCAGTGTGGTGAACGTTTAGAAAATACCGTCGCGGTTGCACAAATATGTATATTTGCTAATACGGTCATTTTTTATTTGAGATAAAATATTTAGGTATGTTAACTTTTACGTAATGGGTTAGGTACCCTGCAAGGGAAGAATGCTTGCTTAAAATAATATCACTTTAATCTGTGAACACTTTATCAGCAGAAAAAAGTTATGTGACGAATGACAAAAATCAGGCCGGTTACTTTTCTAACACTTAATTGCCTTCTAAAATTTTACCACATATACAGTTTTCTTCTCGTCGTTAACGCAGTCTACAGTCTTTCGGGCTATCAAAACTCACAATTTTACTTCTCGTAACGTCGTTCAGTCCTTTTAGCGTCTTTCTTCACTTCTTCTGTCTCTCATGCAGTAATAGGACCATGTAATCACCCGCGACGCTCGTTGATTTTTCTTACGAAGTACCAACACGACGACACACACGCACAGCTGTCTTACACTCATTGACACTCCAATCGACTCGTGTCTGTAGCTCTAAAAACTCACTCCCAACTGCTTTTCTCAGGCCTCCTTATATACTGGGAATGACGTCACACGGACCTATCTCGAATTCCATACGCACCGGAAATGATGCAGCTAGAAGTCTAGTGAACGTTCTCGACACCCTTTTTGTTTCTGCCGCTTTGATTGTTGACAATCACGTACACACAGCAGTCGCACGAGGCAGTCTGGTCTTGAACGTCTTTGCCCGCTCGCCGGCTCGGCATGTGGTGTGAAGTAACTTGGTCCCGACCGTCCTTTGTCACTAAAAGCTTGGGCAGTTACCCAAATATGACCTGGTTGTTAGTCCGAGAAACTATCATCAAACATCTTATGTACATACATTTCTGCTTTTTTCCTTAAATACCTTATTCCACCACAAGTTAACGTCTTTGTTTTGCATAAATAGAAGTTTACAGTAAAGTTTATGTCAGTTGAACATCACTCAGTAGGTGACATACACCTGTGGTTACCTCTTGTCCGCTCGCCCTCACCTGTTTTCATATACAGATAGTTAACAAGATTTTACGTCAATATGTATTTAATTGTATTAGATATTTAAACAAAAACACATTTCAGTTGTTAAGTCTTGAACTTTTAAATTAAAACTTTACTTTGTTATATTGCATTTTGTTAAATAAAACACCATCCCCTTTTATTTATTTTCACTGAATGCTTCGGTAAACATCTGGGTCTTTTGGTATCTGATAGTTATAAACTACTGTATTTGTTTGGGTTTCGCATTAAGTGTATAATATTGTGACGTCGGCTCACGGCAGAGGCAACACAGCCAAGGACGGTCGGAGCCGATCTGCCCCACACCACTGGCGCGGCGCGTAACAAAGGCGCCCAAGGTGAAGCTTCCCCATGCCACTCACACGAGCAAATACGTGACTTACTGTGCTTTTCAAATGGGAAGGAGTTTGTCCTTGAGCGGCAACCAATCGGAGTCCTGCTGTGTTGTTATATTGTTTTCCCCTTAAGTGGGGCTTGACGCGCGCCAAGAGAATAGTAGGACAGTGTGCGAGAGAGAGGGAAATATGAAAAGAGTGGGGGCAATGAGCTTGCAACGCTGTGCATGTAAACGTATCTCACCGGCTGCAGATCAGAACTCTTCCCATTTGAAAAGCACACTAAGGTATGATTCCCTAGCAGCGTGGCGTTGATGCGATGCGACGGCGTGGGGTCTGGAGCATGCGCAGAAGAGTTTTCATGCTCACGCCTCTACGTCGCGCGACGTTACGCCACGACTGGTCTGAGCACCAGTATAGTCGCTAAACGTTGGCGTGTGATTGAAAGAAAATGTCTTTCAGCATATTTAATAACAATTGCAAATACTCACAAAAATGTTGTATAATTATAATGTGTGATATTTGCGGTAATACAAAACGGGTTTGGCTTGTGAATGTGATTCTACATATTCGCGTTGGCTAAATATATATTTAATAGCCGTAGGGTACACACATTACAACTTTTCATTACACAAACTGTCAATTCTGTTTAGTTTGCACTTTCTGAGGTGTTTACAACTTACATGGGTACAATAACGCTAAGCAGAATGTGAGTGAGGTCATGCTGATCCACTCTCGTTACTGGAAGACTGATAGCCTTTACAAACAACGTATAAATATGCACACGTGCGTAGAGAAGAATGCTGGTATAAATCAAAGCCAGATTAAAACTAAAAACGATCTTAAATTTATCTTTGAACGAAATGCAACACTTCCATCCAGTTTTATACCATGACGTCTTGTAAAACCATGACATTACTATATGAGGCTTTTTTGGACATAAGATATCAACATAGCGATCCAAAACCCAGCTATAAATAATGTACTTTCAATATATAAATTGCTAAGTGACAGGTTTTTAATACCATCAAATTAAAGAAACGAAGAATTGAATTTAGAAAGAGGATGCATGTTATCTGTGGAAAGTAGGGTGAATCTCAAGTTTTGTTGCATTTGCAAAATCTTAAATAACATTTCTGTAATACAAGTTGTACCTCTATTGGGTTTTTCAAATCAGGCTATACCTTAAATGATAAGAATGTGAGTATTTAACTATTTAAATCGCATAATTACACATCTAATATTGAGAAAGAAAACACAGTGAAATCGGCTATGTTCCTAGGTAATGAACAGTGTATCATACGAGAGACAATGAGTGTATGCAGTTGTAGTTTTAAGTTATTAGACATTTGGGCAATCACACTTTTTATGGACATCAGCTGTGACAAAAAATTCAGAACACCTAGGGAATTTAGAAAATCCACAGAACGGTCTCTGTTATGATTATTGTGCTCTATTCAGTTCATCCATTTTATAGTTTTCCTGGTAATATAGTATTAATAGCCCACTTTTTTGTCATTTAATTAACACGTACCCAAAGAGAGAAATCAAGACAGACATTATTTTAAAAGCAATATTTTTATATAATCACCGTAAATTATTTTTGTTTAAGCAATAAACGAAGATACAATTATATATAATTTAAATATGTGTAACAGTTTGAAACCTACCTCAAGGTAACTGCTAATTTTTCAGCAGGCGTAATTGGTTTCCTAATTCTATTGTAGGAGCTCCTCTTCACCTCTTATTTGGATCATGGTCAGGATGTGATTGAACTGATTCACGTTCAGTCAGAGAAACTCCCTAAATTTCTGTTCATTATTAATTAGATGTCTATCTATCAATATAGTGCTGAAGTTTTCAAATGCACTCGTTGTAAACAGCGGATTAACTTTCCACCTTTCACATTTTCATTACTTATTAATAACAAACAAATAAGATCATCTTCCTTTTCCTCCAAAAGAACTACCAATGATAACAGTTTGTTAGAAAGCTTGCTTTATTCCACGTTCTACGGAGCTCCTATCCCCACGCTTCCTACGGAATCATGCAGTCGCCGGGCGTAGCGTTCGTGGCTCGATCAGCGATCAGGCGACTGTTACGGAATCATACCTTAACACAATCGAACGGCAACACAAAGGGCTTTCCTGAGCATTCAAGAAGTGTCCGGTAGCCGGCGTGTTTGTAGAAGTTCGAGAAGGGTCCGTATTATGTCATCCTCGCTATATAAGGAGACGAGGCAACGAGTTAGAGGAGTTACGGTTACAGGCATGAGTCGCTCAGTGCGTCAGTGAGTGCGAGACAGCTGTGTGTGTGTTACTGTCGTGAAAGATACGCCACGTCGAAGTCAAGAAGTTTTAATGAGTGTTGAGTGGTTGTATCGTCAGAATTAGTGTATGAGAGACACAGAAAGTGAAGAAAGACGGTGAAAGGAGTGAGTCAAGGTTACGAGAAGAGCACAGTTGTGAGTTGTAATATCACGAAAGACCGTAGACTGTATTAAGGTCAGTAAAAGAGAACTGTGTTGTTGTGCAAAAGTTTTAGAAGAAATTAAAGTAAGGAAAAGTTAATTGGACTGGGATTTTGTCAGTTTTGTCACATTGGTGTCTGAAGTGGGATTTGTCGTATTGTCGTCTTCGTTCCAATATGTAAAATTTAAACTCAAAATTAAATAAGTGTGTTTCGGTTTCTGTAGCTTTGATTAAACATTAAATTTGATTACATGCACTCTAAAACAGTTGCTTGTCGGATTGTAGACGAGCCAGGAAATATATAGCATGCCCTTTAGCGGCCTTTTTAACAAATTCAACGCAGCACAGTTTCAATTCGGTGCTTCTGGCTCGCATACACATTTCCTAGGGATTATAACTCATATTTTCATAAAACTATACAAAGTTTTTTATAAATAAAGTGTTTCGTGCCCATGGATTCTCTTACAAACCAGCCCCTACTCATAATTAGCCTATAAAGATGAATATAATTACCATTTAATGTAGATATCACATTTTAAAATTATAACTATTTCATTTAGTTTTTGTCCCTTCTGTTAGTAACATGTTCCTATATAACAGAGTAACACTTGTAATGGACTTGTCATGGCTACAAACTGAAAGTCATTTGTTTAATTTATGCATATCTATCTATTCTAAATGAATTTAGAATACTTAGCACACAACTTTAAATTGCTCATATAAATTAGGAAGCTTTTATTAAAAACATGCACTGCAAACGCAAAAGCTTTAGCGCACTCATCCCGTGCTCCGACTTGGCTTGTATCTCGGCTGGAAACACTGAATTCGTACGCTAAAACCTTATTTTGCGTACTTGATAAATAAATAGCTATAAACGAAGAGTACGACACTGCAGACCTTTATGGTGCTCCATTTCAGGCGTAAAAGCAGCGGCACACACCCCCCGATAGGGAAGTTTTCTGTTGCGCTAAAACAAATTCATGAGCTCAGAAGACCAAAAGCGCCGACGCAAGCCGTCCCTCGTGAGTGTTCTGGGAGGTATACACATCCCACCATACTCAAAGTGCTTACCAGAGTTCTAACACTTGTGGATATGAACTCGTGGACCAGGATAATGCAAGAGACCTCCCTGCATAGGAACATAAACTAACACTTACTATAGGATTTCTTATCAATTTTCCTAATATGGTTTTTCCAATAGATAGTTTTCCTAAGCGAACAATTTTAAAGTCGTATATTGCGGTACTAGTGTGGTAAGTGCCCTATAAGAACCCTCCGTAGCGCAGTGGTGGCGCAACTTCCTCTGGCGCGAAGGACCCGGGTTTGATCCCCGCTGGGAGGCTCGTCCGGGATGCATTCATCCTCGTGATGCCAACTGGAAACCCATATTCGGGCCACCGGGAACCGCAATGGAGACAATATAGCTAGAATCCATCGAATTCTTGTTGGACCTAACTAGGAGATTAAGGATCGCTGATGGAATCTATAGTGCTGCCAAAATAAGAAAGCCACTTGAAGCACACAAACGCTCCTAGAGGCTGTAAGCACGTGACCACAGAGAACGCTCTGATTGGTTCCTAACCGAAGCTCTCTATGGAAGAAAACTAAGTAGATCCATTTTTACTTTCTCTACTACGTATGGTGAAGTAGAGGAAGTATTGTATTCCACCCAAAAATTCGATGTCGAGAGTTCACCGGAAATATGTTTTGAGACAAAAAAAAAAAAAAAAAAAAAAAAAAAAATTAGAACAAAGCCCGTGTGTGTGTCTGTTAGTCTGTGGACACCATAACTCAAAAATCAAAGTTGGTATTTAAGTTTAATGTCTTTCAAGGATGCGACACGAAGATTTTGAAGAAAATAGCCCCATCCTAAACTGCTCTTTACATGGAAAATTTATCGATAATTTTGATTTTCTTGAAAATGACTAACGATTTTGATTAAAATGCCATATGTTTAAGATATTTGTATGATAAATGAAATGTATATTTTGAATTTTCTGGCTATAGCTTATGCAGTCCTGTTTACTCTGGATGACTTTTGAATAACTCGTAAAGCGTAAGAGATAGACAAAATCTTACTATACAAAAGTGTAGATCTCGCTAAAACATACAATTTATGTCTAACTATTTTTTGGAGTGAACCATTTCGGAGATATTCCTTGTTATTTGTGTCAGTTTCGGAAAACTTAAAACTTTGGTGAAATGGAAAGTAGTTGTTTATTTTTCTATATGTTAAGTGTGCAAAGAGAACGGGATATCAAAGCTTAAAAGATTTGACTATCGCTCAAAGCCTACTGTATTCCAATATTCTCCTTCAACCTACAAGGAAATAAGCAATTAAGAGAATTTCTGCAAATGTTTATCTCAACTAACACGAAGAAGATGTATGAGTAAGAGTTTGTAAGAATGGTTAGTACAAGGGCAGAGAAAGTCATGTGAGTGCAACACATCAGACGTTTAGAAAAAGGTCCGTGTGTGTGTGTCTGTGTGTCTTTCAGTCTGTGTCTGTCTGTCAGTCTGTTGACAGCATAACTCAAAAACGAAAAGTTGGTTAAAAACCAAATTTTGTATTTAAGTTTAATGTCTTTCAAAGATGCGACACGAAGATTTTGAAGAAAATTCCTTCACGCTTAACTACCCTTTGCATGGAAAATTTTGATTTTATTGAAAATGGCTCTTACGATTTTGATTAATATGCCATTTGTTTGAGATATTTTTATGACAAATGAAATGTATATCTTGAATTTTCTGGCTATAGCCCCTGTAGTCGTATTTACTCTGGACGACTTTTGCGTAACTGGTAAACCGTTAGAAATAGACCAAATCTTACTATACAAAATGTAGATCTTGCTAAAATACACAATTTATGCCTAAATAAATGTTTTTGTAGAGTGAACCATTTCTTAGGTATGCCTTGTTATTTGTGTGAGGTTTGGAGAACTTATACTTCTGCCAAATGGAACATCGCTATCCAATTCTTTATATCTTAACCGTGCAAAGAGAACGGAATGTGAAAGCTTTAAAACATTTGACTGTCGCTCAAAGCTTACTGTATTCCAATATTCTCCTTCCACCTACAAGGAAGTAAGCTAATAAGAGAATTTCTGCAAATGTTTATCTCAACTAACACGAAGAAGATATAGGTTTAAGAGTTTGTAGGAATGGTTAGTACAAGAGTAGAGAAAGTCATGTGAGTGCAACACATTAGATTTTTTATATGTTGACCGTGAAAGAACGGAACTTGAAAGAGTGGAATTTGAAAGATTTAAAATATTTGACTATCGCTCAAAGCCTACTGTATTCCCCTATTTCCCTTGTACATACAAGGAAATAAACAATAAAATAATTTCTGCAAATGTTTATCTCAACTAACACGAAGAAGATCCTACCACTTAGGCGGCCCGGGTTCGATCCCAGGGACCCGCATGTGGTATTCGTGGTGGACGAAGCGGCGTCAGGGCGGGTTTTCTCCGGGTGCTCCGGTTTCCCCCGCCATCTCATTCCACCGGTGCTCCATCTTCATTCCATGTATCATCAGTATCACCGCCTGCGGTGCCGTAGTAGTAAAAGCGGGCGTTAAACACTACAACAACAACGAAGAAGATATAGGAATAAGAGTTTGTAAGAATGGTTAGTACAAGAGTAGAGAAAGTCATGTGAGTGTAACACATCAGATTTTTTAATGCTATTACTGCTTTTTTTTTTTTTTTTTTTTTTTTTTTTTTTTTTTTTTTTTTTTAAATGTTAGGCCGGGTTTACTACCTGGGAACGTAATATGCCATAGTAGGCAGGCATCAACGCTTGGGTGTCAAGAAGTGGACCCGCTCAACAAGGTTTTAAAAAAAAAGCTGCCTTATACCAGCAACGAGAAAAGGTTTGAAAAAACTCGACTTCTCCTTTCTTTCTTTTCTTTTTCTTTCAATTTCCGAACGTACTTAACAAATGTACGTTGTAACGGGTGATCCAAATGACTGTGAACCGGCTGCGCTGTGTTTTGTCTGCACGGGTCCTCGGTGCTCGTCGCCGACTGCTGCTGTTATAGAAAAGCGCGGATAAAACCATACAACATTTTAAAACTACTTTTAAAGGCTTTACTTACCAATATAATTAAAGTAGGTGCAGAAACTTGCCACCGTCGTCCATACATTTTTGGCACCTCTTTAAGAAATTATCCATCACTCGCCGTAGTTCACATTGAGAAACGCTGGCAATTTCCTGATGGATATTTTGTTTTAATTCTTCCAGAGTGTGTGGGTATGTCTTGTACACTTGATGCTTTAAGTTACCCCAGAGATAGAAATCGCAGGGGGTTAAGTCGAGGGACCGAGGGGGGGGGGCACACATTTCTACTAATAATTCTGTCCTGAAACACACTTTCAATTGTTCTCATCGAAAGATTGGCTGTATGAGCTGTTGCAGAGTCTTGTTGAAAACAGCAAAATCACGCTCTCTGTCGGTTAATTCTCTAAAAAACAGGGGGCAAAATTGTATTCACATATGTACGGTGTCAACTGTTGACTCGAAAAAAATTGGGTCTATAACACTTTCTCCAATAATGGAGCACCATGCACCAATTTTTTCGTCATGAAGGGGTATTTTATGAACAATAATTTTATGAACAATATTAGGTTTCTCGGAGCTCCAATAACGATTATTTTGTGTACACACATATCCATGAAGGTGGAACCAAGCCTCGTCCGTGAAAAATATTAAATGTGGGTCAATTTCGCCATTGTATACACTATTGAGAGTCCACTCACAAAATGTGTTCCTAATTACAGGATCACCTGGTTGAAGAGCATGTGCTACAGTTATTTTATATGGTTTCAACTTCAGCAATTTAGTAGCTCTCTGCAAAGAGCCATAACAAATGCCTGCCTGTTGTGAAAGATGCCTAAGCGATTTTTGGGAGGAGTTCTCCAAACAACGACCGATGTCGTCTAATGTTTCTTCGGCAGGAACCGTACGCCCTCTTTTAGATTTCTGAGCCTGAACACTTCCTGTGGCCTGAAATTTATTGTAAAGTTTATGGATTGTTGTACGGCCTGGAACTTTTACACCTGGAAATTTTTCTGCAAGTCGCACTTGCACCTGGCGAACTAAGTTAACACATACGAATCATAAATAAATACACGCTGTGCAGTAGAAAACAAATGATGAGTCATAATACACTTTGTGACTAAGTACAGAACTAAATAATAAAGCACACTGGTAGTAATGCAGCCGCACGATATCGCGTCAGCTCAATACTGATTGTATGCAGAGGAGAGAAAAAACAAGTCATGCTCGTGACCTTGTGTCTATCAGCTGCTGTTATCGTGTTTCCGTCTGCACAGTGGAAAAACACCTCACAGTGGTTTCCATGTATTTGGATCACTCTGTATTGTATGTTGTATACCTACTATTTTTTGCACAATAGATATTTATATCAGTTAAATTATATTAATTTAGATGTTTGCTAAAGTATTTATACTGTCACCGCGCCCGCCGCATCTAATTGCCGACAGCAGCAGTGTCACCCATCGCATTATTGTCGGCACTACCGCAAAGGAGCCGAAGGAAAGAGACAGAGAATGGCCGCATTGTTGGGGCGCTTGCCGAAAGAAAGAAAAGGATAGAAGCTTCTGGAATCTTCCTCTTTGTATTCCACCGAATAACTGAACTTTCCAGAATAGTGCCTGGGAGATATAAATAGCGGTAAAGTGCGACAGGAGTCAGTCAGTCGTATGTGAAGGTTGAGTAGTCGTGCCGACGGAGACGGACAGACGATGTGGAGAGTTGTGCCGACGGAGAAGAGTTAGTTCTTTGTGTTACGAGTTCGGAGTCGTGCTGTTGGAGAATCGGAAAAGACTTTCTTGCTGTTGCAACGAGTGTACAAGTTACTGTTTACGGAAATAAAAGTGTTTATCTCGACTACATCTGTCGTGTTTACTTCACAACAACCAACAAAAGTCACACTGGTGTCAGAAGTGGGATCCGTCGAATTGCTTCTAGTTTCGTTACATCGTCGTTAGAAGTTGCAGCGTTAGAACCAAGATGGAGGGAGATTCGGAAACCAGATTGATGGCAATGATGAAAGAATTATTCGCCAAAATGGAAACGAGAAACGACAACCTCTTTGCCGAGCTGAAAGAAGAAATGAAGACGAGAAACAACCTCGCTGCCGAGCTGAAAGAGATGAAGACGGAGCTATCGGCGAAAATTGACGGCGAACTGATCTGCGTGACGGAAGACGTGGAAGAACTCGGCGAAAAGGTGGAAGACCTCTGCCAGCACGTGGACGTCGTGGAGGACGACGGGGAACGTCTTGGCGCCCTGGTAGTAAGAGTTGACGAGAGCGTCAAAGTAATGGATGCCAGGGGCAGACGGAATAGCGCGGACCCGGGGAGGGAGCACCTAGTGGCCGAGGCGACAGTTGGGCCCGTTTCAGATAACGAAAGTGTACGTCTCGGGGAAGACAAAGGGGCAGTTCAGGGACGTCGTCGAGGATCCCCTGGAGGAGTGTGGGAGGAGTGTGTCGGGTACGTAACCAACCAGGATATGACATGGAGGACGATCAGCAGGAAAGCGCACAAGCAAACGAGCAACACGCGAGATCCGACTTGGCGTGTGACATGGGGGGACCGTCGGAGCCATCCAATCACCTGACGCATAGTGCCGTGAACGGAAGAATGGTGGACATCATCTTGGACGGCAGGATACAGGAGAGGCCGTGCCGAGCACGAGTGAACACGAGTGCAGCGGTGGACGCGACTCGCGCGGATGTGGTGGGGTTTGTTGCCGGACCCATCGGAAGCAAGGTGGCTGCGAAGGTGCGCCAGAGAGGTCGGCGGACATGGTACCCAGCGAGCCGTTTCCAAGTGCGCAGGATGGCCCGCCAACACACCAGGAAGAAGGGCAACTGGACGAGAGACCGTCAAGACCGGCGGTACTGTTGCAGAATTTCGAAGCAGGATGGCATACATCGTCCTACCCGGACCAAGGGACACTATCCAACAGCGATACCTTGGATCGTGCCTCCTGGAGAAGAGGTTCGATGGGTTAGTCCACCAGGGCGCAAGGGAGCTGCCGCAGTGATAGTGCTGGTCGGGACGACCAGCTCTGAGGAGGGAGCAGTGTCACCGCGCCCGCCGCATCTAATTGCCGACAGCAGCAGTGTCACCCATCGCATTATTGTCGGCACTACCGCAAAGGAGCCGAAGGAAAGAGACAGAGAATGGCCGCATTGTTGGGGCGCTTGCCGAAAGAAAGAAAAGGATAGAAGCTTCTGGAATCTTCCTCTTTGTATTCCACCGAATAACTGAACTTTCCAGAATAGTGCCTGGGAGATATAAATAGCGGTAAAGTGCGACAGGAGTCAGTCAGTCGTATGTGAAGGTTGAGTAGTCGTGCCGACGGAGACGGACAGACGATGTGGAGAGTTGTGCCGACGGAGAAGAGTTAGTTCTTTGTGTTACGAGTTCGGAGTCGTGCTGTTGGAGAATCGGAAAAGACTTTCTTGCTGTTGCAACGAGTGTACAAGTTACTGTTTACGGAAATAAAAGTGTTTATCTCGACTACATCTGTCGTATTTACTTCACACAACACCGCAAAGTCACAATACATACACACATTTTAGAAGGTAACTCATCTAAATGTGCTGCTATGGGGACAGAATGTTTGTAAACAAGTCGTTTTCACCGTCTCGCCATATTATGTTGCACCTTTATAATCATTAGGGCTCGGAAGCCATACCCTAAAAAGCTCTGAAATAGCATGCAAATATGCTCCTAAAACTTGAAAATATGCCAATAAATATGCATTATCTAGTTAAAATAATTAATGTCCCTTGGCAGTAGACAAGATGAGTTAGTATAAATAATAAATAAACTTGCGTTATTCCTTAGAGGTTGGAGCAGAAGTGGTCCTGCTGCTAGTATTAACTGCTAAATTGCAGTTCAGAACCAACACTGCACAAATTTTCAAGTGTAAAACATCGTTTGTTGTCTCGCAAATAATTTTTGTAACGTGAAGAACTGATCTCCACGTCACAAGATGTTATCGGGGCATATTTAATAATGTTAACTGCTTCACAGAGAGTCAAGTCTCTTGATCTGACAGATGGCTTTCCTTCGAGGATATCTCGAATATCGCATATCTGTTTATAACCAGAATCTTTTGAAATTCCATAATTCAGTTTCTCCTTCACTTTCTGTTCTATACTGCCAGGAACCGAACTTAGATCACATATTGTTTTTTCAAAGACAGTAAGTGATTCATGCAAAGGAGATCCTACAGCTTCCAATGCCGTTATGATTGTTGGTAAGAAAGAAAAATGGGCAGATATGAAACTAAGATCCTCTTTTAACCCAGTGCCTGACAGAATATTTTGCACAATTTCTATTGATAAAGCATCTTTCGATTCCAATGAATTAACAATCTCCTTGACTATTTCTATGTGCTCAGCATAATACAAAACTGCATCGACCCATGTTCCCCATCGAGTTAACACTGGTGCAGGAGGAAGTCGGATATTAGGTGCTGTTGATCTGAACAACTTAACTCTTTTAGGAGATTTAGCAAAAATTCTCTTTGCACGAGACACAAATCTATCTACCAATGGGAAAGAATGATGTATTGTCTCAGAAATGCGATGAAGAGCGTGTGCCAAACAAGTTATATGAATTAAGTTAGGAAAAATACCTTTCAATGTTTCTCCTGATTTTAGCATATAAGGACATGCATCGGTAACAAATAAAAGTAACCGGTCGTATTTGATTCCACGTGGCCATAGTAATTTCAAAGAGTCCATCACAAATTGGGTCACAGTTACATTGTCAGTGGCCGACAATTCGCACACATTAAGAAGATAAGGTGTAGTTTTTGTTCGTTATTTAAAGCACCCACGATTATATTAGCAATAGAACGGCGCTCAGAATCAGGGGTTTCATCAACAGACCACACAAACTGATCCGCTAATTCATTGTGTATATTTGACAATACGTTATTGTAACAATGTTCTACATAAGTCTTACGCAGTATACTTTCTTCAGGCACATGTTGTCGAGTGTACTTGACAAGAAAGTTTTTAAATGTCGGATTATTAATTTTGAACAAGGGAATATCAGCAGCTAAAATGCTTGGCACGATTCATAAGAAAATTCATCTACCCTATTTCCTAAACACTCTACTAGCTGTTTTTGAACACGTTCTTGTTTTGCGAGTTTTCTGATTAAATTTTCCTTATGTTTTACTGTGTTTATGTGCTGAAATCTGTTCTCACTCCCTACATTTTTCTCACACGCTCCACAGAACAGTACCCTATTATCTGTATATATTAAATCACCCGAAAACTCTCTGTAAATTAATTAATCTAGCACTCGAAGTTTGTTTTATTTTCGACATTTGAAGAACCTTTTAAAATTTTATACGCCTAATTTAATTTGGTGGGAACCAGTTCACAACACCGTCATGTTTCAAGTGCAAGACAAAACTTCTGGTGGGCAGGCAAGCGACTGATATGCGCTTATAGAAAAAGATGGAAACTGGGGATTCACTGCATGACATCATGACTCAGCATTATTTCTCGCCACCTCGCAAGTTGCTTCATCATGTGCAATACTACCCATATGAAAAATACTATACGGATGGAAAAAAAATAATAAAAAGCCATAAAAACCATTAACATACGCAATATATGGACTATAATATTGAAATATTGTGCATTTATCAAAATGGAGAAAAGATGCATTTTACGCACCATAAAATTATGCCCAAATAACTGAAAATTCCAAAATTGGTGCACAAATTGTAAAAGCATGCATTTTTAATCCCTAAGAAAAACATGCATACGCATAAACTTCCTAGCCCTAATAATACTAATAATAATCCTAGAAATTTTATTTATTTTTACTTCATTATGGAAAAAAGTAAAACATATATCCAATGATATTTGAAAAAGTGGATGTGAGAAGTTATTACCGAAGAAATCAAAACAGAGATATGGGTAGACATATACTTAATTCTGCAAATGGTTAAAAGTAAAAGGCGTGGGTACGGTGCTCGGCTGAGGAGAGTCGCTTGGTCGGCCGGCCGCTAGCCCAGAGGGAGTGATTGCTCAGCCGGAACTGGCCGGTGGCGGGCTCTCTGTGGTGACCTGGAACTCCTCTGGCTGAAGAATTAGCCTGCACCTGTTAGTGACCCACAGTAGTAGTTCCGCCTACGACGAGTTCTGGCCGCCTCTAGGGCACTTTCATATCATCGTTCTTCCCAGGCTCTGACGCACAATAAGCCATCGGCTGACGTGCCGGAGTGCCTATCCAGACGGACAGACAAAAGGTGCAGGTATTAATGGAAATAATTAATTGGAACATTTTGTTCTGAAAAGGTGTAAACTGATGAGTCCAACAAGATTGTTGACTTGAGTTTCTCTAGCCAATATCGTTTGATTTTATATACCTTTTGCAAGCTATTCTTACAAAAGATTGTTACTTTCTCTACCGCGAACATAGTAAATAGAGAAGGATTGCTTTACACCCAAAAAATCGATACTGAGATTTCACTGGAAATACCTATATACATATTTTAGTCCCCTGAATAAAAAAGAAAAAAAAAAAGAAAGAATTTTTAGAAAAAGATCCACGTGTATTCGTGTGGTATTTTCAAAGGCATTTTCGAGGGAAGATGTACGTAACTTTTTGAATAATGCTATGGATATTATTACCTATTTTATTTTTGATAAATATATCAAAATAAAAGCTAATATTGTGATGGTTTTACTTACGGCACTAAGGCTTTTTTGGTCATTTATTTCAGCATTCAGATTTTCTTTGTTTGGATAGCAACCAAGTTGGATGTGAGATTGTCAACTTGCGATCCATGTCAACAACATTAGTGACACATTTGGTTACATTGTGAAAAAAAGTAAGAAGTCCATTTTGATGTCTTCATCCACTTCCCATTCATACTGTAATGGTGGGAAGTTGAATTTCCTGCAGTCAGTGCTGGTAACCTAACCTTCCTGCGTGTTTTGCCTATTTTACTACACATATGTGCATCAACTGCATTAAATTCTATATACAGGATGGAAGGGAAGTTATTACATTAATTTAAACCAGTGATAGTTCTTGGTATTTGGAACACATTTTGTATCTTACGTTTTTATCTCTGATCATTTCCTACGGAGATATTGTAGTTTTGTCGAAAGCAAGCTGGTAACACTGCAGATTGTGTGGGTGTCACTCTCACTAGGTCAGCACATAAACAAACGCCGATGCGTGGTGTCTCGTGAATGTAAACAAATACTATGCCGTGTCCTTCCAGGTTTACTGTGCGAGTATAGGCCAATCAGAATCTTTATCTCCCAAAACATTAACCACCCTGCAAGCGACCGACCTGTTTACCTCCAAAAGCCGTTTGAATTCCCTTACCAACCCCAATGCAACCTTGCCAAGTTACTTCACGTCTGAAAAAGCTATTCGGAATATTCATTTAATTCTTTTAAGTCATTAGTTATTTCGAAACCCTGTGTGATGCCCCATAATTACTACTGAACCAATGTCAGCATATGCGATTTTTCAAAATTTAGGTGCAATTTTTAAGCGAAACTGCATGCTATACTAGAAAACAGCTTATAAGTTATCTGTATCAGTTTCAAATTATCTTCAACTTTCTAAACTTAAATTATTTATAATTAGGGCTCGAATTTTTAAGTAAATACATATTTTGTTTACGTCTTATTATGTACTTGAAACTGAGTTTAATGTTCTGGATATTGACACCAAAGCAAATATTTTAAGTTTTATTGCACATAAAAATGAATATTTTTTATTTTTTTAATGTAAATAAATATTTTCGGATCTTCACATTAATTACAGAAAAATCGGATAAAGGAAACCAACTTTTATAATAATTTTAAGAAATTACGTTTACGTTTTCGTAAATCTGTGGTTCCTTTGTGACTCCATAAAGAAACTGAAATCAGGAGAATGACTCTGAGAGAAGCAGTTCAAGTAGTCAAGGAATTGGGGGGAAAATCTGAATGTTCTTCCTGGTCGTGCAGTACAAAACTTAAAAAGAAAATAACAGTGGATTTAATATAATGTTTAAAATTTCAAATATGTTGGATGGACAACTTGAAGAACTTATTTATGTGAGTGTGAGTGACATTTTATGTTATAATTATGTTAAACTTACTTCTCGTTACATGGAGCGATAATTTTAGAAATTCAAGATGAATGTGACAATCGACAATCTTTCCGGGTGGAAAAGTTAAGGAAGCATGTGACCGTATACTATAATTGTGCAGTAATTGATGATCCCTTCCATGAATAATGTCTGCTAGATACCACGTACATTTATATTAGCTCAGCATTTCACATTTTAAAAAATAATTTATTTGTTTTCGTACGCATATTTTACATTTAAGCACATAAAAATAAATATTTCCCAAGCTATTAGCACCTACAAATCCGAGTCCTATTAGTAATAACATTAAGATATGCAGAAATACATTTATATTATACAGAAACTATTTTACATACATAGGTGTCCCAAAATTAGAGCGACAAACTTTGGGAGTTGATGGATAACATTATTTTAAACACTTTTTGTTAAGGAAAGTTTTTTGCTGCGGTGCTTCATTTAAGCACTACGCGAGTTATTGTCATTTCTAGGGCTAGGAAGTTCATGCGTTTGAATGTTTTTTCATATGGGCTAAAAATGTATGCTTTTACGTTATGTGCACGAATTATGGAATTTTCAGTTATTTGGACATGATTTTATGGTGCATATAACTGCATATTTTCTTGATTTTGATAAATGCATATTATTTCAATATTATAGCCCCTATATTGCATATTTTAATGATTTTTATGGTTTTTTGTTATTTTTTCCATCTGGATAATATTTTTCATATTGGTAGTATTCACATGATGATGCAACTCACGAAGATTTTAATATTATAGCCTCTATATTGCATATTTTAATGATTTTTATGGTTTTTATTATTTTTTCCCATGTGTATAACACTTTTCATATTGGTAGTATTGCACATGTTGATGCAACTCACGAGGTGAGTCATGTTGTCATGCAGTGAACCCCCTGTTTCCATCCCTTCATTATATGTATGTGTGTAGAGAATAATCCGTGCGTTATCTGAGAGGTTTATATTAACAAAGATAAAGTGCAGGTCAACGTTTTGAGCAGCACGATTATCGCAACGCTTGCCTGACCTCCAATAGTTCTGCCATGGTCTTCAAACGTAACAGTGTTGTGAACTGCTTCCCACCAAATTAAATTAGGCGTATAAAATGTTAAAGAGCTCTTCAAATGCCGAAAATAAAACCAAACTTCGAGTGCTAGATTAATTAAATTACAGAAAGAATTTTCGGGTGATTTAATATCTACAGATAATAGGGCACTGTATTGTGGAGCGTGTGAGAAAAATGTAGGGAGTGAGAAAAGATTTCAAGTAGTTCAGCATATAAACACAGCAAAACACAAGGAGAATTTAATCAGAAAACTCTCAAACAAAGAACCTGTTCAAAAACAACTAGTAGTGTTTAGGAAGTAGGGTTACTGAATTTTCCTATGACTTGTGCCAAGCATTTTTAGCTGCTGATATTCCCTTGTTCAAAATTAATAATCCCACATTTAAAAACTTTCTTGCCAAGTACACTCGACAACATGTGCCTGAAGAAAGTATACTGCGTAAGACTTATGTAGAACATTGTTACAATAACGTATTGTCAAATATACAAAATGAATTAGCGGATCAGTTTGTGTGGTCTGTTGATGAAACCCCTGACTCTGAGCGCCGTTCTATTGCTAATATAATCGTGGGTGCTTTAAATAATGAACAAAAGACACCTTATCTTCTTAATGTGTGCGAATTGTCGGCCACTGTCGCCACTGACAATGTAACTGTAACCCAGTTTGTGATGGATTCTTTGAAATTACTATGGTCATGTGGAATCAAATACGACCGGGTACTTTTATTTGTTACTGATGTAGGTCCTTGTATGGTAAAATCAGGACAAACTCTGAAAGGTATTTTTCCTAACTTAATTCATATAACTTGTTTGGCACACGCTCTTCATCGCATTGGTAGATAGATTTGTGTCCTGTACAAAGAAAATTTTTGTTAAATCTCCTAAAAGAGTTAAGTTGTTTAGATCAACAGCACCTCATATCCGACTTCCTCCTGCACCAGTGTTAACTCGATGGGGAACATGGGTCAATGCTGTTTTATATTATGCTGAGCACATAGAAATAGTCGAAGAGGTTAATTCATTGGACTCGAAAGATGCTTCATCAATAGAAACTGTGCAAAATATTCTGTCAGGCACTGGGTTAAAAGAGTATCTTAGTTTCATATCTGCCCATTTTTCTTTCTTACCAACAGCCATAACGGCATTGGAAGCTGTAGGATCTCCTTTGCATGAATCACTTATTGTCTTTGAAAAAACAATTTGTGATCTAAGTTCGGTTCCTGGTAGAATAGGACAAAAAGTGAAAGAGAAAGTGAATTATATAATTTCAAAAAATTCTGGTTATAAACAGATGTGCGATATTCGAGACATCCTTGAAAGAAAACCATCTACCACACCAAGAGACTTGACTCTCTCTGTGAAGCAGTTAGCATCATTTAAATATGCCCCGATAACATCTTGTGACGTGGAGAGACAACGTGCGAGACAACAGACGATGTTTTACAGTTGAAAATTTGTGTAAAGTGTTGGTTGTGAACTGCAATTTAGCAGTTAATACTAGCGGTGAGACCACTTCTGCTTCAACCTCTAAGGAATAAGGTAACTTTATTTATTATTTATACTAACTCGCCTTGTCTATTGCGAAGGAGTATTGTTTTAATTCAATAGTGCATATTTCTTGGCATATTTGCAAGTTTTTAGGAGCATATTTACATGCATATTTCAGTGTTTTTTAGGGCATGAACTTCCGAGCCCTAGTCATTACCTACTGCTTTCCATCCAGTTTAAGTATTTACGGCAAAATCAACAATGCAAATTAGTATCGCATTTAGCTTAGTAAGACACACAATCTTTCTCCAAGAAACGAACACAGAACACATAAACAAAACACAAAGATCTCATTGTTTACAGTTACAGTTTACAGTTCACTATTCAGAATTAGATCGTTAAACTTTTAAACCAGAGAAATGTTTGGTATCTTTGCGAGGGTACGGCAGATTAGGGCACACCAATGCACTTTTTGTGTTAATCGCAATGGGCGTGCGTTCCAACATTTGCTTTTAATAGCAAAGCTGTGATTAACTGTAAACAATGAGATGTTTGTGTTTTGTTTTTGTGTTCTGTGTTTTTTCTTAAATTAAGATTGTGTGCCTTAAGAAGATAAATACAATACTGATTATCATTGTTGATTTTGCCGCAAATACTTAAACTGGGTAGGAGGCAGTAGGTAATGACACTAACTCGTCTAGCACTTAAACGAAGCACCGCAGCAAAAAGTTTTCCTTAATAAAAAGTGTTTAAAATAATGTTATCTATCAGTTCCCAAAGTTTGTCGGTCCAATTTTGGGACATCTTGTATATGCAGATTTGCCAGTAAGTGTGTGACTTGATAGAGTAAACAAGCCAAGTGTATTATCTATCTACAGAGAGGAAGTACTGGAAAGCTTCTCCAAGTTTAGT
The DNA here is from genome assembly GCA_030765045.1 of Tenodera sinensis. NCBI lineage: Eukaryota > Metazoa > Arthropoda > Insecta > Mantodea > Mantidae > Tenodera > Tenodera sinensis. The sequence goes on from CM060962.1 coordinate 117,958,138, forward strand.
AGAAGACATGCACAGGAATTGCATGTCTCGTCTAGTACTACACAATCTGATGGTCTCTAGGCAACCTTCTTTCTGGAACGATGATGTCACTAGTATGTTAACATGTTAACCCAGTCTTCTCCGTGCATACAAGAGAAAAGGACAACAGAACGCGATGCAATTTCAGCAACCCTTACACATGGTTCGGTAGCAGCATGCAACAAATACACACGAAGCAGAGGCTATCCTAGTCCGAACTTTAAGATGGAAAGACTAGGGTTCTGCTAAGTAAAAGGGAGATATGAAGGGCTTTTTTAAACCAAATAAAAAATCAATTATGCAAACACAAGATGGAAATAACATCACTGGAAATGGGATTTAACACGGGAAATCAGTTTTTACTTTCTCTACTACGTATAGCAAGCAGGGGAAGTATTGTATTCCACCCAAAATTTCGATGTTGACTTTCAACCGAAAAAACATATTTTGAGGCCCCCTGGATAAAAAAAGCATTTTTAGAAGATAGTCCCCCTGTGTCTGTCTGTAAACAGCATAACTAAAAAATGAAAAGTCGGTCAAAAACCAAAGTTGCTATTTAAGTTTAATATCTTTAAGGATGCGACACAAAGATTTTGAAGAAAAATTCTCCACCCTGAACAACCTTTTACATGGAAAAGTTTCCAAAATGTTGATTTTCTCAGAAAATGCTCTAACGATTTTGATTAAAATGACATGTTTAAGATATTTTCATGGCAAATGAAATTTACATTTTGAATTTTCTGGCTTTAGCCTATGCAGTCCTGTTTAATCTTGATTACTTTTGTACAACTGGTAAACTGTAAGAGATAGACCAAATCTTACTACACAAAAATGTAGATCTCTTAAAACACACAAGTTATCTCCAAATGCAATTTTCGTGGAGTGCTTTTTTATCTCTTCGCCATGTAAAGAGTACGGAA